>NW_019775462.1:214799-290047 GCF_001039355.2 Lingula anatina | reverse complement strand
GTTGAAGCAAACACTTTCTCAATGACTGAAAGTAAAAGAAAGTCATCTATGTAGGAAGGCTCCGTTCCAGGTTGTCAAACAAGGTCTAGTGGACGTGACAAACGTCAACGTTCATGAGAAGACCGTGTTCGTGGCCTGGCGTGGCTCGGGAAAGAAACGCAGCACCCTGGCTATCGATGGTAACTGGAGATATATACGTGTATATCCAAACTGGCCCTCTCCGTGAGAAGGTAAAAGGTTTCCATTTGATCTCCAGCTACGCCATCGATGAAACTTGAATTGACATAGAGGTGCGAGGAGCATTGTTGCCGGTGCACAGAGGTATCCCTGTACCTCACTATATAAGAATCAGAGCGTAAGGTATTTATAATCTTTTATTTCACAATTATGTACAATGATATTTATATGAACAATAAATTTCAATTTAATAGATAGACCTTCCTTGGTAATCAGTGAATGACATTCTGCTCAAAAAATAAATCTAAATAAATAAAATTGCTATAATAAAAAAAAAATACAATAGAAATAGTCAAGACGATTTCTGTCCGCATGCCTGTCAAGTTTTTACTGACATATGTACATATATACAATATATATTCATTACAAATACTTCACTGAAAAAAATCATCATAAAGGTAGGGAGTTTTTTATCTGCGGATCACAGAGACACAGATGGACAGAAACACTATGCATCACAAAGCACTTGGTTTCTGAAATTTATGCAAAAATTTTATGGCATGACTCAGACTGTAAATACCACTGTGTTCAACAAAGCCAATGAAAAAAAAGTGATATTATTTTGAGCCATCTATATCTTTTGGAAAATGTCAATCCCTGCTCCCCATCCCCGATTTCAAGCTGATATTTCATAAGTCCTCTTTCTTCTGTTACAGAAATTGATGTAAATTTGCAAGTTTTATAACATTATGATGTTGTATGGGTTCTCCAGTAGTTTCTCCTGCTGTAAATTGACCTAGAGTCTCTGGTACTGCACTGCTTCAGCAGAATCACTCCTCATCAGGTCTCCAGGGTGGTGAATCAAGTCAACAATGTATGCTTTTGGGGGAAACTTGGGCGCACCAGGCTGAAAGCAGACATAAATAAAATTAATAATGCTGTCAATGAATTAATTAATGAGTAACAATTCACCTTTGGGAAAAACTTGGGCGCTCCATCGTAAACTGTAATCAGATGTCAATTGTGGTTATTTCTCTCAAATTGCTTACTGATTTATTCTAAAAATATTATTCTAAGGTATTTTTTATTCCTATTTGATCACAACAAGAGTTTCTTAAGTTACATAAAATTTATTCCCTTTTGTAGGTTGTCTTTATAAGAAACCAAAACATTGTTTTGAAAAATAAAATTAAACAACTTAGTTTGAATTGATTCTGAATCATTGAGTAATAACAATACAGTGTATTCTATTGAAGGTGTCCTTAAATTGATTCTTTACTTTTGATCAAAATCTGACATTTTTTAAAAAAGAGTTTCAATCACAACTTTATAAGCTGTAAAAGTTCTGCAAATTTAATCATGGTCACAAACATGTCATTTTTGGTCAAAATCAATTTTCATTGACAAGATTTAGAGATACTCACAGCTCCATCATCATCTGTGATCCACACTTCATTCCATGCTCTGTTGTATTCTCCTCTCTGTAGTGTGCAAGGTACAGCCACACTGTCAGCAAGAGCCTGGGGAGAAAAAATAAATATCTTGATATTCTATAAAAAAAAAAAAAAAAAAAAAAAATTACATCTGCTGGTAGCTTATCGACAGAGGTGGACTATATGGTATAATCATAAAAGTGTGATGTATACCCACTCATTACAGAGTCAGCTAGAGCCTTGGGAGATGAAACAAGCATCTAAAACTCTTCTGGCCAGTAAGTGAACAAACTAGCAAAATTTAAATTTGCCATTCCATGTGGGTCCAGAGGCAGGTAGGTGAACTAACTCTCACCTTGAACAACAAGGCCCTGTGGTAGTGAATCCCTGTCTTGATCATCCCAATGGGGATGACATTGGACTTGAGATCAAACTTAATTTGGCTGATGGGGAGCTCGTAGCTGAAGTTGGCTAGTTGGCCACGTTCTATGGCTCCTCCCATCTTGTCTGCTACATATCTATAAAATGTGACATCATTTTGTTACTGGCAATAAACAAAATTCAAATAAAAATTATGTAAGAGAATAAAATTAAACAAACAAATAAAACGGAAATTCTGCTTATCAGTTTTCCCAAAAATTGTCATTGGCTTAATCTAGGACAAGCTGATATTTTTGTGGAAAAATATTTCATTATACAGAAAGCCAAAGAGCAAACAAATAAGTTTTTATGTAAACCTATTTGGGTGGAAAGCACTGATTTAAACTGACTCCCAGTTAAGTTACACCTGATGTGAACTTTTCACAGTTTACACCTGATGTGAAAAAGGATAAAATGTGGAAGCAGCCTTACTGTGCCAGTGCCACCACTTGTTCCTTAGTTGTATTAAGTGGCTGCACTTTCTCCTGGACCTCTTCCATGTATTTTGCAAAATTTGAGTCAGGTGGATGAATGAATGTGCTCTCTTCCTGTCCTTGTTCACCGTCTCTGTTCACAGCCTCCTCCTCGCGCGACTTGTCATCACGATCACGCTGAGACTTCGTACGTGCTCTAAAAATACAATGTTTCCATTTGTAGCTTCACAAAGATGCCATCCAAAGTTATGGAGCACTTTGGAATCCAATAAACATTGCCAATGTACATGTTTTTTTTTTAGATGTTTCTTAACAGAAAATGCTGACTGTGAATACAGTCTTTGTTTTTTCAAGATGTCAGTCTATTTGTAGCTTAGGCAAATATACCTCAGGTTAAAAACAGCTCTAATCAATCCATTTCTCTAAATATAAAATCGATAGGTAATGAAAACTTAATTCAAGATGACCACTAAAATCTTGACTAGTCCAGTTGGGTTTGGTAAATTGTAAAATTCATTTTGTATGATACCAAATCAACTTGTCTGTAAATGCTCTCCAACCAATCTATAATATATTGGTTCAGGAGGATGAGTTTCAAAAAAAGCTCTAAAACTTTGAGGCAGAGGTCCAGGGTGATGTGTTGGTCTTACATGTTAATTGTTATTAATGAAAAATTACCCAAAGAAAATAGTAAAATATATGTTATAAATATATATTGCATTAATATAATCAAAGATATTCATAATCACTTTCATGCTGTTATAAGTTTCAAACTTTTAAAAGTCAGCACCATTCTATCTAATTTTGTTAGAAATTCCAATTTTCCTCCAATGAAACAAATATAAAACAGACTACTAGAAAGTCCATATGTTATACATGAAAAATGCTATATGAATTAATAAATATGCATATCTAAATACTAAGTTTATTATTGACAGGAAATAAAATATTGCAATGATATATAAACTTGAGTTATCTACAGACTGCAAAGAATACACCAATGCCTGCAACATGCAAATATATTACGGACAGTTGTGAAAGGAAGAACCAAATACTGAGCAAAGTTATTCACCAACTTGGTACAGATATCATCCACAGTTCATTATTTGTACACAAGGGTAACAATCATGAAGGCTACAGGTTAGTATATGACCAGCCTGTCTCATCAGGCAGAATACATGTCAATGTAAATGACCCCTATAAGTGGCTGTAAGCTTTCTTAATGCTTTCCTTAAGTACGGTACAAATGATGATTTTTGGACTACCAAAACAATGCCAGTAGGAAAGTTAATATCAGATTTCATAACAGCTAAAATTAAAATCTCTTGGTAAATGAAACATTGTAAGTGATATAGTCAGAAAAACCTAAAATGAAGATATTACTAAAATTATTCTTAAACTGCAAATTATTTGTTCAGATATGTTATTTTTATATAGTTCATCATTTTACAGAAATTAAAAAAATGTTTTTAAATAAATAAATTAATAAATAAAAGATGAAAATTTATAACATCCATCTAAATTGTTTTTCAGAACTTATGAATCTTTCTCAGGCATACCAACAAATGGGAAGTATAAAAATAATCAAATTTGTTAGTTAATGAACTTTCAAGTTAATGAATAAGAACCATACACCATGAAGATCTAACTCTACCATATAGGGTTACAAAAAAAGAAAATTACTGTTAGTCAAAATGAAAGCTGAGTCAGGCATATAAAAGATATCATAGTTAAATCATGTCCTGTAAGATTACTTACGAATCAGCCTTTAAGTTAGCTGAGTCACTAGAAACAAAGTGGTGGAAATTGTGAAAACGTGACCACAGCATGAAATGAAATATGACCCAAGTGAAGTGCTCAAAAATAGAACATTACAGAGAACAAATCTCATATTGTGCTGAATGTGACAAGTTGGTGCAATAAGAAAAATAAATGTGCATAAACTAGCATAACAACTTTTCTTTTTTTTTTAAATGAACAGCACACATCAATTAAGAGATATCAAGAAAACGATAAAACAAACTCTAAAGAAACAAATTTTGTCTTTTAATACTGGTTTTTTACATACTGATACTTGCTCTGGTGCCAGGAAAGCACTTCCATTATATTTAAAAAGATGTAAAAAATGAGACACATACACACGAGAGGCGTCTTTCACAGACTTGGACTGTTTTGCTGCCAGAGCGGCCTTGTTGGAGCCATCTTGTCTGACATCCACATCAGAAGGCATAGGGGTGGTGGGCCCACTGGAATATGTTAAAATAGACAAAAATAAATAACTAAAATTAAGCCTCTAATTAATGATTGGTTCTGTGTACTTTCTCAACAAAATGCATCAATATACTTTAATTCAACTAGTAAATCCATGTCTCCTCAAAAAGCATGATGGCCAGTTTACAATATTGAGCACAATTTTTGTATGCATTACATTAAATACGGATTTTTTAATATGGGTATTCTGTATGTGCCTGTGCCCAATACATACTCTGTCCTAAAACTAATGAGTAGCACTGGTCTCCTCTGGTCCACCTCCATCTTGCAGTAGTCCTCCAGTGACCCAAGCTTGGTGCCTGGACGCAGCTGACCAGGGTCAAAGAATCCATCAGTGATTAGATTTCCTGTGCCTGCAAGGCAGAATTTTCTTCATTTCAATCTTGTAAAGTCAAGAGGATTGAAAATTTGTCAAACTTAAATATTGTCAAGAAATCAAAATTGTACAAGTTTTTTCAGTGAGAAATATTCTAATTGAAGAAGACAAATACAGGAATGAAGTGATAGTTGGGTGCATGCGTGTTTGTGTGTGTGTGTGTGTATGTGTGCTTGTGTGTGTGTGTGTGTGTGTGTGTGTGTGCAGGACTACAGACAACAGCATAAAACTTAATAATTCTTTTTTATTTAGAATGAACCTTTTCACATTCAAAAGGGTAGTTTGCTTGAAATCATACAACCCTTCTTCCCTCTGCCTATGGAGTTGGCATGTGTCTACTAGTGTGTGTGTGTGTGTGCATGTGCTATAATTACCCAACAGTCCAGTCAGTGCATATTTTGCTGATAGGTTGCTGTCTAGAAGCCTGTCCAAAGCCACATCAGTAAAGCAGTTCTTTCTGGAGCCTGACTGTTGGATAGTTTGTAGAATGTCTAGACCACTGAAAAAACACACACGGTCCAATAAATACATCATAAACAACAGTGAATATTCTTCTTTACTGACAAAGTATAAATTTATCAGAAGATTGCTACACTTATCACAAAAAGTATGAGTTACTTCATGGATGGCTCTTTTATTCTTGACATCCAACATTATGGTGTAAGTCATATTTTAAAAAATACAAACCAATTGTTAGTAAGACTGCTGTGCTATACATGTATACTTAACACTTGTGAACATCACATTAACCTTGCACACTTGTGGTGCATCTATTACATACTGAAACCAAACTTAATGCTCTATATAACACATGATCATACTTACCCTAATCTAGCAATCTCCATTGCTGTTGGTTCATCCACAGCACATACTGTAATGGCCCATGATGCACTGCGCCGTACTTCAGCATTCCCAGAGTTCAACATTGCAACCAGTGGTTCTAAGCCTCCTGCGTTACGAAACTCTGCCCTGGTGTCAGCATCGCAAACAAAAGCAGCCACGCCTAGAGCTGTTTTACTCTGTACTGATGGGTTGCTAGATGAAGTAAAGATAATTGATTCCAGAGATTATACTATTTGTTTTACTTAAAATGTTTTCATTTTTACCTAGCTTTAAGGAATATCTATACTGGAACCATCTCTAAAAGTTTTTTTCTCATTGGAGAAAAAGAATCATAATAAGGTTATTATGATAAACACTCTTGTTAAAAAGTATGGAATATTCTAACATAATATTTATGAAGTGATTCCAGCAATAAGGCAAAAAAATAAAATAAAAAATAATAATAAATAAAATAAAATAAAATAAAATAAAATTCAACCAACCCTTCCTTGCTATATGTGAGGATGCACCATCAATCTTCAATTTTAGTGGCAAGAATTTTACTCGCAACTTCACACACTTTCGTTACCATTTAAAACCTATGACATATGCATCCCCTTTTGGTACTATGCCCTAACAGTCATAATAAAATAACTACCATGAAATGTGAAAAAAAGTCAGCTGTATACCCACCTCGACCTCAGAGGGTCAATAAGGGCGTAGATGACCCCCTGTGCCTGTATATTGACCCTCATGACCTCGTCCAGTGACATGTTGGTCAGCACGACGGCAGCGTTGGCCACCACCCCCTCCTTAGGGTCTCCTAGCATGCCTATCAGGGGCTCTATACCACCAAAGTTGATCACCTCACTGAATGAATGGAAAAAATAACATATACCAGAAAAGCACTAGTCATAACATTTTAGTAGTAAAAAATATTTATATACATATCTCTTTCTGCAGTGCAAGAGTATATTTTGTTCTTAACATTTATGCATAAATAATCACATCAGCAAAATCATGTAAAACTTCTAACTGGGCATATATTCACAAATAAATAATCATTTCAGCATAATCATGTAAATCTTCAACCAACACTGCAATTTTTCTAAATGAATAATCATTTTTATTAAGAAATAAATCATCACCATTATTAACTTACTTGCAGTTGTTACTGTTAGCTGTGGTAAGATTGGCCAAGGCCAGTGTGACAGCTTCCCTCACTTCTCCATTGTCACTTTTAAGAAGCTTCACAAGGGGCTCTATTCCCTCTGAAATCACAGTCAAGTGAAAAATACCATTATTTATAAAATATTGTTATTCCATATGTAAAATGGTACATTCATAAGAAAATGACATTGTATGCAGAGGATCAACCTAGTAACAATTTGAAAATAATATCCATTTTCATTTCAAATACTTCTAATACATGAAGTACCCCAAACATAGGACAGAAAATCTGGGAATACAATACTAAGCAATATAAAATTTAAATAATAAAAGAAAACAGAAATAAAGTTTTAAATCATAAATGGTAAAATAACAATTACTCACAAAGTTAACTTTTTCAATTTCATCATAAAATTCATATCAAAAAGTGTCTATCATTATTACCATTTTGGAAATTTGATGGTGCTGGGTGAAATATGACAATCTTTCAAAAAAGAAAAAAAATCCTCTTACCCCACTCTCTAATGGCATCTCTACATGTAAGATTCTCTGCCATGGTAGCCAGAGCTTGACAGGCTGCAACTTGGACGTGAGGCTCCTCGTGGCCCAGCAAGATGATCAACATCTTCTCCACTTCTTGCTCGTGAAGAACTTTCCTGTTCTCAGCTGGAATAAGAAGAGAAAAATAAAAAGTAGAGAGAATCTTCCTATATTTCATGTACCAAATTCTGAGATGGGTTGGTGTTAGTATATACGAAAGTTTCACTTTATTTTTTGGCAACGGTTATGGTTTTGTCGCATTTTCTTATTGTCAAATTTTGATCATTCTCCAAATTTTATCATACCAAATTTAGCAAATATTATGACACTGATAAAAGTATGTATTAATTATATTTATAGAATATCCCATTTGTGTGACAATAAATTCATTTACTTCCAGAATAAAATAAAATTAAGAAAAAAATACCATTCTTTGCTGCTCTTGCAATTGCCTTGGCAGCAAACTGCTTGACATCGGGTAAAGTAGGTACTATGTCTCCCTCATTGCCTCCTTTCCCCTTGTGCTTACTTTCATCTGAAAAAAGAGAAAAATTGCAATTCTTAACAATCCAAACATTTTGACAAGTGTATTTGTATTGGTTATTTTCTTTTTCATGTTTTTTTCTTTTTTTTTTTTTTGAAGTATGATCATCTCATAAATTTAGAAAAGTAAAAAAAAAATGGAGTAGGGTTCTGAAGAAAATTACAGACAATTAGTCAATAAAGCTATTTTGGTCTTTGGGAACTGGTAAGAAAATTTTAACACTGGGTACAAAAATGCAGAAAAACAAAAATCCAAACAAAATTATTAAAAGAGCATGTTATTGAATGTTACCATCATCATCTTTTCCCTTTTTTCCTTTCCTAGATCCTCCTCCTTTCTCTCCTTTTCCTCCCTTTGCCTTGGGTTCATCTTCAGGGGGAGCAACATCTGTGATAAAAGCAACCAGCTTCTGAAGCCCTCCGCTTTCCTTGATTTGCTGATAAAGGGGAATAAATCATAGTAAAACCTATCATAAGATTTCACTTAGAGGCACAAGGGTTTCACATTTACAAAATGATAAATATTAATGTATGATTCATATTTAAATTTAACGCACACGTACACACAAACTGTTAACATTTCTCTTTTTTACATATTGATAAAAAAATTAATAAAATAAGTTTATTATGGTAAAGGAAAAAGAGAGGAAAACCTATATCTTCACTTCTCTAAAACTTGCTTTTCAATATTAAATATGAATGGACAACCCTGAGCCCCACAACTCACCTCCATACTTTCTATATCGTCTAGACAATTCGACAGCACTTGAACAGCGTACACATGCAAGTCGCTGTATTCGGGCGTGCCTATGAACTTGATCAGTGTGTCCAGAGCTTCAATTTCACGCATTGTTGCCCTGTTCTCCGCTAAAATATAGTAAATACATTTTGAAGTAGATGCAAGCTTAATATATTTATTCCAATTTCAAATTTGCACTCATAATTCCCAATGAAAAAATATTTTAATAAAATTGTATGTAACCAGAGATTTGAAATTAACTGCCAGGTACATTGAAATTTTTGATGCGCCATGATATAGTTCTATCATCAAAATGATAATAATAATAATAATAGTTCAACTTACGATCTTGTGCAGCTCTCTCCAGTGAGATGAGAGCGAGTTCCTGAATCACAGTGTATTCAGACTTGAGCAGGTCAATGATGGAGGGGAGGCCATTCAACTCATTGATGGCTGTTCTGGCTTGGTAGTCCTGGTGAATATAAAATAAAAGTAATCATCTTACTTTTAAATTTCTTTATGCCAAGATGAAGTTGAGGAAAATTTGCAATTGTTGTTTCAGTTTTGGTTTGTCAAGATTAAACTGAAGGAAAAATTGTAATTGTAATTTCATTTTCGTTTGACATGATGAAGATGATGAAAAGCTGTAACTGTAATTTTATTTCAACTTGCCAAGATGAAGATTAACAAGACTTAAATTTGTAATTGTGATATAATTTTGGCATGCAAATTTTGATTTTAATCACTGAATACAACCTGGTAATGGATTTTGGCTTTATCACATGCTTTACTTTTAACATGAATTATGTAATTCAATTTTTTCTTTGCTATAAAATCCTAAAACTACATCCTATTTGCATTACAACGTGAAGTTGATGAACTATATAAAAAAGAACATGAATAAGATTTAAATCACTCTGTAGTGTTGATTTCATAAGTAATATTTGACCAGAAAACATGGACACTCACCTGCAACATGTGAGCTATAGACTCAATAGCATTCTTTTGAACATCGGGGTCACTGGCTGAGAGACATCTGATTAGGGGCTCCAGACCATTCTGTTCAAATATGGCCACCTTGCTGCTGAAGTCATTGGACAAATAGGACAGGCACATGGCAGCAAACTCGTGACACACTGTGTCCTCTGAAAATCAGATGTAGAAAATGTTGATATTATCAATCTCAATCTTGCTGAAATGTTAATTCTTCTCATAAGAGTAAGGATTAAGATCACTGATATTGTATCTACATAAACAAGCAGCAGCATGTATTTTTTCATCTTAACATTCAACTGACAGGTTAGCTTTTTTTTTCAATATCTGTACTTTCAATAATAAACCTTCTTTGACATATATGAAAAACTTAACTCTGCAGGTTATGAGTCTTAATATGCTGACTTGACACTCACTCATGATAAACACATATATACATTATTATTGAAAAAAATATTTACCTTCTGGATTGAGCAGTGAAACAACTGTGGGTATACATTCTTCTTGCTTTCTAAGAAGCTTGCGGACATCAGCTGTAATGAAGACATTTAAATAAAGTAAATATCATAACATTCTAATATATAAATAACAGGGAGTAACTGTAACCAGAATAAAACTATCTTAACAAGAAGAGGCAACCACATTACATGCATATGTGTGTGCACTGGTGTGTTTGTGTGTGTTTGTGTGTGTGTGTGTGTGTGTATGAGAGAGAGAGAGAGAGAGAGAGAGAGAGAGAGAGAGAGAGACTTACGATGTGCAGACATAACACCAAATGCCATGAGTGCATTTCTTCTCACAATTCTGTCTTCACTCTGCATCAGTTTCAGCATCTTCTCCACAGCCCCAAGATCCATCAGAACTTTCTTGTTCTCATCACCTGAAAAAAAAAATTATTTACATGTACTACAGCATATCACAAATTGGTAAATCTGTTAAATCACAATGCTACAAAATTTTAGCAAAAACTTTATTATGTATCTAACAGTATACCTTTCATTAAATACACTTCACACAATCTTTTTCTTGTTCCATTTGCCATGGCCATAGGTTAATGCAGAGGAGACACTTATTTTCACTGATTAAAAGGGATTGGCAAACAAAGTGGTAACGTGTCAACAAGTGTTTAATCTTTTGATCTGAACCAGATTCCAGTTGTCTAAAACTGCTAATTACTTTTTTTACTTTTGTGTGAGCCTCTTCCTGAAGTATCTTCTTTTTGGTTAAAATTTTAAACATTCCCCAGATAAAAAAAATGTCATACTTAATGCTCTACATCAGAGCTTACCCCAGTACTTCAGCTTAAAAACATGTCTAGATTGCCACTCATACTCACATTTGTCAACAAACTTGTAAATGGCTTCACAGGCCTTGGATTGCACTTCCTCCTCTGGGCTGTCCAACATCAGCACCACAGTGGCAGCCTGGCGACTCTCCACCAGTAATGTGTCAAACTGGAGAAACAAAACACAATGATCTAATTGTGTCCCATCTAACACAATATGAATGCAGCCAATCATTAGAATTATATTTCCATTCTGGCCAAATTATAAGCAAATAAGAAATGAACCAAACCATGACTATATATGATAAAGCATATTCTTAATTAAAATAAAAAATTGAAATAAAAATAAAATAATGTTTGAAAGAAAAATAAATAAATAAATAAATAAATCAGTTGAATTTTGAAACTTTTTTCAATCACTGGCCTATGTTCTAAGACCCCAGTGGCCTAAAGGGCTAGTAGGCTAAAAAGGAAAAAAAATTGGCAATGCCTTCACTAGATTTTTACTGATTATGGCAATAACAATTTGTACCCAATATATATATTTAAAAAATAGTTTTAGCCTTTTTAATGCACACTTCCCTTGCTTTCGCAATTATAACTTACCACATCATCTGGTGCTGTCTTCTCTTCCTTCTTTACCTTTTTACCCATATTCTATGTGATCTAAAATTGTATAATGAAAAAAAGTCAGCTAAGTGAAAATAAAGCTGCAAAATTTACTTAATACACTGATATAATATATACATTTTAGTGCATGCTTACTACGAACAACCTTGTGGCTTTTCCCCTTTCACTGAAAGGATATAATGAAACAAAATGCAGGTACTTGACATGTCAATTGCTCGAGCTTCTGGTCTTATTTTAGCTACCAGTATCCCTCATGCAAGCTAGCTTCTTTTAACTCAGATGAAAAATTTATTGCAAAAATCCTGATTTCCACTTTTCAGTACAAATGGTGAGGAATACAGAATAGGATACATTATACTTCCTTTTCTTATTACTTTATTTGACCAAATATATTTCAGATTTAATTTATTATTTGGCATACTTTATGTAACTATAGGAATCTTAACTGTGATTTTAACAAGATACAAAATTTACCTCAAAAGAGAATTTTCTTATACTCACCAACCATTGCTACATTCCCCCCTGCACTTAATTCAATGTTTTATGGCGTATCTATTTCATCAATTTAGTTCTGTATGATGAGCCAGTGATTTTGACCCAACACTTTCCCGTACATTTCAGAAGTATACAACAACATGAGAGATTTTATTTGAGGGGTTTAAAGATATTAAAGTGGTAGAAATGTAGACATAGGTAATATAAATTAAGGGCACAGAAAATATAACTTTACAAGAGACATATATCAGTGCTGTTGTTGGTATGTGCATATCACACAAATGCGTTTTTTTTTTGTTTTAAACAAGTTCACACTAACTTACATGTAGCTGATGACGTGATGCACATGCACAGTGTACTGGTAACAGTTTCCCCAAAACTATAGTATGGACTATACAATAGGACACAGTGAAGACACGTCTAATTCAAAATGTCGACGGCTTTTCTACTATTTTTAAGTAATCCTTAACTCCATAGCTAAGCATATTAACATTGAAAAGTGGGAGTATTCTTGAACATTAAGCAGACTTATATTCCATCAACCTCGTTGCTAAAAACGATGCAAAACTTACCAAAATGAAATCACTTCGATCTCACTTTCCAACTTGTGTTGCGTTGTTGCTAAATGACGTCACTAGAAATGTACAATATGTGTACTACGTCACCAAAAGCGTGAACTCGAACAGGTGGCATGCAGCAAGCGGACGAATGTAAACACTGGTTGAATGAGCGGCGTTTCAATCATGTTTAAGGTAAGTGCACGATATTTTGTTGCAGAAATTAAAAGATTTAATTGCACAATAGGACGATTGCAGCTTATTAAGCTATTACGTGGACGAGCTGAAGCTTGGGGTTGTATTTTTTATCCTTTTGGGGGGCTGGGACCGTGCGGCTTACACCAGTAATCACTGTCGGTGTAAACTATGACATAAAAAGTCGAGTACAGAACTCGTTTAGATGCCGGGGCGCTACTCATCTGCAATTCAATGAGGAATAGGTGCTGGACTAGTTTCAAATTTACATTCGTGGACTTATCTTGTGTGCTGTAATTGTACCTGTATTTTGCTTTTGCAAGTAAAATACGACGCCGAAGGAATTTCCTTTCATGTGCGTGTTTTTAATATCTTTTCATTATAATTTTTGGTCTTGTGATGTCCTCTGTATTGTGAAAGTGACTGCCCGTTTGAATGTTAAAAAAGAAAGATCTTTAAGGCACTCGAAAGTAGTTTTTACTGGATTGCCTTATATGTTTTGAATATCATCAGCTAAAAAATTACTTGCTTAAAATACTTTTAAAAATATTTTGCATTTGTATTAAAAGTTTGGTTTCTTTCTGTTTTGTGAAAGGAGGAGGGGGTAATATTTAACATGAAATTTTATTATGATGTATGATAAATAATACTGTGAGTCACAAACATGCTGACTTTAAACTTGGGGTGAAATAGCAAAGTACTTAAAATAAAACTTACAGATGATTTTTTTACAAGATTGTTAGAGAGTAAAAAGTACTTTTTGATTGAATCCATGTCAATTGTATAACTTCATTGCTAGCTTAACTCAGTGGTTGTTAATGTTGGCATTTAAATTTAATACACAGATCCTTATCCCGTGGTCAGCTTGCCCAAATCTCAGATGGTGGTCACTTGCTTAGCTGATCATTCAATAACATCTTTATTTGACAAGCACACAGACTGCCTTCCAGTCATTGAATAATGGAATGTATAGGTATTCCACTGCCTCACTGTCAAATTCCCTGACACCCTTGGGCCACTGTTATTATTTTACTGAAAGACTGGCTATTAACTTTTTCTATGGATGTTAACTGTGTTGATGGTCAGCGCTTTCAAGGTTGGCTTTTAATACAAACACCACAATAACATGGGGAATAATTCAGGTTGAAAATCCAAAGGCGTTTATTCATTGTGAGTCTAACTTAGGGGTGGCTGCATGCATAAGAGGGATAATTCCCTGGTATCTGTCACAATAAGTTACGTACCCTCGTTATGGTGACTTAAGCCATAATGCAATGAACATTACATATGATACTTAATCTCTGTTGTATTATACACTGCACTGATTTCTGTGTTATATGATTAGGCCTGGAACATGTATGATTCAGTGGCGGTCATTGGTGAAAATCGAGACCTCAAGTGGCTTGTGATAAGGGTGAATGCCAGTGTTGGGAAGGAAGGCTTACTGATGGGACAAAATAAACTTGGGTCATGCAAAAATATTGTGATATTCTAGTCTTTGGTAAACTAAGATCCATGGGAATTAGGTGATTAAGCTTTTTAGGAGGATTGAATCCAATGAAAAGCTTGTATTTACAAGTATTCTTAAGCTGGGCTGGATAATATTGAAAATAAATCTGAAAGATAAGTGAGAAAATTCTTAAGGATTATTTGTAAATACTGGATTGAAGGGCAAACAGGTGCACTTTTATATAAATTTTTTCTTGATAACACTATAAAAATATTTAGGCATAATTTGAAAAGTAGCCCTTGACACTAGTGCAGGCAAATTTTAGTTCTCTTGTTACTGATTTAATCATGAATAAATAAAATGTCAATGTTTTGAGGACTGCTAATTATAAAGGCCTGCGACAAAATTGAAAAAAAAATCTCGGATGTGCACAAAGTCTTTGCTGTGCCTTGTTACAAAATAACAAACAACACTGAACCACATTTGTCATGTCATTGTACAGACTTGTCTCCATGTTACTTGATGCCAGGGACAGATAAACAGCCGTGATAGGCCCTTCAGGGTGACAGATGACCATCCAAGTCTTAGACTGTGACTGGCTTCACAAAAGAACTTCAGTCAAAAATTGAGCCTGTTTTGATCCAGGATTTATCAATTGGAGTTCAGTTAAATGAGAATATTGGATCTATTCCACAAAAAGTTAAAAAAGGTTATAAATTGATTTAGACAGATTTAATTTTGTTGGATATTACTGATGTATCCAGAGTCAAAACTGACTTAAAATTGCACTCCTTTACTTAAAACTAGCTATCAGCTTTGTTTCTTTTCTGAAGCCAGGGGCAAATAACTTTAGTTAAATTTTTTGTGACGAAGACTTGTGGAGGAATTTTGAGTTTAAAGTAGATTTTGCAGATTCAAATGTTACAACTGTTACTCTTGAATGTTTTCAGTTGGAGCTAATTCTAATTAATATGGTGCTTTTACAACATAAACTAAATTATTCCATTCGGTTTCTAGTTTAGGCTATTGATTCCAGTTCTCAAGTGTTAACAATTACATTGGTTCTCAAATTTCTCCTTCTTCAACACAGTAGGCAAAATAATTTGAACATTCCGGAACATTATTTTTTAGTTTTGCAACTTAACTAATGCCTTTTTTTCTGTTATATTTGCATATTAAAAAGTTAAACTGAAGTTGAAAAACTGGTTAAGCATGAATAAAAAACAGGACTGCAGAGCAAAAAAATTCGTTAATCTCTAAAATCTAGGATTTTCACTCCTGTGGTTTGAATTTGATATGTTCACTATGGTTAGCCACATGTTAAGAGTTCTTAACGAGATCAAATGTGTTGCACACTTTTAATACTATACTGGTATCAATTGAACAGCATGTAAGTGCGTGCATTTTACCCAGTGAACTCTGTAGAAGAACGGGCTGGGTTTTGTTTGAAAAGCAGGGTGACATTTTATTTGCTGAATTTTCAAGAGCAACATTAGGGTAGGGTGCAGTGGTAAGAAGTAAGGACTTTTTTCATAAGTTCAATTTGGTTATGCAGGCAGCTGAAGTGACAATAATACAGATGCATTAGAAAAAATAGTCCAATGTTCATGGTCAACCTGAATAGCACCAGTTGGTGGCAAGCAGTTGACCATGAAGAAATTCACTTGATTGTTAGAGTAATTTTGGACTGTATATAGTCATTTAATAGACCTAGTTGAATTGTGTAAGTATATGTTATCTAAAGAACTAAGGGTTACTTTTTTTGGTGGGTGGGTGTGTGGGGGGGGGGGGGGAGGGGGGTGTTTTTAGGGAAAATTATCAATTCATCATGTGCGAATTTTATTGATAGTTACCGGGGCTTTTCCAAGGTTTGGGGGTACAGGCTGTCCAAAATTACCACATGTAATTTCCTACAAAATTTCAGGGAGTCCAAGTATGCTTGAAAAGCCTTCATATTTCCAAAAAATCCATAAGCTGTCCAGTCGTCTTTGAAAATGTAGGCCGTCCTGTGCTGCTGGCTGCAGTCCAAATGACCGCTAGAGGGTTCGCTGGGAAAACCCTTGATAGTACATGGAATATACTGAGTTATGTACGGAATATGTCTGAGTAAAATGTTCAGAACAAGGAGGATGCTGTAAATGGTTTAAGATGAACAGGTAGATAGTGTTTAGATACCTGGACAGGTAGACTGAGGGTCTCAAGTGATTAATAGCTCTGATAATATCTGTCTACTTTTCCTTCACATGATGTCTAGAGTCTGTTCCATGAAAGAGCTTTAGCCTGCAAACTGGTCTTAACTTTAGACCAAAATTTTAGTCAAATTTGACCCAAAATATGTCAGAAATAGTCCAATTAAATGATGTAATGTGAATGTGTTGTAACAGGAGATACATACATAATGTTTCAGACCAATACTTATTTCATTTAAATGGACTTCTGTGGCTTTATCTTAACTTAGTTAGTCGAAATTTTGGCTCTAAGTTTAGACCAAATAAATACATGCTCTAGTCTTATTGTGAACCCAGCCACAGATGTGTGTATGTGTTTTAGAAGATATGGATATCATTTTGAAGTATTTTTCATATCAGGCAGTTAGTTAGTGAACCTCTTGATGATAAATGATAATAAAATTTATTCTTCCAATCAAATTTTATTCAGTACTTGTCAAGGTGGTTTATGTTGAAAATATATCTTATGGAATTTTTGTACAAGTTAATCTTAAAGCTTTGACATGCAAGGTGAGTACTTTGTGAATAAATTAAAATGATAGATCTTTTAAAGATAAATTGCTGGAACGTTTTATTAACTAGTGTACTGTAGTTTAAGGTTTGAAGGTTAAAATAATGGTCAGTTTTTTTAGTTGTTTGGCCACTAGCTCTTGTTATAACATCAAACATACTTTCATATAATTTTGGATATAACTTGATGAGAAAAAAACTGTCCGAAAATCTCAAGGGGTTATTTCATTTGATAATAATCAGTTACTAAAACAACACAAAACAGAAAGAAAATCGCACGCACGATAAGAAAAATTCTAAACATTTTACTAACAGCTGTCTGTATTTGCTTACTCATACAGTGGTTCATCAATAGGCCGCTGATCCCATTGATTTCCAACACTTCCACATGCCCAATCTCTATTTCCTCAATATTGATAACACCAGACACAATAAGGAATACATTAGTTTGCCCTGACTTGGTGTTCACATGGGTTTGGCCAGGGATACGAGGTCAGAAACCATGCTGTCGGCTTTCTGTGTTCTTTCAGCCAGAAAGAGTTTGGGAATGAATAGAACATTAGGCGTTTTCGCACAATACAAGCCATCATTTACATCATCCAGGTTCTTGTCTTGTTACACTTGCTACTTTACTCATGCTGGTACAATGTGGTACATGTAATTTTATCAGTTGTTTAAGTTTTTTGGTTTAGTTAAAGGGGGAAAAAAGAAAAAGGATTATAGGTTTTGTATAATTTTTGTTTCTAAAGTTTGTATTTGTGTGTATGAATAACTTTTTTGGTTTAGCAAGAATGATCTTCATGCTATGAATTAATGAGTGAGAAAAATATCTCCCAAACAGGAAACTGTTTAACTCTTATTGCTAGAAAAAGGCAAATTTCAAAAACAAAAAATTAGTCCTTGGCCACATGATCAGCTTTCTGGAATATGGTCAGTATGGATTGAATAATCATGCTTGTGTTTTTGATTTTGAATAAAAATTTTAACTTGAAAAAATGATGTTAGAGAAAATTGATGTGTTGCACTGAACTGAAGAATGATTTTGGAAAGAAAAAGATAATTTTTAAACTTAATATATGAAAACAATCGGCTTCTAGCTGGCAATGTGTCAAGATGAGTCCAGAATTACCTCTTTCCCTTTACTGTGCCCATTGCTGTGAAGATACATTAAGCCAACCCTGTTACGAAACCAAACTGCATCAGGGTCAATTGATTGAAACTCCCTATTGATTGAAAGGGAGAGGTGCAATCGATACATGCTAAAAGGGTGCATGGTTGTTTGTACGGGTCAATAGATAAACTGTTTAAAAGTCTAAATTGGGTCTCAGCACTGTGCCATCATTGTAGAATATTATGATTGAACTGGGAATGTTACTGTTGCATCAGTGACTCTATTCAGTGTACTAGAATGCTTGTTGTTTTAGTCTAATAGAAGTCACTTTCATTTTTGTTTACTCTGTAGTATATATGTATGCTATGTTGAAAGTGAGGCAATTGCCCAAGGAAATACCTTTGGACTATCTTTTATAGGGAAGCAGAAAAGCAAATGAAGTGTAAGTATTCTTTAACTTGTTGCCTTTTCCTGTGTTGGAGATTTGATACATTTTTTCTGAAAGTATAATGTGTGAAAAGTTATATCTGCAATCAGTTATGCCAAATATTTTGGTATTGATCAGACTAAATTTGATGGCTGGGTTTATGTTTGACTCTCTTTGTTGCCAAGTAGAAAATTTTACTTTGCATTTGTCAAATGTTTGAAATTGAGCTGTTTTCCTGCTTTTCTCATTGATTTGTCTTAAATTTGATTTGGTTCTAAAATATATCAATCTTTAAGCCATATTAATTACCCCATATTAAGGCCAGGGTAGAATTTGTGTTATACAACTAATGGTGTAATGTATTTTATAATCCAAAAGAGAAACTCTTATGAATTACAAATTTTGCTTTGTTCAGTTATTGAGTCACCTGAGTGTCAACAGGAGGACTTTTGATTGGCATGAGCATTACACGTAACCATTTAACCATATATTTTTATATTATTATTGTAAGGGGGGGTGAAGATCTCAGCCCCCAGTGTAAATTTTCATTTATACCATATTTTTTGGCATAAGACTTGTATCCAGCAATTTTAAAGCAGTTTCTTGGGGAAAAGTGTTCCTTTTACCCTTGTCATAAGCACAACTCAGTAGATGGCATGTAGAATCTAGACCTTTTCTGACCAAAAAGGTGGTTTTTTTTAACCCCTCACCCCCACCCCCTTTGGCCAATGGGTCTGTTGATTAGTAAAAAAAAGATGGTGTTAAGAAGGGATTTTTGGTGGTATCTGAGTGCTAAACTGCCAGCCAAGAGCTGCCTGTATATATATAGCAGATAATCTAATTAAGGAGGTAATTACATGGGTCATTAGCTACCCCAAAGGGCACATTAGTGGAGATATGTGACTTGTCTGGCTAAATCTCATGAAGTCTGGGGCACTGGGAGGTGTTAGTAGGTGTGCCTGCATAAGATGTTGATCTTTATAAGGTGCATTTATAATCCTATGGACGCTTGGTCAAAAGAATAAGATAGATATTTATTTTGAACGTGGGGTAGAATTGGATTGAGAGAAAGATGAAAAGAGAGAAAAAGTGAGAGTTCAGAGCAACTTTTGTGCTTTTAAAAGTACATGCACCAGTCATATTGTGAAACAGGGGCTCCTGGGTGCGACACGCAATATGGCCTATAACATGCTAGTATATATATCTCACACTATGTAAACATTCACCCAGCTGTGTGGAACAGCTCAGATGTAAGCATCACTAAAATATTGTGCTATGTCGCTTGACCTGATCCTTTTCTGCCCTGCCCTAACTCTCACCTTAGATCCATATTTACCTTTGAAATAAGATACCCCTGTACATGGTGCATGGTCACATAGAGTCACAGTGGGGACTATGTCTGAATGGCTGAGGGTCATCCCCTCTGACATATTGAATTGTGTGATATGACAAGTTGTAGGTTTATGTCTTCTCTCTCTCTCTCCCGTAACTCATGATAACTTTAATCCTTGCTCTCTGAAATTAATGAGCTCCCCACACACATGCACACATGCACACATGCACGCGCACACACACACACACACAACCTTTGAGATTGTCTTATGAAGTGGCTACTTATGACTTGACACCTTGCACAACAAATTGTTGTAGGACAACATGTACATCGACTTAATCGCATGATTTTAGGTTGTTAGCTACTTGTTATGATAAAAACTGGCAGATTGAATTCTTGATTGAACCAGGCTAAAACATAATCAGGATAAGTAATCTTATCAAACACAGACGCGTGTGTCCTTAGAAAAGTTTTTCAGCGTGTGCTGTAGTTATTTGACAAAAACTTAAAAGTGATCTTTGTAAGGGAATTTAGGAATGTGAAAGGGTGATATGAAGATTTATTACTTTCTAGCTAATTATATTTTTGTACATGTTATTTGACAAATATGGTAACATGCTTTTCGTTGGGATTGAGAAGGAAAGGGGTTGGGTAGGTGGTGGGGGTTGGGGTGAGTTTCAGTTGTTCCAACTTCCAATAGTGATTGTTTTATATTTATCATTCTTGAAGACTCCAAAATTATGCAAATGATACACACTTTGTTGGGCCCCAGATATTTATAGTTGAATAAGTTTATGTTCCTAACTCCAAAAACTATTTCTGCTTGCAGAAGTAATGCTAAGTCTCCTATATTTTAAGAATATATATCAGAACCAAGGCAAAAAAAGCTTGAAAAAGGTTTCCACCTTTCTTGTTGCCTACACTCCCCCTCAAAAAAAAAAAAAAAAAAAAAAAAAAAAAAAAAAAAAAAAAAAGGGAATTGTCGCATTTTCCATTTAAAGGTACTAACTGCCTTTGTGTTGACACAAGGCACCCCGGCCCCACGACCTGTGACAGTCCTTTCTATGACAATGATCTGCTGATTTTTGCTCGATCAGTCCCTGGGGTTCTTAAAGCACAGGTCAGGCACAATAAAGCAGCATGCTTTGTGGGTCCTGCTTTGTTCCCCTGACCTGCATGACCTCGTGCTCTTTCGTGCATTCCTTTGGGTATGTGTTGTCTAGCTGAGAGTTTGTTGTTATATGTAGTCTAGTTGTTTGCACTGTCAGAAGCGGTGTTTGGGTACAAAGACGTACAAGCAGTGGTTGGAAAGTTATTGAATGTTGTGGTTGTCATTTCTCAGACTTGCTTAGCCATCCATATTGTAATTTAAAGATAGCATTTAGATGGAATTTAGGCTCAAGGCTAGGATTTTTAAACCTCTGTCATTGCTTTAAGTGATTTATTATAGACTATACTTATAAAAGAGCCGAAGAAAACTAAAGACTATATTTGCAAACTTTCTACTATTTTATGACTGCACCCAGCTTATTGGCTTTTAAAAGCAAAGACTTGGCCCAGTAGACAGCAGGTAAACTATTTACTAGTATTTCATATGTAAGATGCTTGTCAGAACTAAATGGTACATTCATAACACCTGATCATTGTGATTAATGTACCTGGCCAGGGAAAGGTTGATGGGTGCATTTCTCCTACAGCATGATGAGAATATGTGTAGTGTAGATTTAGAGGTGCAAGCTGGGAGTTGAAAAAAAGGAGAGTGACAATGGCGTAAGCAATGAGCACCATGTAATGGAGATATAATAATAATAATTTATTCGAGCATTGAATGTGGCAGTTACATTTGTTAGCCCTCTATACTACAAATATATGAATAAATAAATAGTTATACATCACTATGGATTACTACTAATACAGTGTTTAAGATTATTAATTACAGTGTATACGTTGTTTATGTTTAAATGTTTATGTTTATGACGTTTGTTTCAGAAAATATATTCAATTATTGTACTGACATAAGTTTTTACTTATAAAATTGGTGTCAAGTTGAACTCGTTTTCAGATAAGACATCTTTAATCACTTAAAAAAGAGCAGGAATGAGAACTAAACCAGGGATTATTTTGGGAAAAAAATCACATTTTATCAACCAAGCATGAGTCCATTATGTTTTCTGCACAATTTCCTGCAGGTTAAACATGAAAGAGACTAGAAAATACCTCAAGACAAGATTTTCTGTGAGGCAGAAACATAGTCCCAACTAATATATGCCCCTGTTTACACTACATTGCCCCCAAGTTGTAAATTTTCTCTGAGGGTGCTTTATGATGTCACTTAATGTAAACGCGAACACACTTCTTGCACATGGCTTTAATTGCCACACAGGTTCAACCACCTGTGGTTCAAATTGAGCAGAGTACAGGATATTTATGTGAGGAAGGGCAAGGTTATGTGTATATTATGTGTATGAAGAAAAGTTCTAGAAAGAAGAAGGGAGAAAAGAGATAGACAGAATACCGAGAAAAAGAGAGAGAGAGTGGAGAGAAAAAGGGAGGGGAAGGGAGAAATGTAGGGTGGCAGAGACAGAGAGAGAGAGAGAGAGAGAGAGAGAGAGAGAGAGAGGATATTTCTACAGCTGATAGAATATTATAGACATAAAAAGCAAAGCAAAACTTTTGTTTATAATGTTGCACTCTGATTCATTTAAATAACAGAAGCAAAAAATATAACTAGAGAAAAAGGCCTCAGATGTGAGTTATTCTCGATAAGTCACGAAGGACTTCTGACTCTCATCAGCAGGTATTGATTGAGTCACATATTTGTGGTTCATGCATCACTTTCATGCTACCCACCACAAAAATGTTCAAGTTTTAGATGTTTCCGAACTTATTGATCCCGATCAGTCTCTTTGGTTCAGATTTGTTAAAATGCCTAGATACTGGGGAACTTGAATGTAAAGATCCCTCGCAAAGAAGTTGATGAATTAAGATCAAAGGATTTCACTTTGTAAGTGGATGATAAGGGCAATGAAGCTAAATACAGTTTTGAATTTATTCAAAATGCCCTCAAACACTAATTTCAAATCAATCATATCCTTTTGTAAAGTTGCTTAGTTCATTTGAACTAATGATCTAGTACTGGCTTTTCCTCAGACATTACATTCTGTAGAAATTGAAACACAAATAACAAAACACTTTCTAAAATAACTTCGGCATCATTGCAAGATTTTGTGAAAGGTCTGTAGTAGAATTACTCCTAATCTTTATCTCCTAATATTTGGCAATCCAAGACTACTTTTGTTGCAGGTACTTAAACTTGTTAGAATGTGCAAATTTATATCTCTCTACAAATCAGGGTCATCTGGTTTACGTTTAAGATTTAAGTTGGAGAAAAAAGTTGAGTAGCGACCTCCTCCATATCACTGTGGTGGCAATTTTGATGATTATTAGGCTTGTCACATTGTCTTCAGATTCTGATCAGATAATCCATTGACAGTCTCTCAGCTTAACTATGTGTGGCAGCTATCAGCTTGATTGACAGCTGTGCGCCAAGAGCACAGTCTGTTACCACAAAAGAGATGGGATCTTTATTAAGGTCTCTGCATGAGCTAATGCAACCAACCATCTATTAAAGATCTTATCCATTAGGTCAGGGGCGGTCAAGATAGTATTGTGAATTTGTCAGAGACTAGGTTTGAAAAATTGATTCCTTAGTTTTTATTTATTGTGATGTGTCAAAGAGCAGTGATTGTTTTGTTTTCAACATTAGTGTATCACTCAAAAAAAAAAAAAAAAATGTTCTGGTGTAAGGACAGGAGAGGAAATTTGAAGTGCTCAAGATTGAGAAAAGTGGAGATTTAGCACTCAAAAGCATAATGAATTGATATCCAAACAGGTATAATGATTAATAATGAAAAGATAAAAAAAGATTAAATGATAGTTAAAGATGAAGTACTAGTATATGAGTTTTTTCATTTAGTTTTTCAAAAATGTTGGGCCAGTTTTTGGTTCAGAAGTCCTGGGTTAAGACAGTTGTCAAAGCAGAGAGTCAATGTTTTCATTCAATCAGGTATGTATTGACAATAATTACTGTATCCTGTAGACAGGCCAAACTTTCATTGTTACCTCTTTAGATTTATTTATGTTTTAAATTTGAGATCTGTTTGTTAAATTCTTCTCTCGGCTGCAACAAGGATCAGTCAACCCTCTACAAAATGTTCAGTCCTTGTGTGTCCCGGTTCCTCAAAATGAATCTTGGGAGTTATTGACAAGATTGTTCACCTAGTGTACATGTATATAAACAAGGCAGGTATGTTGAATCTAGTTGACTTGATATGTAATGTTATACAAGAGCTTTCTATTGGTCTCATTACCCCTTGGTTTGTTCTGGCTGATGAAATGTTTGAAGAAATTAGAGGAACAAATGTTGATGGTTCATTATATGGTGTTTACCCTTGGTGCTAAGAGAAATGAGAAGGTTAACTTGCTAGTTAAATTGGTCTAAAATCACTTAGAAATACTCCAACAAATGTTTGCTGTTGGTAGTTAAGGGATCTAAGGGATTGGTAGGAGGTCTCATTAAAATTTTGTTGAATTGCATAAAGGTAGTGTTTGCTGCTAAATCATTGATTGAGCTGGGTGGTATTGTGATGTTGTTAATGTCGTGGGAATCGAAATTTATTTAATCACAGCTACTTACTGGTTTTGTAAGTGATACTTTTTAGAACTTTGAACTATGTGATATTTCAAGAACAGAGATGCTATTTTAATTCATAGTGTTAACTTTTAAAGTTTAGCATAACTTGTACTTGTCTGTTGCTTTTATATAATACTTATTTTGTTACAATAAATTTCTATTCCTATTATACATAATCATCATTTCTGCAATGCATTTGTGTACAATAAAGTGACTTACTAAATGTGAAAATATTGTGTTGAAAATCTGTTGTGTGGAATTTGCCTTTGAACTTTTGACTACATTGCAGGAGGCAAGGTGGGATGTGTGTGTGTCTGAATGCCTCCACTACTGAGGCGGCTTCACACATGATCATATATTAGACCAAAAGTTGGTCTTCACATTTAAGTTGGTCTTAACATTAAATCCCTTTCAGTTGGTCTAAAATATAAGGCATTTTAATTAAACAGACAGGATTTTATTACTTAAATACTACTATGGATTTGCCTTGGGTGACAGTCAGCAAAAACAATTTGGTCCATAACTTAAAATTAACACCAATGTTCGATTTTTTTTTGTGAAATTGGCCCCAGATTTGAAGGTGTAATATGATCTAGTATGTACCATGCGGCAACTTCTAATCTGTTGTTTATATTTACTCTCCTCTTAAATCAGGGTTTCTTTTACAATGCTTGGGAGACATCTCTATGACTGTTGATCAGAGTTTCTCATGAAAATGTGCTTGGTGTCAATGAATTTGAACCATTAAAAAGTCTATGGCCCATTTCACATTGAGTTATAATATTGTCTCATACCAGTTGATTGGTTTTATATTTAATTCAATTAGGGAGGGGGGGGAGGGGGAGGTAACTCCCTTTCATAAGACCCATTATATACCAATCATGATGAGTGTGGGGACTCTGTTTAGGTGACTCTGATGCAATAGTAGCCATGCTATTAATTAATTGTCAATCTCTCGACTGTTATAGATAAATAAATGAATAAATTAAAAAAAAAAAAAAATATATATATATATATATATATATATATATATATATATATATATATATATATATATATATATATATATATATAAAAGGATGAGGTGAAAAGAAAGAGTTGGGGTAGTATATTGAAGATGACTAAGATATGGTCTCTGGAAAATGTTTTTTTCATGAAGACTGAATCTCAGTTGAAAATGACTCATAATTATGATCCTCCTCAAATATTAGGATTGTTTAATGTGGGACACATAAACCAGCCCAGAAGTACTTTTAAAGAGCAGTGTGCCTTCCACGTTAGAAATTTCTGGAATGCCTTTTCAATAGATTTTCATTTTTTTTAGGTTTGAAAAAATGATTAACATCTCCATTCCTGCCAAATATATAATTTTTGTTCATTATGTTTCACAGTGTTTCCTACTTTTGTCCAATTAAAAATAAAAAAGATTAAAACAACAACAACTTAAATCAATCGCTGTATTATAAAGCCCAGGAAATCCTCATAACAATGTTAACATAGGGTCTGACCTCACGTACACCAGGGACATTTATTAAAAAAAAAAAAAGGAAAAACAAAACAAAAAACAAAATCAAGACCTTTTAATTAGATTAATTTATGTAGTTACTTGCTATTTGTTAATTATCAGCATCATCTGATGAAGAATGAAGGATTAATTAGCTTATAGAAAGAAACTTTAATTTGAATACATTGTTTTAAACATTTCACCAAATTACGTAGTTAAATGTATTTGGAAGTTTGTTCAAATTAGTGTCAGTACAAGATGTCAAAATTTGAGGAAGTTCCTGTTGGTGGGAAACAAGATGTAAGAATGTACGTGATGCAATGGGTGGGAAATCAAAAATAGTTACATGGCAAAAGGTTAGGAAAACTTGCCCTGCATGAAAAAAATTCCGGAGTTTGATAAGTTCAACCCCCAAAGCACTGACAGAGAGTTGCATGCACCTCACATTTGCAGACTTTTGCATTGTGGTGGCTGCATTTCTGCATATATACATGCTTTATGCATTTGTAGTAGCATTTATGCATGCATTGTAGCACATGTCATTTACTTAGCTTCTTAGATTTTGATTTTGCTGTCTCTGATGCANGAAACCTGCTAATGTCATTGATAAGGTGAATGAAAATTCGTTTGTTTTACAAGCTCCTAATGGTGGTATATATCGACGTAACAGGCGTCATATTCTCAAAACAAAAGAGCCCAATGTTCCTCATGACACTGACCCTCAAGTGCCTATTTGCACTGAGAATCTGGTTAATAAATCCAGTGATCTTAAAATTCTAGCAGATCACCCAAAGCCTGCTGTAAATGCCCCAGTTAAGTCCCCAGTTAAAGTCAAATCAACCCCTCAGAAAGATGAATGTCATACACCCCAGCCCTATGTAACACGAGCTGGCAGAGTTTGCAAACAAAAAATTATAGAATCTATGTAATTTTTGCAAAGTGATATAAAAGACTTTAGAGGAAATTACCCTTGGACAAAAGGATATGAACTTAACTTTATCAAGAATTTTTTCAATGACAGTATATGTTCACTATTGGATACACATATCTGACAGGCAGGACTAACAAGCACATATTGCCAGTGCAGGGATATTTCACCAAGACTATGACTGTTAACACCCAGGACATTTGATTGAAGAAAGGGAGATGTAACATTATCTTCTTGTTTTTGGTAAATGTCATCAAAGTTCACAAGCTTCCATTAGTGGCATTTTTTGAATGACCCTTGGTCACCTACAGATTACACTTGATGACAGTTCTCAGCCATTGTTAAAGTAAACAGGTGTTCCTCATACTTTTTAATGTACATGTATATACAAGCCTAGCACTTCACAATAAACTTTCGTAGAAGTCAGACGCATTTGTTGTTGTCTCTCTCCTGAATAGAGTCCGGCACGTTGGACTCAGTAAAGAGCCATCTTATTACAGTATCTGAGTGCTAAACTGCCAGCCAAGAGCTGCCTGTATGTATATATAGCAGATAATCTAATTAAGGAGGTAATTACATGGGTCATTAGCTGCCCCAAAGGGCACATTAATGGAGATATGTGACTTGTCTGGCTAAATCTCATGAAGTCTGGGGCACTGGGAGGTGTTAGTAGGTGTGCCCGCATAAGATGTTGATCTCTATTAGGTGTATAATCCTATGGAAGCTTGGTCAAAGGAATAAGATATATTTTGAACGTGGGGTAGAATTGGATTGAGAGAAAGATGGAGATGAGAGAAAAAGTGAGAGTTACAAGCAACTTTCGCTCTTTTAATAGTACAGTCTTATTGTGAAACAGGGGCCTTGGGTGCAACACGCAATATGACCTATAACATGCTAGTATATATATATATATCTTACACTATGTAAACATTTTCCCAACTGTGTAGAACTGCTCAGATGTAAGCATCACTAAAATATTGTGCTATGTCGCTTGACCTGATCCTTTTCTGCCCTGCCCTAACTCTCACCTTAGATCCATATTTACCTTTGAAATAAGATACCCCTGTACATGGTGCATGGTCACATAGAGTCACAGTGGGGACTGGGTCTGAATGGCTGTGGGTCATCCCCTGTGACATATTGGATTGTGTGATATGACAAGTTGTAGGTTTATGTCTTCTCTCTCTCTCTCTCTCCCGTAACTCATGATAACTTTAATCCTTGTTCTCTTAAATTAATGGGCTCCACACGCCCCTTCCTTCACACACACACACACACACACACACACACACACACACACACTTTGAGATTGTCTTATGAAGTGGCTACTTATGATTTGACACCTTGTACAACAAATTGTTGTAGAACAACATGTACATCGACTTAATCGCATGATTTGTGGTTGTTAGCTACTTGTTATGGTAAAAACTGGCAGATTGAATTCTTGTTTGAACCAGGCTAAAACATGATCATGATAAATAATCTTATCAAACACAGACGCGTGTGTCCTTAGAGACGTTTTTCAGTGTCTGCTGTAGTTATTTGACAAAAACTTGAAAGTGATCTTTGTAAGGGAATTTAGATTGTTGGAACTTGTGTTAATGCTAAAATGTGAAAGGGTGATATGAAGATTTATTACTTTCTAGCTAATTATATTTTTGTATATATATTTTTTTTTTGACAAAAATGGTAGCATGCTTTTCATTGGGATTGAGAAGGAAAGGGGTTGGGTGGTGGGAGTTGGGGTGAGTTTCAACTTCCAATAGTGATTGTTTTATATTTATCATTCTTGAAGACTCCAAAATTATGCAAATGATACACACTTTGTTGGGCCCCAGATATTTATAGTTGAATAAGTTTATGTTCCTAATTTAAAAAACTATTTCTGCTTGCAGAAGTAATGCTAAGTCTCCTATAATTTAAGAATATGTATTGGAACCAAGGCAAAAAAAAGCTTGAAAAAGGTTTCCACCTTTCTTCTTGCCTATACTCTCCCTCAAAAAAAAAAAAAAAAAAAAAAAAGTGGAATTGTCACATTTTCCATTTAAAGGTACTAACTGCCTTTGTGTTGACACAAGGCACCCCGGCCCCACGACCTGTGACAGCCCTTTCTATGACAATGATCTGCTGATTTTTGCTCGATCAGTCCCTGGGGTTCTTAAAGCACAGGTCAGGCACAATAAAGCAGCATGCTTTGTGGGTCCTCCTTTGTTCCCCTGACCTGCATGACCTCGTGCTCTTTCGTGCATTCCTTTGGGTATGTGTTGTCTAGCTGAGAGTTTGTTGTTATATGTAGTCTAGTTGTTTGCACTGTCAGAAGCGGTGTTTGGGTACAAAGACGTACAAGCAGTGGTTGGAAAGTTATTGAATATTGTGGTCGTCATTTCTCAGACTTGCTTAGCCATCCATATTGTAATGTAAAGATAGCATTTAGATGTAATTTAGGCTCAAGGATAGGATTTTTAAACCTCTGTCATTGCTTTAAGTGATTTATTATAGACTATACTTATAAAAGAGCCGAAGAAAACTAAAGACTATATTTGCAAACTTTCTACTATTTTATGACTGCACCCAGCTTATTGGCTTTTAAAAGCAAAGACTTGGCCCAGTAGACAGCAGGTAAACTATTTACTAGTATTTCATATGTAAGATGCTTGTCAGAACTAAATGGTACATTCATAACACCTGATCATTGTGATTAATGTACCTGGCCAGGGAAAGGTTGATGGGTGCATTTCTCCTACAGCATGATGAGAATATGTGTAGTGTAGATTTAGAGGTGCAAGCTGGGAGTTGAAAAAAAGGAGAGTGACAATGGCGTAAGCAATGAGCACCATGTAATGGAGATATAATAATAATAATTTATTCGAGCATTGAATGTGGCAGTTACATTTGTTAGCCCTCTATACTACAAATATATAAATAAATAAATAGTTATACATCACTATGGATTACTACTAATACAGTGTTTAAGATTATTAATTACAGTGTATACGTTGTTTATGTTTATGTTTATGTTTATGATGTTTGTTTCAGAAAATATATTCAATTATTGTACTGACATAAGTTTTTACTTATAAAATTGGTGTCAAGTTGAACTCGTTTTCAGATAAGACATCTTGAATCACTTAAAAAAGAGCAGGAATGAGAACTAAACCAGGGATTATTTTGGGAAAAAAATCACATTTTATCAACCAAGCATGAGTCCATTATGTTTTCTGCACAATTTCCTGCAGGTTAAACATGAAAGAGACTAGAAAATACCTCAAGACAAGATTTTCTGTGAGGCAGAAACATAGTCCCAACTAATATATGCCCCTGTTTACACTACATTGCCCCCAAGTTGTAAATTTTCTCTGAGGGTGCTTTATGATGTCACTTAATGTAAACGCGAACACACTTCTTGCACATGGCTTTAATTGCCACACAGGTTCAACCACCTGCGGTTCAAATTGAGCAGAGTACAGGATATTTATGTGAGGAAGGGTAAGGTTATGTGTATATTATGTGTATGAAGAAAAGCTCTAGACAGAAGGGAGAAAAGAGAAAGACAGAATACCGAGAAAAAGAGAGAGAGAGTGGAGAGAAAAAGGGAGGGGAAGGGAGAAATGTAGGGTGGCAGAGAGAGAGAGAGAGAGAGAGAGAGAGAGAGAGAGAGGATATTTCTACAGCTGATAGAATATTATAGACATAAAAAGCAAGCAAAACTTTTGTTTATAATGGTGCACTCTGATTCATTTAATAACAGAAGCAAAAATATAACTAGAGAAAAAGGCCTCAGATGTGAGTTTTTCTAGATAAGTCACGAAGGACTCCTGACTCTCGTCAGCATGGTATTGATTGAGTCACATATTTGTGGTTCATGCATCACTTTCATGCTACCCACCACAAAAATGTTCAAGTTTTAGATGTTTCCGAACTTATTGATCCCGATCAGTCTCTTTGGTTCAGATTTGTTAAAATGCCTAGATACTGGGGAACTTGAATGTAAAGATCCCTCGCAAAGAAATTGATGAATTAAGATCAAAGGTTTTCACTTTGAATATGCATGCTTACAATTGATGAATCTTAACAGAACTGAAATATTTAACTCCCATGTAAAACTGTAAAAGTGGAAGATAAAGGGCAATGAAGGTAAATACAGTTTTGAAATTCAAAATGCCCTCAAACACTAATTTCAAATCAATCATATCCTTTTGTAAAGTTGCTTGGTTCATTTGAACTAATAATCTAGTACTGGCTTATCTTCAGACATTACAGTCTGTAGAAATTGAAACACAAATAACAAAACACTTTCTAAAATAACTTACGAGGCGTCATTGCAAGATTTTGTGAAAGGTCTATCTGTAGTAGATTTACTCCTAATCTTCATCTTAATTTCCTAATATTTGGCAATCCAAGACTACTTTTGTTGCGGGTGCTTAAACTTGTTAGAATGTGCAAATTAATATCTCTCCACAAATCAGGGTCATCTGGTTTACGTTTAAGATTTAAGTTGGAGAAAAAAGTTGAGTAGCGGCCTCCTCCATATCACTGTGGTGGCAATTTTGATGATTATTGGGCTTGTCACATTGTCTTAAGATTCTGATCAGATAATCTATTGACAGTCTCTCAGCTTAACTATGTGTGGCAGCTATCAGCTTGATTGACAGCTGTGCGCCAAGAGCAGTCTGTTACCACAAAAGAGATGGGATCTTTATTAAGGTCTCTGCATGAGCTAATGCAACCAACCATCTAAATTAAAGATCTTATCCATTAGGTCAGGGGCGGTCAAGATAGTATTGTGAATTTGTCAGAGACTAGGTTTGAAAAATTGTTTCCGTAGTTTTTAATTATTGTGACGTGTCGAAGAGCAGTGATTGTTTTGTTTTCAACATTAGTGTATCACTCAAAAAAAAAAAAAATGTTCTGGTGTAAGGACAGGAGAGGAAATTTGAAGTGCTCAAGATTGAGAAAAGTGGAGATTAAGCACTTAAAAGCATAATGAATTGACATCCAAACAGGTATAATGATTAATAATGAAAAGATAAAAAAAGATTTAATGATAGTTAAAGATGAAGTACTAGTATATGAGTTTTTTCATTTAGTTTTTCAAAAATGTTGGGCCAGTTTTTGGTTCAGCAGTCCTGGGGTAAGACAGTTGTCAAATCAGAGAGTCAATGTTTTCATTCAATCAGGTATGTATTGACAATAATTACTGTATCCTGTAGACAGGCCAAACTTTCATTGTTACCTCTTTAGATTTATTTATGTTTTAAATTTGAGATCTGTTTGTTAAATTCTTCTCTCAGCTGCAACAAGGATCAGTCAAACCTCTACAAAATTTTCAAACCTTGTGTGTCCCGGTTCCTCAAAATGAATCTTAGTAGTTATTGACAAGATTGTTAACCTAGTGTGTATAAACAAGGCAGGTATGTTGAATCTAGTTGACTTGATATGTAATGTTATACAAGAGCTTTCTATTGGTCTCATTACCCCTTGGTTTGTTCTGGCTGATGAAATGTTTGAAGAAATTAGAGGAACAAATGTTGATGGTTCATTATCTGGTGTTTACCCTTGGTGCTAAGAGAAATGAGAAGGTTAACTGGCTAGTTAAATTGGTCTAAAATCACTTAGAAATACTCTGACAAATGTTTGCTGTTGGTAGTTAAGGGATCTAAGGGATTGGTAGGGGGTCTCATTAAAATTTTGTTGAATTGCATATAGGTAGTGTTTGCTGCTAAATCATTGATTGAGCTGGATGGTATTGTGATGTTTTTAATGTCGTGGGAATCAAAATTTATTTAATCACAGCTACTTAATGGTTTTGTAAGTGGTACTTTTTAGAACTTTTTAGGATCATTACAGGGGGGGGTCTCTTTTAATTATCTTACACCCTTTTCATTAGTATATGACTTTTTTTTGTCAATTCAGCTTTCATTAGAAAGATTTGTTAAGAAGTTTTGTTTTTAAAATACATTTCTTTAGTTATATTTCATGAATGTTTGTATTTCTGACTTTGAGCTTGGTTGAACTTAACTTTTGAAAGAAAAACAACGTAATGTATGTTGCATCTTATCTTAAATTAGTATGGTGAACAAAAGTTTTAAGTGATTCTTAAACTTGTTACTGCTGAGAATGGATGTGATATTTCAAGAACAGAGATGCAGAAATGATGCTATTTTAATTCATAGTGTTAACTTTTAAAGTTTAGCATAGCCTGTACTTGTCTGTTGCTATACTTATTTTTTTTTAAATAAATGTCTATTCCTATTATACATAATCATCATTTCTGCAATGCATTAGTTTGTACAATAAAGTGACTTACTAAATGTGAAAATATTGTGTTGAAAATCTGTTGTGTGGAATTTGCCTCTTTAATCTGGTAAAAAACAGCAGTTAAACTTTTGACTACATTGCTGGAGGCAAGGTGGGATGTGTGTGTGTCTGAATGCCTCCACTACTGAGGCGGCTTCACACATGATCATATATTAGACCAAAAGTTGGTCTTCACATTTAAGTTGGTCTTAACATTAAATCCCTTTCAGTTGGTCTAAAATATCAGGCATATTTATTAAACAGACAGCATTTTATTAATATACTACTATGGATTTGCCTTGGGTGACAGTCAGCAAAAACAATTAGGTCCTTAACTTAAAATTAACACTAACGTTAGATTTTTATTTTTGATCAAATTGGCTCCAGATTTAAAGTTGTAACATGATCTAGTATGTAGCATGCGGCAACTTCTAATCTGTTGTTTATATAAATTTACTCTCCTCTTAAATCAGGGTTTCTTTTACAATGCTTGGGAGACATCTCTATGACTGTTGATCAGAGTATCTCATGAAAATGTGCTTGGTGTCAATGAATTTGAACCATTAAAAAGTCTATGGCCCGTTTCACATTGAGTTATAGTTTCCTGTCTCACACCAGTTGATTGGTTCTACACCAGTTGATTCAGTTAGGGAGGGGGAGGTAACTCCCTTTCATAAGACCCATTATTTACCAATCATGATGAGTGTGGGGACTCTGTTTAGGTGACTCTGATGCAATAGCCACGCTATTAATTAATTGTCAATCTCTTGACTGTTATAAATAAATAAATGAATAAATAAATAAATAAATATATATACAAAAGGATGAGGTGAAAAGGAAGAGTTGGGCTAGTATATTGAAGATGACTGAGATATGGTCTTTGGAAAACATTTTTTTTTTCATGAAGACTGTGCCTCAGTTGAAAATGACTCATAATTATGATCTTCCTCAAATATTAGGATTGTTTAATGTGGGCCACATAAACCAGCCCAGAAGTACTTTTAAAGAGCAGTGTGCCTTCCACGCTAGAAATTTCTGGAATGCCTTTTCAATAGATTTTCATTTTTTTTAGATTTGAAAAAATGATTAACATCTCCATTCCTGCCAAATATATAATTTTTGTTCATAATGTTTCACAGTGTTTCCTACTTTTGTCCAATTAAAAATAAAAAAGATTAAAACAACAACAACTTAAATCAATTGCTGTATTATAAAGCCCAGGAAATCCTCATACCAATGTTAACATAGGGTCTGACCTCCAGGGACATTTATTAAAAAAAAAAAAATGGAAAAAGAAAACAAAATAAAAAAAAAATCAAAACCTTTTAATTAAATTAATTTATGTAGTGACTTGCTATTTGTTAATTATCAGCATCACTCGATGAAGAATGAAGGATTAATTAGCTTATAGGAAGAAACTTTAATTTGAATACATTGTTTTAAACATTTCATCAAATTACATAGTTAAATGTATTTGGAAGTTTGTTCAAATTAGTGTCAATACAAGATGTCAAAATTTGAGGAAGTTCCTGTTGGTGGGAAACAAGATGTAAGAATGTACGTGATGCAATGGGTGGGAAGTGAAAAATAGTTACATGGCAAAAGGTTAGGAAAACTTGCCCTGCATGAAAAATATTCCGGAGTTTGATAAGTTCAACCCCCAAAGCACTGACAGAGAGTTGCATGCACCTCACATTTGCAGACTTTTGCATTGTGGTGGCTGCATTTCTGCATATATACATGCTTTATGCATTTGTAGTAGCATTTATGCATGCATTGTAGCACATGTCATTTACTTAGCTTCTTAGATTTTGATTTTGCTGTCTCTGATGCTTTTCAAATCAGTTTACTACTTATGCAAGGTTAAAAAGGCTAAATCATAAAAATAAAATATTGGAAAATCTTAGGTGTTCGGAATGTGTAAATAATTACCATAGTGCTGACTATCTTAAGAGGAAATAAGATGAAAGAAGGATATAACATTCCTCCTAATTAGACATGTAATCATGTGACTGATTACAGGGGTCTGTCATTTTATCTTTCTTAAGCTATTCAAATTTTAAATGAACTGAACTTCTTGAATAGATGAGGTGCATGATTTTGATAAATTATGTTTCCTGTCATATTTTGAATGAAATATTTATTTTCCCCAGTGCTGCCATTTTCCCCCTTTTTTTTTTTTTTTTTTGAAAAAAATCTGTAATTTGGCACTGCAATGCTTTAGAAATGATGTCAGTCTGAATATTTTAACTTGGTATTTCCTGGTTTTATTTCCAGTATTTGTGAGAAGAGAGTGGCTTTATATACTACCAGGATGACATGGTACTAGTTCCACAAGGAGCAGTGTTTTACAGGTAGGGCAAGCTTGACGTAAAGTACTAGCATCTTGGCAATTTTTGTCATGATTGCTGAGAATAATGAACTTAACCAATAGCAAATCTGTTCCAAATCTATTTTTAGGCTTATGTTTTAAGTCTTGGGGAAAATCTACTGGCCCCAAACAAAAATTGTGTCCAATTATTTTAGCTTACACATTTGAAGTAATTTTTCATATCTTAGGTCTGAGTTCATGCCAACAAATTTTGTCTGTTGACTGGTTTTCAATGTGGATCAGCCTCTGTTGTGTTTGAGATGACATGTTATGAAGTAAGTCACTTATCACAGTAATTAGTTTTAAATTGTTTGCTTGCTTATCTGTATTCTTTGGAATAGATTTTCTTGGTATTTTGTTTGTCAATATTTGTTTGTTTGTTTATGTGGATAAACTGAAAAGAACTCAAAAAGATTATGTTGCTTTTGATCACAAACATCAGGTTAAAGATCAAGATGTTTTTTATTTGCTATTTGAAGTGCTGCCAGGTTTATCTCCTTTGAGGCCTCAGACAAACAGTAAATAAAAACATGACAGGGAATACTGTAGCTGTGAAGTATGGATACTTGCCATAACTGAAAGTAGTCTTTTTAGAGGATTGAATTTTGGGGTTTGTGTGCAAAAAAAAAAAAAGCTAATGCTTATTTAGATTGTACTTACCATCATAATTTTTCTTAGGTTAGTGTTTCTATAAAAATTTTATATCGCCACAAAAAAAAAAAAAAAAAATATATATATATATATATCGGGAGTCAGATTTGAACTTTCTTTCGTTGTCTAGCTAACACAATGATGCACATTAACCACCTCAACTAGCACAATGTGGTATAATATATCTAAGCATAATGATGCTCAGTATCTTAGCTAGCACAGTGTGATGAAGTTAGTATCTCATCCACTGCAAAACAAAAAAAGTGCACTGCCCCTGTTTTGAATAGTGCAATCAATGCATGTCCTACACCATATTTATGATTTCATTAGAGAGAATTTTATGGTATGCCTTTGGAAAAGCAGTTCTTTAGAATGTTAAACAGACTACCCAAGACTTCAGAAAGTTTTTGAGATATCTTGTCCAATAAACAAAGGGACAAAACCAATGCTGATGTGAAGACATAACCTTGTTCCTTTGGCAGAAGTGAAAATGCTAGTAGCATGGTAGCATGTTACTCCAAAGTTGTATATCATACCCTGGCATGTTATTGACACAGGCAGGTGCCCCAGGTTGGATTAGAAAAAATGAGGCCTATAAAAAACATAACTGCCACATTGTTTATACAACTTGTGTTAAGAGATATAGTAACAGGTGCCTTTGTAAGGGGAGGAGGACTTGTTTTCTTTGTTTTTATTTTTTATTATTCTTTTTTCCATGTATGAAAATAATAAGTGCAATATTTAGTAATAAAATAATAACTATCTAACATGTATAACTGATTAATACATTGTGACATTATTATCCATTACTCATTGTCTTTAATAATAATTTGCCTATGTGACTTTTTATTGGGATGCTGCATAAGCTAGATTTGTCTTCATGAATGTCAACTTTCTGTTCGTCATTATGCCTACTTTTAGTTATTATTACTGCCATTGTTTAGTTTTGATGACCTTGAAAGAACTTTCTTTTAAAAGACAGCAATAAATTTTGTGAAATTTTTTAAGTTCATGTGCAAAGTCTTTAGTGCAGGAACTAGAGGTACTATTTTTCTACACTGCATTTAGATGATGTTGTGGGGGGGGGGTGTCAGTACATATTAAATAACATTGCATGGGATCATTTTCACAAGAGAACTTTAGCCTATAAATAAGTCTAAACTGCTGGACCAAATATTTTATTTTACTTCAATTCAAGATAAACCCATCAAGAATAAAGCAAGTATTGGTCTGACATGTTATCTGTCTCTCTTATTATCAGTCTGCCACAAAATTTCATTTATTGGACTACTACTGATTTATATTGGGTCAAAGCCAATTGAAATTTTGCTCTAAAAGCCTAATCTATAGCCTAATGTTTATATTTGTAAAATAGTCCCCAGGAGTTTGTGAATTTGTATGTTTCTACTGTAGTAGGGTGATGTGAGCTGAGGTTTTAGTACATGTGTAAATGATATTGTAGTGCCAGGTGCCTTATGATGCTGTGTGGGCCCCAGAAAGAAATTCCAGTTCAGTAGAAAAAGAAGCGTATGAACAAAAAATATAATGAGAACTTGTAATCTAAGTACCGAGCCATTTAGCAGAGCTGTAGAGAATTTCAAGTTGAAGGAGAAAATGGGGTGTTTTGTACTTTTGTATTGTTTACCATTGTGTAAGTTTATCAGCTGAAACAACATCAGTTTAATTGGATGTAATTTCAATTTTTAATTTCATTTTTATGTTTTTTTTGGGAGGGTTTTTGAGAAATTACATGGCCAAATGTTGGAAAAGTAATGGAATATAAGTGAATAAAAGTGAATGAAATAAAAAAAGCCATTTTTATAAGAGATAAAAGGGGATTATTAAATCACTAGTTATTTTTTTATCATTGCTTTTGAGATATTCTATATATATATATGTATGTTGCAGGTGAGATGGCATGTCTGTTTCCCCTAAACCTTTTCACAATTAATGTCCATAATTATTTTGAAATAACAAAAAACAACATTAACGGTCTCTCCATCCGTTGTCTAAGTTATAATCATCTAAAATTGTTGCAGGAATAACTTGATTTGATTTCAATCGGCATGAAATTCTTGCATGGCATGAATGAGACAATCTTTCTGTTTATTCCGTGATGAAGATAGCATCATGAAAATTGACCACTGTTAGTCATTTGTGGGTCTTTGATTGACAGGAATTGCTTCTCTGTTAATGATAAACAAAAACAAATGGTTTTTATTCATATTTTGGTAGAGATGGCATAACAGAATGACCCGATGGAATTTAAAATGGAACTGTCATTTGGGATGAGGGAAGATAGTTGAACATTACTGAATTTTAAAAATGTTGAGAGAAGGTTCAATATTCTACAAGTTACTTTGAGAAATGTTCTTAACAGGTTAAAAATCTCTCAAAAAATGAACCATGATTATAGATACCTAAATTTGTGAACAGATGCAAAAATTATTAAATCAAGTTAAGCTATTAATATGTTTTAATTTCTTTGACTCTTATACAAGAAAGAAAATAAAAAAGGAAGAAATATATTTTAATTAGATTAACATTTGATGAATTATTTTAAGCATATTTGCCTCTAGACTACATCAAAAGCCATTGTAATAAATCTGACAATAATTGCAAAACCAAATATTTATTCTTCACATATTGACAAGGAAATCTTTCAGTTATTTGAAAATTTATAGGTACAGATAAAATCCAAAAGTAAATATTTGTTTTGATCTTAAGTTGAAGGGCTTCTGAAAAAAAGTCCCCATCTGCTCCCTGTGGAGTAAAATGATAAGCAGGTGCATTGAAAATATCGAGTATTTTTCAATAAAACTAACAACTGATCAAGCAAGACATGGCAGCTGGCAATGATACTAAGACAGCTGCTTCTGCCCAAATTGGCAATGGCACGCTTAACATTTGTATATATAAAGCATTCATAGAAACAATATTTAAATTTGTCTGTAATCTTCAGCGGATCTTATTAAAGAAGCCAGCAGTTATTGGGTGAGTAAATTGGTTGAACAGGGAGATGGGAACTGTTTATCCACTCTGCAGCTACATATAATTGTTTTTATATTTTGAGTTGATATTCTCATTTAAGTTTGGCACAGAAAAAAAAAGAGTAAGTAGTCATGCACCAGGAGGTAGGTGTAAGTAATAACTGAAAATAGTATAGAACTTAATGTGTGAGATAGACTAGGAACAGCCCAGTGAAGTATCTCAGTGATACTTACCTTACTTAAAATGATAAAATTCAGAATAGAAAAAAGCTAGTCATTGTTAAACAGTAAGGATCATTTCCCCCTCACTTTGTATCTCAGGGGCATTGTTAGCCAGAAAAGAAGTTTGAACTGTTGGCAGTAAGAAATTTTACCTCTATGGATACCTAGAGCTATATAGTAAAAATATTTTGAACTGGGGAGTATTCAAACAGGAAAATACAAAACTGATGGCTTAGATGATTTTATTACACTGTGGTAGTCAACCTGCTATAGGACAGCTAGACCCCATCCCATGCAATCAGGTAGCCTCTTGCTGGGCTGGTAACTGCTTGATTCATGTTCAATAAAATCTAAAATACCCCATTAAACAACATTAGATGGCACATTTCAGGACCCATTTTATTTTTGCCGAGTGAACGCAGCTCAAAAGGTGATTCCCTACCTAAAGACCTGGCATTTCAAGTGATCCTTGAATTTCTTTTTGTGTTGATATTGTGAGGGGAGCGTCAGACTTGACTGCCCTGTCTCATTGTGTCTGTGGATTGAGTTACTCTGTGGTCAGTTCGCAGTGGACAGCATATTGTGGTCAGTACACTGTGGTCAGTAAGCACAGAGGGACATGCAATACAGTGTGTGCTGTCATAGTTGTTGTTGATGTTGTTGTGGTTGAAGTACATAAAAATCAAGGTGTCAGCTGTACTTGGTAATACTACACTTAACAGGTGAGGTGAAGTTTGTGGCAGATGTCTGACATATATGTTAGTTTGTTTGTGTCTGTGTGTGTTCAGTGTTTACGTGGTTGAAAGTTTTCAGGATTATGCCAGATTTTAGGTAATCAGTCTTTATTTTGATCATTTTTTTCATATGGTCTAAATGCAATGAGAAATTGCAAGCTAGATTTTCAGGATTTTTTAGTTTTTATAACTTTTGCCCATGTGTATGTATGTGAGTATATGGGCATGTTTGTGTGCGCGTGTATATGAGGGCATACAACATTCAAGTTGGGCTTGTTAAAATTACCATGTTTTGGTGGATCAAGCATTCAGTTGAGGAATAGACAGGGGCAGATTGAGGCCGTCTTCTAGGTCTTCTGGAAGACAGTCAGAATTTCAAGTTTACATTGATGGGTATCTAACTTTTTCTGTTGGGAGATGGTCAGAAATGGAGGATGGATCAATTAAGATAATTTGAAAGACTGTCAGAAAATATATATGGATCCACCCCTGTATAGACACGACAGAATAAGAATCAAATCAAGTATGTTGTTTATTTTATGTATGTACTTATATGGTATATATATATATATATATAAAATAAGCAAGGTAATGCATGTATGTGTCATGCCTTCAAAGGTGTATGTGTGCTACAATTAAAGGGAGTTAATATGTGTGTATATACTTTGTTGTTATTTTTAGTGTGTGTGTAAGTGTGTGCGCAGCTTTTCTGCATGCTGACAGTATGTCTGTCTGTCTTTGTTTTGCCAGAGTTAAGTTACAAGGTTACACTTGGTTGTTACTGACATTCTCCTCAAATATATAACCAGTAACCTCTTTACCAGACTGCTTTTTGTGCTCTTGTCATCAGAAATCACTGGTTGTTACATAAAGTAAAAGATTACCAAGGAAAAAAGAATGAAAGAAAAAACTGCGTCTGTTACAACATCGTGGGTTCATGAAAAGTCAGGTGTTTTGCCCTTAAGCTGATGTCACACTGTCACTCATGTTGTAATCCTATTTGTGACATACAGTACCTGTGACTGGTGACAGTGTTTATAGAGAGATCCCCTGGTGGTATTAAAGCACCTGTCATTGTAAGAAACAGAGTTTTTTGCTTCGAAGAAAATCCAAGTAGGGCTTTAGAAACACAGTAGTATTTTTTTGGCTGATAATTAACCCCCCCCCCCCCCCAATGCGATATCAAAGTCAGGAAAATTACTAGGTGAATGAAAAAATGCTGAAAAATACAGATATTTAAAAGAGACATAAGGATAATTTTTTTAAAAAATCCCCTTCATCAGCCTTTGTGAAATATTTTAATTTTGTCAAAATTGCATAACAGAAGTAGAGGTGGGTTTAAATACCTATTAAAGTGACCACTGTTTTCTCATCATCTTAATAGGCTGTTTATGGCTAGTACTTTCTTTGAATGTAAGGGGGAGGGGTCAGGGTGAAATTTGAAGATTGTGAATCCTCTCGAGGTCATAAGGAACAAAAAGGTGGCATATATTGGTCTACTGTTATAAATGGGTTGAAAGTTTAGGTTTCAGTAACTCATTTAACTTGGGGGGGGGGGGAGGACTTTTTAATTTTGGAATAGCAAGTGGAAAAGGTTCCAAGTTAAGGAAAACCCCTTAAAACTCAGGGTGCATCTCCTCACATTGGGATTACAAGAAAAAAGGTTCCAAGTTTTAATAAAAAATCAAGCAAAACATCTGATTTTATTGGTAAAAGGTCTAGTGGTATTGAAGTAAACACATTAGCAGGGGATTGGGTTATCACATGTGGTTCTGTATACAACTGGTTATGCAATGGGATGAAAATGGAGACACTTCTAGTCACTTGTGGTAAAAAGTTTGTTACCATGGCCCATAGATGCCTGTGTTTGGCCTGTGCTGATTTCATATTTTTTGGATGCTAGTAAATAAAGACCAAGATAGGAAATGACTCCAAAGTCCCAAGAAACCCAGGCCCGTAGCCAGCAATTTCAGAAGGGGGGGGTCGTTTTCTAAAGAAGTGGACCTTTTTCCATAAAAACATCACCTAGATCAAATTTTATCTAGAGTGGACCTTTTCCCAGCAAAAGGGGCGGTTCTTTCGAACCCCCCGAACCCCCCCTGGCTACGGACCTGAAACCAGTTGACCATAGATCAGAGAAACCCCCGAACCCCCCCTGGCTACGGACCTGAAACCAGTTGACCATAGATCAGAGAAAAAAAAACTTGATTTATTTATTGTTCCCTTGAGAAAATCTGAAGCTGGTTTAAAAGATGTTATTGATTACTTGTATTGATATTGTCCTTTTTGGTACGAGAAAAATGACATGGTACATGTCAATTTGAGAGTATTGAGCCTTGGTGAAATGTGCACATGGAGTCTCCTATGGGCCAAGGTAGTTTTAAATACTGTTGTCACTTAACTCTGCTCAGAAATGCTTTTAACAGACATAACTGCAGTGAAACCAACTTGCCAAAAATATTTTACCTGAAGAACTATGCAGGGGGAGAGCAGTGGGGGAGGGTATACATTTTTTGCTCATCATACAGATTTTTTTTTTTTATGGAGCTTCATATTCCAAGCCCAGATCACTGACACATATTTTTGAGTGTTATTAATGTCAGAAGTGGTCCATTATTGATGTCCTCAGTCTTACTGCAACTTGGTCCAGATAGAAGTTTACTATCTGACCCCTTGACCCTGGTCACTAAAGATTGGAAAATATGCAAGTGCGGATAGCATCAGTGACAATTATATAGAACATGAGATGTCAATTTACTGCCAGGTATTGTTGAAGGACTTTCAGCTTTGAATTTAATGGCTCGTAAAATAGGCACTTTACCTGTGTGTCTTAACACGAGTCCTGAGTCATACTGGTCATCTTCAGAGTCATATTCATTTTGAAATATTATGTTAAATTACAAAATAAACCTTTGCTCATCTTGTAGACTCATTTACCCTTTGAAAAAATGTCAGTTTAGATGAATTTGGTATTGTGTTTTTCGATAAATATTTTTGAAGATGAGATTCTGGTATATATTTTGTTGTCATATCCTATAATGTTCATTATAGTATTTGAAAAAATATATACTTGGTCAAATTTTCTTAGATAAGAACTTAATTGTAATTGTTTTTTTATCTCTTGGGATTTAACAGGCGTAGTGAAAGAGTTCAGTTTGTCACTGCCAAAGTGCCATAATAAAAAGGATAATTATATCTGTGTTGCTCCATGGAGTCTTTTTGTTTAAGTGCGTGTGGTCCAGAGGGAGTGAACCATGGAAAGAAGTCAGTACAGACCACCCTAGGAGAATGTAAATAAATTATTCATTCTCTATTACTGAAGTACTTGGTTGAGATGGGACTCATTGGAAGTTCTCTTAAAACTTTGTTTTTTCTAGTGCACATTGAACTTTTTTTTTTACAATTTAGGACCAGGAAAGTTTCAGTCAAATGTAAGTACATGTAGTTGTTTAATTAGAAATGGATTCCCTTTGGAATTGTAATGATAAACGTACAATATAAAGACTATTATATAGATTATCTGTGCTTGAAATATTCTTAGAAGGCATGGGTGAGTTTTACAGCCAGTTTAGGTCGGAAAGGAAAGGAAATCTGGGAAAATAAATAAAAGATAATAAAATAGAAAAAAAAAAAAACAGAGGTCTATGTGAAAGAGACTAGTTTTAGTACTAAATGCTACAAAGAGGACCTATGTGAAAGAGACTAGTTGTAGTATTACAGTAAATGCCAAGGAGAAGACCTATGTGAAAGAGAGTACTAGTAGTCATAGTATCAAAATGCCATGGAGAGGACAATGTGAAAGAGAGTAGTTGTAGTACTAACCCTAGCATTAAGTGTAACTGAGACTGAAGGTAAGTGCTCACAAACATCGCTGGAATGCAGGTGTCTTGAGCACAGGTGAGTGAAATCACCAGACTGAAGACTGATCTTAATAGTTTTAAAATTGGGAGGTTATCTGCTACTTGATATCATACATAGGATGAATATGGGATTTTTCTTTGTTATCACTAAAGCAGAGGTGCTAGTTCTGTTATTTAATCCATTCTAGTTTAGTTTCCAGAATTTAGTTACAGGACTTCTTAGAAAACTGTTTATATGTTTGAGTAGATTGTTTTTCTACAGTGTGTGGAAATATGGCATGAAATTCTTGAAAGTCACTCAAAAAGAAAGAAATTGAAGTTGACTAAAAAGAGTGCTGTTTTCTTTCTTTTTTTTTTCCCCAATTTTACAATGACATGTAAATGAACCCTATAATACAGCCAGTGGCAGATCCTGGGAGGGGAGGTGGATGACTGGCTGATACACAGTGGTCCACATGCCTCTACCCTCACCTTAACTTTAGGCACCTTCTTCTCCCTAAAAAATTCTGAACGAGAACATAGCAAGGGGTTTATTTGTGCTTTTTCCTGCATTTTACAGTAAAAATTTTATCATTGTGATTCACTCCCCCCTCCCCTTAAAAAATCCTGGGTTTGTCAATATACAACAGCAGTGACATTTCTTTTATGCTTTCATGAAAGCCTGCAGCAGTTACAAGGGTGATTGTAACTTTAAAACGTAAAGGATAAGATGTGTTTCTTTGTAAAACCACATCAATTCGCCCGCTCTGCACACGATAAATCAGCCGTGGGCAAGAGCAAGTTTAGAGTGGACGCTTATTGAGGTTAAGAATAGGGTAGCCTCAACAATTTAATGGTGCTGCATAGTATTATCTGTGTGATGTATTTGACTACTTCAATTTTTTTTATGGGCTTGTTCCTTTGGATAAAACGTAACTAGGCACACTGCGCCAACCAGTTTGTAGTTTTGTAAGTGACTTGTACTTTATACTTCGGGGACAGAATTGCTTCAGTGTTAAATTTTAAGGATTGGTAAGTGTTTTATTTTTGTCAAAGTTTACATGAAAGTGATAGATATTAAACTACAAATACATCAAAGGGTATTGCATAAGAGGTGTTTTGAAAAAGTGAATGTAAACTACTTGCGTCTACAGCGAACACAGCAAGTGCTTAATTCTGTTTTTAGCTGTGTTCATGCAATGCTCCATAATACAGATCTGATTCAACCTGATTGTACTCAAGCCAGTGGTGCACAGCATGGCTCAGTGGCTAGTTTTGCCATGACTGTCTTAGATCGCATTCACCACGAGTTGAGCCAGGCTTTACAAATCCTGGGGACTAAATATGGCGGACGTACATGAAAGAAAAACCGCCTAATCTTTTAATAGTCTCTCCGCCTCTCACACGCCTCCCCATGTGTCATCCCAATGGAGCCGAGATTTAATGACTGTCCCCTTGTAGGGACGACGTGTCGGGAGGCGTGTGAGAGGCGGAGAGACTATTAAAAGATTAGGCGGTTTTTCTTTCATGTACGACCGCCATATTTAGTCCCCAGGATTTGTAAAGCCTGGCTCAACTCGTTGTGAATGCGATCTTAGTAGGACAACCCTAGGACTCTGATGTGACAGAACATTTCTAACATTAGCATTTGGTAGGATAGTAAAGCCTGTTTTACATATCAACTTTTAAAAGACAAATAGTATATTATGAAAAAGCAAGAATAATGCCAGACTGTGGTATTAAAAGTATGATGTTTTTTTCTCCATAACTAAGTAAAAAGTTAGATATATTCATTACTAGTATTTTTGTTTAGGTAGGGTTGCTCACTGTTATTATGTGAAAAGGAATTAAGTTATGCCCCTGTTCCGCACTTTAGAATTCAGTGATCTTAAATTGTTAGAGTTTCACGAAATTAATTTAGTCAGTCCACATGACATGTGTACAGCATAATACTGGATGGAATCACCATGCCCACACTATGACACACATCTAAGAGTAAATAGGTTATCTTGTCAGATCTGGAGCCATTTTCACCGAAGAACATCAGACTGAAAGTTGGTCAAAGTGACTGTAAAACTGAAACTTTGGTCTAGATACCAGTTTAGTATTTATCCTTCAAAATCCATTATAATAAGTAAGCTTTTGATCTGAAACATTCAACTTCTTTCTTTTCAATAAATGGGGGCTATATCTTGTAAATGGACCACTACTAGACAGAAATTAACTAAAAGTTTAGACTAACTTTCGGTTTAAGGTATTTTTGTGAGACTGGTCCCAGATTTCAAGGTGAATGAGAAGAGGGATGACAGCCATGCCAGTCATCAGACGAGATGTGTTGCAGTGATTCAGGTGACTTCATATTTCATATTTGTATTGTGTTTTCACCATGTTTTTGGATATCACAGTGACAGTGCTTAGCTAGACAGAATGAGAACAGTTATCATAGCAGTAAGGGGTATTAATATCTTTGCTGTAATTTTCAGCATGTACGTTCAGAACGGCACGCTTGTTTGGATGTGCACACAAATGTGCATGGATGCTTGCATGTACTCATGTAGATGTACATACATTCAGATAGATAATAACCAATAGCTGCAGATTTATCGTGGGTTATGGTGACCCTAAAGCCCTTTATCTTAAAGTTTAAGCCAAACTTTCACTGGGATACTTAAGTTCAAATGAGTTTCAGTTTGAATAGCAGGTGTAAGTTAATTGCAGGTGTAACACGTCAGATAAGAGACAGGTGTGCAGGGCTAATTAGTACTAATTGGGTGAATTACACCAGGAAGAAATGTGCCAGGTTTATAACTGGGTTGTTATAATACAATATAGGGGTAGGCTAAGCTTGGGCCACTTTTGTAAAAAAAAAAAAAAAAATTAATCCATGTACTGTCATTTTAAAACAGCTTTGCATACATGTGGTATAGTTATAAATGCTGCTTTCAATATTAATTCAAAGAAAGATATATTAACAGTTTGGGTGAAATAAAATTAAATCAAAGTCATAAAAGTTTGAAAAAGTCACAAAGATGTTCTAGGCCTGGGATTGACCATCTCACTACACAGTATTCTCTGTGTGTATCATCAACATTTGAAAGCAAGTGTTTGTTGACTTAGGATTTAAGTTATCACCAGGCTGATAAGTTGAGAGTGCTTGCAAAGGCCTATAGACCTCCACACACAGTTGTAAACTTGACTTAAGTCAACTTACTTTGCAGTCACTAAGTACAGAAAGACTATGTACTATCATTGACAATAAATTTGTGTTAAATTTGATAGAAAAATTTGGATTTTTGAATTGATTTTTAAAAGAAGATCAGTAAAATGGATTGGCATTAATAAAAGGTAACAACAACACAACTGATAAATAAGGCAAGGCAAATTTTTGGGCTACAGAAATAATTAAGACATCAAATACAGAATGTTCAGTTGTGAAAGAAAAAAAAAAAATGCCTACCAGACATATTGTAACAGCAATGTTATATTTTGTGGCAACAAGTCATTTGATATTTTTGAGTGTTATATTTGAACAATCAGGAACATTTAGTATCACGCAATCGGCAGTTGCAGGTGGTTGACGCAGGTAAATTTTGTGAGAAGTTGTCTCCACTGACAATACAAAGGTTGATGCAGTCTCTGGCTTTGTGGTAAACAGTTGAAAGTTTAGATGAAAATGGTGTGTAATATGTGCAATTTCAGGTAATTATCATTGATGATAGAATTATTGTGTGGCATTTTTGCGTGATATGTAAATTTTAGCATGATTTTAGAGGAAAGGTGGATACAGTTTATCAGTATGTGAAGGTTTAAAAGAATGGGGGTACACATAAAATAAATGGATGGAAAAAGATACAATAATGCATGCACACCAATATCTTGAGAAAAAATGGAATGCACAGAAGATCTAACTGATCAACAACAACACAAAGAAATGAAAAAGAAACATCCTGTTGATGTTTGAACCGTTTTCTTTACCAAACAAGTCAAGGATAACAAAGTAAGAACAATCTCAAACCACCTTCTTGGAGGCAATGTTGAGCTTGCAGCAGAGTTTGTTATTATCTTTATCAATTTGATTGCTTGTTGAACAAGGAGTGTTTTTACTTGGTGTAACGGTTATTGCTTTATAGCCTGAACTGTTGACATCTATATTTATGTGATGAAAGACCGCATTCTATCAGCCATGATAAATTTGCTTGTCTTGAGGTAAGCTTTAGGAGCCTATGCACTATTTAAATACAGTTTATGCCCACTGTATAGAGGGGTTGGTCACACCCCTCAAGGGTGCAAGGTGGCATTTGATGGGGGGGGGGGGGAGGAGGGAGGATTAGTAATAGGGAGAAGGGGGGATCATAGCTAGAGGTATCTGTTGGGAGGGGTTATTGAAAGAGAGAGTTGAAAACCCTTCAGAAAATTCTCAGATGTCTTGTTACTCTACTGATGAGTTTGAAGGTACCTCCTAGGGGGTGGGATAGTTTGGAGTTCTTTGAAATACTGTAGCAGTGGGTTGCTATGGTCTCAAAGATTCTGCTTGATAATTAAATGGTTTTTATTTTTTTAATTTATGTAAATTTGTACACCAGACTCTCTCTCTCTCACTCTCTCTTTCTTTCTTTCTCTCTCTCTCTCTCCCTCTCTCTCTGTCTCACCATCCATCAAGCTCCTTGTCTCTAGTTGCAGGTGCACTATGTACCGTGAAGTGAGAACATACAAGAACATTTTTTCACCGTGCAATTCTATCTCCAGACCCCTGTAATGCATGCTAGCATGCCTTGTTCCTCCGTGAATAACGAAGAAATCTTGTACAATACAGGTTGACATCAGAACCCTAAGAAACCTACCTGAAGAAAAGAATTCAATTTCAAATGTTGAAAATACAACCCAGGATGAAAATTGTCTGTCTGTTTGTGTTTGTTCATTGGGGTGTATGTGTGGCAGATTTGTGGGTTTGGCTTGATAAACTTGTCACCACACCTATAATTTGCTTATAAATTGACTGAATGACATAAATAAAATTGTGGTTGGGTATCAGAACGTAAGAACCTAAAACCAGCGAAGAAGAACATATACTGTTAGACATTGCATTTATTTAATATTGCTGTTTATTACACACAACATAATGCCATATGCTACTTTACTAAAACTCTGCCTATGAGAGAACACACTATTTTTTTTCAATTAGTAGAGTTTATTGGATATTTAAACCACAACAGGCATTTGCCCAAGAAAGTATAAAGTAGATTTGGTAGAACCAGTTGGTACTGTTACTTTAACTAGAGTCAGCTGATACTGTTCTCTGTGATTGCTAGAGCCTGCTCAAGAGGGTATGATGAAGTCTTAGCCGTGTCATCCAATATTATATTACACCACGCTAACCGAACGCCATGTACAACATTTAGATGAAGTTCTCACATTAACCTTGCTATGGTAGTGTTACATTAGTCATGCGTAGCTGACTTTTATTTGGGGGAGCGATTTGGATACTGTTTCCTTTTAAAGGTATTTGCACAGGGTTGTCACTCTACAGGTAAGTGTATCCACAGGTAAGCAAAGACACAGCTCCACAGGACACTAGTTGACACCTGGCAGGGTGACACTTTTGTAAACAACCAGAGAATTTTGTCACCGTTTTGGGAGATGTGGGGGGGGGGGGGGGGGGTCTCAGAGTGACCTCAAGCTTAAGGTGACTTATCTATCTATATTTTTCCCCAAAGGTCTTGTTTACCTGGATCTTGTTTCCCAATGTCTGAAATGTTACTCTAAATCTGAAAGGTCAGTACAAGTATGCATGGACTACTGATTAAGAAAAAGGCTTGTGGATCATCAGTTCATTTATGCTCACTCTGGTGCCAAGTGTTTTGCATACTATGTCAGATATGTGTACACTTTAATGTGTAATTAAAAGGGGCCAAGTATCTGCCCCTTGTGTACTAATCAAAGAAATATTTGAAGATTTTTCCTTTATTTAGTAGAAGGAATATGCAGCATTAGGTCAGTAATAGGGATCTGACATTACTATAATAGGGCTACTTTGATCTTTTATGATGGAATTATTTTAAGGGTTTGGTAATTTTCTATGAACATATCTTTGGGTGATGGGACAGTTCTTTAAAGAGATTTCTGAAACACAAACTTTGTTTTTTTTTTACAGTGTTCAGGAGGTTGAAGGGTACCTTGAATAGTCAGCTGCTTGGAAATTGTTGTGTTTATGACATTTATAACAATGGGTTTTGATTGACATTTATGTGACCATGCTTGGTTTAAGATTATGATTGGGTAAGATGCTGGTGTACCTCAGTCCAAGAGATAAATCTGAAAAAAAAAAAAAGAATTGAACCATTTAAAGGCTTAACTTACATTAAATAGAGTTCATAACTGGAGAAGAGACCATATGCAGGTCTATTTTATATATGAGGGATTCAATCCTAGCTAATATCAAACATGAAGGTTGACTGAAGAGACAACCCCAAATCTTGGTTTGGCCAGAGGTAGGATAAAGACAGTGTCTTGTTGTTGAGGACTTAAAGATACATGCAGGTAATATTGCAAGGGGGCATCAGGGGCTTGTTTCCCAAAAGTACTTCAGACTGAAGGTTGGCCTTAACTTTTAGACTAAAAACTTGTCTCTACGCCATTTCAAAATATTATCTTAATTAATATAAAATAGTCCACTTTGATAAAGTAACTTTTGGTCTAAAACTTCAACATGTCTTTTTTGGTATATTAAATTAACAATATTTTCATTAATTCATTTATCAACTAATAATATCTTAAGTGAAAGCAGACTGAAATTTAAATCTAAAAGTTAAGGGCTAAGGTCCTTCTGTGACACAAACGCCAAATTTACCTTTACCTGTCTGAATGAAGTATGTAGTTAATTCAGTGGAATAATTGATGGCAGGAGTGTCCTGTAGGGACATAATATACCATATCATGTAATATGATGCATTGTAGCCATTAGAATTTATTTTATATTTGGACAGTAAATAGTCTGTGTCACAGTGTGTGTTGAAATAAATGTAGCAATGGGGTTAAAATACAGATGGGAGTGACATTGAAATAGAAAGATAAAGATGAGAGAGAGAGAGAGAGAGAGAATCTATAGATGAACTCTTTTTAATAAATGAAAAACATTATGGCGTCAGTTGACATTTATACGGGAAATAAAAATTAAGTGATAAAGCCAGGACTGCTGATATTGCTTCCAGTCTATGGCATAGTAATTATAGTTGACATTTAAAAGTATACTTGATAATTAGATCTAGATACGTCTTGTTAAGGTAATTACTTAAAACTCACAGGAGAAATTGTATTTTTTTTTCAAATTGGCAAACATTCTTTTGATCTTTGTGTTGTAGTATTAATGAATATTGGTATATGAAATAAATGGAGGCAGACAGCAGAAATACAGTGGGCTTGTATAGAAGAGGCCAGTTGACAGTGATTAAATAATTCATTAAGTCAGCTAACTCAACAGATGTGCTTTTGATTAATTAAATGAAATGAGGGTAATTTGAGAGTGGGTTAATTTTTGTAGAACATTATGTAGTCATTATTTTATATGGATTAGAGCATTATCATTGTCATCATCATCATCATCATCATCATCATCATTGTTAAGTTAAGTTAAGAATCTTATACTAGTAAATAGCCATAACACTGTTGATTTGATTAGATATTTAGAACTGTAAAATTACTAAAGGTTAAACATATATTTTCTTTTAAAGAAAGGTGGTCATCAGATGAAAGGAAACTGATGTATACAAAATTAAAGTAATGATCTTTACTAAGAAATCTGGTAATTACTTATCAGTTTCAAACTTCCCACTTAAATAATTCAGTATTCACTTTTTTTTGGTCATTTTTAGTCAATCACAAAATTGTAATATCCAAACTCACTTACTCAAATCATTTTTTCACGTAGTTGGAACAAAAAAAAATTGATTTTGGAAATTAGATTCATTATCATCAAATTGGTTGTGATTTACTGAGAAATGACTGTACAGTTAAATGGAGGAAGTCCTAAGTTCAAATTTAAATTATTTAGATAAGAGTTATGGGAAGATGGGTTTTTAATGAATTTGTTGTGACATGTGCAGCTGTTCTAATTGCAAGCCATCATAACAAGTGTCATGTCTGGATTTGACATGGAATGGTCATTAAGACTTTTGACTGGACCGATTTAAGTGAACATGACAGGGTTGTGGTCATTATGTTTAGAGAAGCAAAAAAGAAAAAAAAATAGATTGAGCTTGATGGTAAGAAAGTGAATTTTTAAACTCTTTGGTATGTTTTTATTTAAATTCATTGAGACATGTTCTTGAGTCAGATTTCTCTTTTTGAATGGATTAAATCTTGTTTCTAATGATAATGGATGCTAATGTTACAATATATTACCTAACTCAAAGTGACTTGTTAGATTTTTCTGGCAGCTCAAAAGGTATTTTGCAAAAGAAAATGAGAAGTTTTAAAATCATCTCACAACTTATTGATTTGGCTTTATGTCTATTTTTTTTGTAGAATATTTTATGCTAAAGTTAAGATGAAACCATCCAGAATTTAAATACAGTGTAGTTTTCTTGGCCATGCTCACTACATGGAATAAAGTTTCCTTAGGCCAAACTATTGGCTAGGTTAAGCCAAGTCAAATTGATGAGTCAAATCACTGATAGATTTGGGAAAAAAGAAAAGAAGAATGCATTCAGCTTCTGGTTAAATTTATTTTATAAGAGAGAGCTTTGTGAAGTTTAAGAACCTTGTTATTGACTGTCGTTTGTTTGTTTATTTGTTTGTTTTATCTTTCTAGATGATGACATGACTTTTATGTGCAATCAGAGAGGATGACAAGCAACAGGATATGCGAGAGGGACGAATACTCCGCCATTGAGATTTACTTGAAACAGGCTGAGGTAGGACCATTTGTTGAAGTCTTAATTGTTAAGCTTTCGTTTTGTATGAAAAAGTTTGTTAGGCTCTCGTTTTGTGTGAAAGTGTTTGTTAGACTTTCTTTTTGTGTGAAAACGTTTGTCTCACTCATCAGTTTTTCAAGTATTGTAGATGAAAAAAAAAATGGTGAAAAATTGCTCTTCCCTTGTTGATGGATGACCCAACTTAAAGTAAAATGAATTGTTGGTAGTGAATTTTTGACACACAGTCAAAAACTGAATCTCATTGTTTTCTGGAAACTATATAGGGATTATTCCCAATGAAACTATTGTTCTACAGATATCAGTCCAACTCTGGATGGGGGGGGGGGGGGGGGGGGGGGGATATCACTGAATGCAATCACATGAGCAGATTAACATGCCTCCTGGCATTGAACAGAATAAAGAAAGTTGGTGATTATACAAGTATGTTGGAAACAAGAGGAGGCGCGTTAATCTGTTTATGTGATTGCATTCAGCAAGAGTCCCGATGGAGTTGGATCGATCTATACGTAATAATAGTTTCATTGGGCCACTGTTAACATACAACAACATGCTTTTGCCATGCCCAGTAACCTTTGAAACTCAGGGTTTCCTTACCTTTTGTTTGTTATTGGAAAATATATCCCCCAAAATTTGTCACAAATTTTGATGAAATTTCAATTTACAAGATAGACGATTTTTTGGGGGGACTATAAAGGCGTGATTACAGTGTAAAATGAATTTAGATCTCTTTATATTTTAAAAATAATTTTTTATTGCTTTTTTCCTTCGTGGGGATCTGTACTCCAGGAGTGCTCTCTAGTTGATTGATACTTTTTGCATAAAAAGTTTATGTCCTGAGAAGAAAGCTCTAGTATATCTGTCCCATTATAATAAATACCTATTTATCAATTTGAATTTTGTGGGAGAGCAGATCAGCCTCAGATCATTGTGATTATGAAGTGGAGCTGGCGAATTATAATATTGTTAAGCATGAGAATTCTCCTCACATACAATATAATTGCAACATCAAATATGCCGTTAGTACATCTGAAGAAAGGGTACACCTAGCAGTGTCAGAATTTCTGTCTTTGAATTCTGTTCTCATGTCGTGAATAAAACATGATATCCTTGTGTTATGTTAACTTCAGACAATATTGCCAGGTGTTAGAAATGACATTTCACACCTTAGAGAAAGGTTTATTACATGATTTTACCCCCCCTCAATTTGGTTGATAATACAACAGACACACACTGGGCTTGCTTTAAAAAAAACAACCTATATTAACATATACCTTATAGAGTGTTTAAACATAACTATTTGAAACTGAACTCAAAATAAGAAAATAGATTTTCATTTATAATAAAGTTGCAGTTGAAATTAAAATGCATTTTCTACTGAAAAATCAGTAGATATTCAGTGACAAGCCAAGATAGCAATACTGCAGGGAGGGAGGGGGGGGGGGGGGGCAAAAAAGTGCAAAAAGAAAAGACACAACAATTGTTTTGGGATCCCAGCATAGAGCTGAATTGTTGCTAAAGTACACCCAGGTATATTTGAGTCCAATGTGTAGTGTTTGTGGTACAGGAAGCATTTTTCTAAATAAAACTTCATCTAATGCCTGGTTTAGATTAGCATTTTAGCTTTGATCTTGGTAAATTCACATTTAAGAAGATCTAAGATTGATTGAGGAAATTTCACTGCATTTAACATCACACCGTTGATGGAACATATCACATGATTTACATCTTATGTCATACTTCATTTGTGGATTTTGAAATGAAGATGTAAGCAGGATTTAGACAAAAGTTTTACATTTAGAGCATTTTGGCTATAATCTTTCACTGGACAATCTGATAAACTCAGCTTGAATTTAAATGTGTCAGTCCAGTGTTAGAAATTAAGGCTGGACCGTCTGCCCGGGGCTGACAACGTTCAGAACGGGCTGAGAAGTTTTCCCACCCTGCAGACATTCAGTCCAGCTACTTTTCAAGATGGCTGGACTTTCGGTCCAGCAACTAATTTTCCTAAGAGGCAAACACTGTGTGTCACAGTGGATAGAACGAGGGTGATTGGTTTGGTTGTGGGTGGGGGAGGGAGAGGAAATTCTCTGTGTGTACATTTGACTGCAGAGAGACCCACTGTGCCTCAGATCATGCACAGCTAGTTGTCTGTTGAAACATTTCAGATGGAAGTCACTCCGCGTAAAATTTGTCTAAACTGGGCTTGAAACCATATGGTTATTGTAATGATCCCTTTGCATGCTGTATCATATGGATGATTTGCATGGTTATTGAAGACACCCTTATATTTAATATGTATATATTGCATACCTCTAAACTAAAATTAAGCCTGATTTGCCATAACAGTTAATGCTGATGCTAACAGGTATGTATATTTATGTGGATACCCCTCTACCTACGGTACTAATATATGCTTATGTAAACATGAGCTTTGGTAACACCCTGTAGATTTAAAACAGATATTGGGGTGATTGGTCAAAGATTCAGGTGTGGTTTAGTGATGATGCTATATTGGTTAAAACGGACATGCGGTCAGGGCCTGGAAATGCACTGATTTAATTTTGCAAAAAAAGGTAGGAGTCAAAAAATATATTAAGAAATAGGCTTGTTATGTGTTAGCTAAAGAGGTGTATTAGAGATGGGCATATGGAAGTCAAAATGCTCATTCAAGATGCTTACACAAGGAAAGTAAAATGTGATATCAGTGAGTTTGCAGACTAAGGTGGTGTATATTAAGATAGAGAAGGGAAAACAGAGAGAGAGAGAAGGTGGAATAAATGAGAGAGAGAGAGAGAGAAGCATTGCAGCTTATCTTAGAGCAGTGCAGAAGAAACACTTAAAAAGACACATGCTGACATGACATGCATGGATAATAAAAACTGTATCCACATATAGTGAGACAAATGATGTTACAGTGGTGCATTTATACATATGCTTGTGTAGGGGAACCTGGACTTGCATGTGAACAGTGAATTAGAAGTCTTTAAGTCTGTATATAAACATATACATAGGTTAAGATCAGCTGTACTACATATGGAGAGACCAAGGGGGGGGGGGGGGGGTCACAAAAGAACTTTAGACCCAAAGTAGGTCTAACATTTAGAACAAATTTTCTTCTAAGTTACTGTAGGTTAATTCGGCAGTGATTCACTAGAAAAAGGTAACTGTAGGTCCTAAACAGAAATCATATTTATTTCTTTTTATAAAACCAGTACAATGTTACATGGTCTTATATGGATGACCACTGATGCATCTTTTGTCTAACACCCCATTTCCATAGATTAGATCGACCTACTTTAGATCGACCTAACTCCCTGGGGGTTCACGCTAAATAGCTGTCAGCCGGGCGGACTCGAAAGTTAATTACCCCCTTACAGCTTGTAGTAGGTGGGACGGCCATTTAAGTCGGATTATCTGAAAGTAATCTAGTGAGACTCCCCGCAGGGATAGATCGATCTAAAATCTATGGGAATAGAGCCTTAAAGTGAAATTGTGGTGTAAGAGGAAAGACCAACTTTTTGTGTGTGTAACAGGCCCCTAAGTATCGGATGTCACCAATCTGTCACCCTGTTGTCTTGTCATTGCCACCCATATTGTTGTCACATTGACGTATGGATGGGATAACCCCCCAGGTACCACTGAGATACCTGTGACATCTTCATTTGTTTGTTTATATCTTTATATGCTCGCTTTTTATAAGACCCCCTAGACACAACTGATAGAGCCTATATTGTGTTATTTTATTTCTCTGTTGGCACTAGGGAAATACATCAATAAATAAAATTACATGAGTATTTTGTAAGGACAGGACAAAGACATTATGTATATCGATACTTTTGTTGGTAATGAAATGAACCTTGAAGAATTATCTGTAATGTTGAATTTACTACTATTGTTTTGTCATTTCCAATGAACAAAATTATAGAAAAAAGATTAATGATTGCTGGATGAAGCAACACACAGGAAGAGTACAAATTTCAGCCTGTTTGATAATAAGATGAAATGCAGAAAGACCTAACACAATCTGTGTCATCATTAAATTAATGCAAAGCTAAAGAGAAAAGCAACAGTCCCAAATTCAAGGGGTGGGGGATGGGGGGGGGGTTCAAATGAACCAACCTGTTAGCTGGGAAAGGGTCCTTTCTGGGTAAAATTTGATCTTTTTTTTTTTTTAGAAAAAAAAACCCTTTAAAAATTGCTGTCTAAGGGCCTAAGCAGACAATATCTCTGTCAGTTTTACCTACATGATAGTTTACTTTCTGCCTAGCAGCGGGTATCCAGGGAGGTGGGCTGTTGTGTTTATTTATTGTTGAAACACAAGTTTACAGATACAAGGGGCCCAGTTCACTAGATTACTGTCGATCTTTATCATTTCGGTCCGATGCTGGTCTCACTGCAAAATGGATGTCGTTTGCAATTTCAAACAAAGTTCAAAATATGTGGTCAAAGATAACTGTTTGACTCATTGCAATCAACTCATCTTCCCATGCTTTAGTTTCAATATTGTTTATATGTATAAGATGTTCACATGCAATAGGGATAATAGAATAAGAGTCGATCTAAGTAGTGATCTGTCTGAACACACCACAGAAAATGGCTAGTGTGTTGACAGGTGCTAGAACAGGTTCTAAGAAAACAGGGTCTGCATAGTTTGCCTCAGTTGTTGAAGGGTTATCAGATGTGGATACAGGCAACGTAAAATCAGATTATGCAACAGTATGGCTGGACCTATATGCTTATACCAATGGAAGCAGCAGAAGAAAACGCTGTGGTGAAAATAGTGTTGTTTGATGAAAAAAAACAAATTAGGGGTAGGGCAGTCCATTATCATCCAGAGTCCTATACAGATGTGTGCACATAAATATGCAATTGCAAAAACATGTATGCACACACATTTGCATTCATGCACATGCATAGATGGATACACATAATTATGTATATGCACACAATAAATGCTCTCATTTATACACATGTAGGCATGCATACGTATAAATGCAAAAACACATGCAGACACACANATAACCGAGGACTGGCTCAGAATAGCGTCAAATTTCACCACCTAACTTGAAATGGGCCCCTTTATGCATTCCACTGCTTATGTCAACCGAGGACGTCCTCGGTTGGAGGTGTGTCCTCGGTTAGTGGGTTTCGGGCGGGTGTGTGTCCTCGGTTAGAATGCGTGCACAAGAGCACACACACACACACACACACACACACACGTTCATGATTTGAGTACACACACACTGTGTCATACGATACACTGGCACAGCGTCAAATAGATAAATCATAAATCCTTCCACTTCCGTGCTATTGGCACATATTACCAGTTGCTCCTAGCATGAATAAAGATTCAGAATACAAGTCCTTCAACATATGTTTGTTGTATCCAGATGTCTCTCTGTCGTGGTCTTATTTATTTTACTTCTACTTCTACCCTGGACGACGTATGAGACGCTTATGAGTCTGGATGAGCAGTGACTATTGTTGTTTTTCTCTTCTCTGAAGATACAACTAATGGGCAAAGTTGAAAAAATAGTTGTAAAGATAGTGTTGAATATTTGCTCATTTAGAGACAAATTGGAATTCAAAGCACCAGTGCTTTTAGTTGACTGAGTGGGTTGAATGCCTTCTTGTGAACCAGATCATTGGAAAAGGTGGGTATACCTGTTTTAAGATATAAACTTTTTTTTTCAAATGGTAACTGTACATTATGTTTAACATGGTAGTAGAAATGGGATCCTGGAGGAAAGAAAAAATGTGATGTGTTAGTAAAATGTACATATATCCTACCTGTTGTTTGGGAGGAAGAGATTGGTAGATAGTGTTTCGTGATGTGTGTGTGTGTGTGTGTGTGTGTGTGTGTGTGAGAGAGAGAGAGAGAGAGAGAGAGAGAGAGAGGGGGGTCTCGAAAAGCTCTTCTGATTTGACCTCAAGTTGAACATACCTTAGGTTTAATGGGTCGTTTAATGACAGATACAAACAGATCACTCAGAAGATTACCCCAGGAGAGATACTAAGAAGTGCTACACATAAAGAAGACTTTTGATGATAATGGCGCTGTAATGGCTACATTAACAACGATCATGATCATCTGCTACACCTGAACATGACATATTGGTTAGTGAAAAGCCTGGATTGTTCTTACATTTCTGCCAATTCCTTGAATTCTGTGAGAGGTAGAAAGAAGCATCAGATATAAAATGACTTATGATGATGATAATGGCATTGTAATAGCTACGTAAATGATGATGATCATCTTTTGTTATATCTGAATATGACATATTGGTTTGTGAAAAGCATGCATTGTTTGTAGTTTTTTGTTCTTTCAGAAATTTTGCTTGCCATATTCTTGTCAAGTGTATCCAGATTAAAATTGTTGTTTGAAATATTCACATTTGTGACATTAAAAGAAAAAATGAAAAAGATTTATTGATTTGTTTCATATTTGGTATCTGAAAAGAAGTAGTACAAAATTTTAATGTGATTACTGATAAAAAAGTGCAGTGGAAATGGCAACTTTTTATGACACATTACATATCAGTTTTCCAAGACAAGATGGGGCATGTACGGAAGTTCGCTTTCCCTTGTGGATAGCTGACAGGATTCAAGGATGTCTAAGATTTGTATCCTGTCATTTGGTGTTCCGCCAGATGTGAAAACAGAACCTTCCTGAAAAAAATCCTTTTTACATAATACATACAATTTCTTAGTACACTGCAGTGTAACTGAAGACAGTTGCTGGCCATGTAGTCCATGATATCTTGGTCTGGGTGGTCAGTATCACCTGTCTGTCATGTGTTTTGACTGACAGGCAGGTAGGATAGATGCATGCAGTTTTATTGGCCGAAGTTTCACCCCCCCCCCCTTCGCCTCCGGTTAACACACCCATGTTATATACTATAAACTATTCATACCACTGTGACATACATGCATAGTTGAATATGCATATACACACATGCACCTATGGTGCACATTGGTGTTCATCAGTATATACATGCAATTTTATATATTGTTTCCAAACCCTCATAGTTGGGGTACAAATATATTGCATGCACACACGCACACACGTCGCATGCATACATACACACACACACACACATAGACACGTGCCACTGATTCATTCTTGCTGCTATATGCCTAGCATTAATTTGACCAGAAAATATGTGCAGGTTTAATCTAGTGTATCCACAAATTGCTATTAATGTGTTGGCTGCTGCAATAAAGGATGGATGGGAGAGGGGGCTATATATAGCTCCCCAGGTGAGTTGATGGCTGCCTTGCTTAATGATGAGCACAATATGCTTCCCTGACGCACCTTGTAAGATGTAGGAGGTGTACAAAGCACCTGTGTTGATGTGGAAAGAAAACGGAGAGAATATTTGGGGAGTGGTATAGCAGTATGGTGAGTGGGATCTGCTCCTTTTATTGTTTTGACTGCTGAGAGATGTGTGTCTGATTTGTTGATTTGTATTTGGAGAGAAGGAGAAAGAGAGAAAGAAGGAAAGGAGAGAGAAGGGACGAAGGGAGAATAGAATAGAAATGTGATATTATGAACTTAGTTTCTTGTGTTTCTTTTAAGCTGAATTTTATTTATTGTGTATGTTGTGTACACCTTAAAAGAATAATCGGGCAAAAAAGCCATTTTACAGAAAATGGAATATCTGTGATGTATTAATACATTTAATAAATTAAGATTACATTGTTTGATGTATGCATTGAGTATAGTTTTGATTTAAATTGTTGTTTAACACAGTGCTGGCATAACAGTTGCAGTAACATTGGAATTACGCAAATTAAAGATAAAAAAGAGAAGATTTTGACTTAACTATTAAATTTAAACTTTTTTCAATGCACTTGTTGAGAAAAAAAGAGAACAAAAAGAAAGAAAGAGTATGTATTTTGCTGATTTACATGACAGGTGTAGGGTTTGTTTGTAGCTGACACATGACCAGACTGATGATAGGGGAGATGTTAGTACATGCATGCCACTGTTATGTACAACATACCTGGCATAACATTTGGAGAAATAAAAAATTGGGGTTATTTTGCAGAAAAAAAAACTATTTGTGCTACTTAAAATCAGTTCAGTTTGTTTTATTGTGACCTTTCATATAATTTTCTGTCACGATCTCATCACGCGCATGCACACACACACACACACACACTTAATTAAATTTAAAAGAAGGATAAAGGAGGAGAGTTGTGCTTACTTGTTTTGAGTAATAGAAGTGATGGAAAGCATAAATGAGGTGAGAGGCAGATGGGATGGGGGTGGCATGTTGATATTATTTTCAATTTCTTTGGTAGTTCAAGGATATATATTCAGTTGCCTCTGTTGTAAATAGACTCACTCAAAAAATCGAAAGGTTAGAAATGGCTGTAAAAAGAGATAAAAGGAAAAGAGAGTGCATTTAGGTAATGAAGAAATGATGGACAATACAAAGTGAGTTATAACGATGACCATTACTGAACCAAAGCTCTTTAGAGGTAAAGTCAAGTTGGGTGAATGCTGCTAGTTGAGTTAAGACGCAGGTCTTGGTGAAGGTAGTACACTTAAATTGCTGTGCAAGTTAAAGATGACATTAAGTTTACTGTTAAGTACGGTTGATCCTAAGACTAAGTCAACCATTTAGCAAGCCAGATAGGTGATAGGAAGTTTATCTAATGGCCTTTTTCTGTATTTTATTTGTGAACTGTGAAACTCAGTTTTTGTTGTAAATGTATATATTTTGTACATATCTTCAGTATTTTTGGCAAGAGATCTTTACCAAGCTAAAGGGGCATGCAGCTATATGTAAATATTGTTACATAACTGTCTAGTCTACCTGATATAGTTAATCAATTCTATTATCTTGTAGATGGAGTATGATAAAAATTCATAGTATACCAGAATCACAAAATGCATCCTCCTTTCCTTTGGCAATTAACAACAAGATTTGACCTTCACCTCACATTGCTCCAACATTTGATCATTCGATCTTACTAGCAAAACAATTAGGAAAGCGAACACTTAAAGTTGCTCCAAGATATAATTAGTCTTGATTTGTTATTCCAGTATTATTAGACTAGAGACACTTCTTAAGGGGGTATGCCTGAAAAGATCTTAAAAGTGTTGGAAGTCTACCAAGAGATCTTGTGTGCTTTGGGCCGTAGCGTGTATTGCAACTAGGCAGAAAAATGGCCTGAAAATTACTCCGATAATGTTTTTGCCCTGGTATGCTTTAATGTAGAACCAATTGTGGAAGTTCATTGCCCTGTGCCATGAAAGAAGAGGCAGAAAGCTAGATCTCTAGAATTATATTATAGAATTATTATACTTTTTGATCAATTCAGATAATTGAGTGAAATAAAGCAAGTGCTTCATTTTATCAAACTGGATAAATTATGAGTTATCAAACTGTTCAGTGAAGGGCATTCCTTTTTATAATTATCTATCGACCAGAGATGTACATACAGTAAATTTAGTGCCCTCGTTACTCATAAGATGTGGAATGCAGGATTGGTCTGACGTAATGGTTCATCATCATTCTCCTTCCACAGACATGTTTTAAGCATCCTTCACCATTAATCTATATATCTGTTTGTTAATGTCTGCATCAGTATGCACAGTTTATATCCTCCCACATGTTTTTTTTTCTTAAGCTGCATTCTGACTAATTTTCGAGGAGAGAGAGAGAGAGAGAGAGAGAGAAGGGGGGGGGGGGGCAATAAAAAAATGTGGGTTTTGTGAGTGATTACCTTTATCAAATTGCCAGGTATGCAAACATGAATAAAGTTATAAATTAATAAATCAGTAAATAAACATGATTATTTTTCTTTGAAGTACAGAAATTGTCCCTGCATTGGAAAACCCTTTATAGAAAATAACACCTCCCCTCTATTCACCCCTCCATCTAATGATAAAATTCATCACTTTTTAAAAAAGGTAGTCAGTTTACAAGTGTACATTTTTTTTTTTTGGCAAAACTAGCCTTTACAAAATTAAACAGTTGTTGAAAATTGTATTAAAGTAAATTTACCTGGAAGCTTTTCCAAGATGATAAGAAAAAAAAGAAAGCTTGACTTTTTCAACTGGTAGTATCTGTCTACGTCATTCTACCAGTGATTTATATACAGTGTTATCTATTACATGGAAAAAACATATCCAGATAGGTCATGTTGTAGGGAGAACAAATTATAGTCGACTTTTTTTTTTGCCTCTGGTTGAATTATATATACACAGATGAGAGATATGTAGAACTGATGTTCACAGAAACTAGCAATCAGCTCAAGACTGTTGAGAATTTGTCGATCAGTTTTATCTTGTGAGGAATCTGAAGCAGGTTTGTTTCTGTACAATGTATTTTTTCCTGTTGGTCCAGTAGGGATTTGTTGTAATATGACTTTGTACTAGAGATATACTAATGGCATAATGAAAATATGGAAAATTTTGCTCTGTTTGGTAATTGTGACTGAAGTTGGGGTCAATCTTAAGCTAGGTGTGTGTGTGTGTGTGTGTGTGTGTGTGAAGTAAAATAAACAATGAATAGCTGTCGAAGGTAAAAGGAATAAAATTTCTATAGGACTGCAATAGAAGAAATCGTAATAATTTAATTACTTTCATTAAAGATAAATTTTATTTTATAAGTACAAGGTCAATATTTTTGTTTTCCTTATTTTCCGTAGTAAATATTGTTTATGTTTCCTTCCAGTGTAAGACTTATAATACAGTGCAATATACATCTGTAATCTTTGAAATTTTCTCAATTTTATTTGATACATGCTGACTATTATATTTCCTGCTTAAAATCTTCCTTCTAACTATTTGTCAGGCATCGTTGCTTTTTATGATTTTGGTGAAAGGTATACTCCCTTGAACGAGAATAATGATACTTTTAAATGCTACTTAAAATTGGCTGTTAATTTAATAATAGTGTTTCTGTATTTTATTGTTGACCACATTCTCAAATTTTGAGATGTTTATATAAATTGTGTGATATAAAATCCAAAACTGAAACACCAATTTAAACATTTACATAAATATTTCCATTGAGTTTGTCTTGTGGTGGTCATATGTACTTTTAATGTTTTAACTTTAATAATGTAAAGCCATGAAATTTCATTAAACTGCTGTCTATTCCTGTTGAGATAAGAATACGGATAGGTAATTGAATTACATCTATCTAACACTTGGACATGGGGCGCCAAATGTTACATACATGAGTTGTCATGAATTCTAGTGAGGTTATAAATAATTGCATTGAAAGATTGTTTATATGTAGAGTTTTGTGATGTCTGTCTGTCTGTCTGTCTGTCTGTCTGTTGGTGGGGTAAATTTGGTCATCTATGAATCCATCCATCCTTCTATCTCTCCATCCATGGCATATCTGTGTGCCTGCCTTCTTGTCTCTCTGTCTGTCTGTTTGTCTGCCTGTCAGGTAAAATGCTAATCTGTCCATCCATCTATTCATTTATCCACAGATTTGTTTCTAGCTCTCCTTTCCAGTGCCTCCACTTAATTACAAGATACACAAACAAAGTACAAGAAACCCCAGGTGAACAGGGTTGTAGTTAGCAGAGAATCCGTAGCAAAGAAGTGTTAGTATGTAACAGCACACGCTCCAGGAACCTAATTGAAAGGCCATAAAATGTCATTTTGTTCGAAAACCCATGTGGTTACGAAGTGAGATTAACTGCCTTGATTAACTGAGGTGAGCAAGAACCCTGCTACTGTGTTATAATACAGGTAAAAACACACATGAAGTATTAAAGTGATATGTTTCTCTGTGTGGTTTCTGAGATGTGATTCTGGATGATGTATTGTCCTGGTAAGTTTATTTATAATGCCGTGTTCACAATGGTTTTTAGGGAAAATTGTTTTAGGTCTGACTGCTCAGGTCTAAGACAATTGACAAGTAGATTTTATTTTGAATCACTTAAAAAGATGGAGATTTTCAAAGTCACTGGTTAAGCGGACTTGTGAAATTGTGACATCTTCCTTACTATTTAATAATCCTATCTATCTGCCTGGTTCAACCACATTAAACGAGACCTAATAGTATATCATATGTATATTTTGATGTTGGTATGTATATAATTTGTTGAAGGTGATTACCAGCATGGTCTGTTGCTCTGAGTGTTTTCTGGACTGACCTATTTTTGGGTAGCTGTTTCCTGGAATGACGTATTTGTAGGCCATTTTGAAAAAATATGTAGTCTGTTTGATCAGCGTTATCTCTGCAGTGTAGTAAGTGATACAATGGTGTGGTAGGAATTCTGTGACATTATGGTATTGGAACTGGTGCATTGAAATATATGCAGGTTGGTTTAGATTTCACAATTTTCATTATATGCATTTTGATTTAGATTTCAGTTTTTCACTGTTTGATATAAATATGTTGTAGCTTTATTGTAGCAAATACACTATACCTATACTTCTATAGGTGGTACATTTAACCCTTCTTTTGTTTATCTTATTCTTCTAACATTTTGCAAACCAGGGTCATTTCCAACTCACTGGTTCTAGGTTTAGGTCTAGATCTGTGTAAAAGCTTGTTTAGGTTGCTGTTTTAGTAATGTTGGCAGTTAACATTACTGGAATAAAAAATGATGACCTCACACTTCTGTGAACTGGATTGATGAAGATGGCTTTCTCATAACCTTTCTCTTTGTGTGCACAACTTTGATGTATCTGGAACATTTCCTGACTTTGTGAAAAGTGGGTTCACACAAGGACTAATGTGGACTGAAAATTTGACCATGTGTTTGCCAAGTAAGGACCAAAATATGTATCTGTCAGATGTGAAAAAAATGGCATAAATCTGTCTAGGATGCATCTCTTCCTGCCAAATGGCAATTTATATTTCAATTATAATGGCCTAATGCAGTTTAGGTATATTTTGAAAAGCTGCACAAGTTATGCACAGATTTATCCAATGCATGACAAAAAAAAGGGTCTCAGTGTAAAGCTGGACCATTTCTGGTCTAATGTAGTCCTTGTGTAAGCACACCTCAGCATTTTGTTGGGAGAGTACTCTCAGTTGTAAAAGTATGGTTACACAGTTATGCTTGACTTCTATAATATGCTGTAAAAAAGGGAAGGAAAAAAATGCAATCTCCAGGATATTTGACAAGGTAGCTAATTCAAAGTAACATGCTGAGATTGTGCATAGTACTAGTTTCCAGGAAATGGACCTGGGGTTATGATATTGATGATGACTTGGAAAATCAAAGAAGTAGAGAAAAGGGCATAGTAGTTTTTTCTAAGGCATGTAAAAAAAGAGGATGTTTTATCTGAAATTTACCTTGCATTTCATTTAATTATGATTAACGTTATTACAAGTGTTTATCACTAAAATATAAGCATATTGTATAGATATTTTTTTCTTGGTGATTATTTCTTTATTTTTTTATACTGTAGTCACATTAATTTTAGTTCATCTAAGAACAGCTGCTTTAGACAGATTTGAACTAAAGTCGTTATAAAATTGTTATCAAAATAGAGTCACATAACAGTTGGAACATGTTGATGTGAAGTTACTCTAGTGATTGTATTAGTTGTGACAATGTGAATGCATTAGTTGGGACAGTGAATCAAAGTATGTCTGCTTTAGGTAATGAAAGCATAATTCATAATTTTGGAAAAACAAAATAAGAAATGTAATTTATTATAAAAATATCACGTAGCCTATTATTCCTGCAGAAATAAAGAACTTGAATGAAAAAGGCTCACTGTGTTACATCAGTGTCACTTCCAGGCACTCACGGCATCAGCTGGGAAATGTTCTATTTATCACCACTGCTCATCAAATTCCAATTATTAATGTGCAAATAGGTGATTGAACCTAAAAAGCTATTAAATGTCAAATTATATGCAGTTGAATGTTACCGGGCTACGAGTGAAATATTACATAGGCATAGTGATGCTAAGAGTAGACTTGAGGCCAGAATAATACAGAATCAGTGTTGTATTTTAATAGACAGAAAACAGATGAGGTTTGTTTTTCAGTGAATATACATTGATGGATTTTCATACTTGTAGATGATTTTGATGAAGTCTTTATGAATATTTGGTATCATCGCCAATTTTCTCTATTTTAAGTGTGTGAAAAATTACCAGTTTAAAAAAAATTGTTATCTGGTGAGGATATCTTGTGGGAGAAATTTGTCTGTATATATTGTTTGTTTTCTAGTGCTTTTAAAGGTGGTGATAGTTTTTCTTACATGAAAGATATGACATACTTTTATCTTCCAGAAATGTCAGGCACCAAGTTCAATCATCACTTGATTATAGTATGTGTAATATTTTCTTTAGAAAAGAATTATTTTTGATATGTAATTCTTATAATGATAATTCTAGTAACAATATCATTCAAAAATAGCATAGACAAACAATTAAACTAAATGTTTGCATCCTTGGAGATATTCAGAAGTGTGACTTGATGTAATATATCTATATTTTTTTCACAACTGAAAAGTACTCTTGTCTATCAGTACAATATTCCTTGAACCATGAAGATGTTTTTATAGTGCTTGTAATAATACTGTCAAGAAGGTAATGTCAGAAAAGAATCTCGTTACTGCCTTTGGCAACAAACAAATGTATAATGCATCAAAAATATTTCAAAAACAACAGATGGCCCCAGGAAGAGTGTTGCCAAAAACATGGACAGTATGTACATGAGCAGAAGGGAGTCCAAGGTAAAAAAAAAAATGTGGCTCACTCTAGTGAACTTTTGTTTTGGTGTAAATACCTATATTTGTTTTAAACCTAAAGTTTAAGTTGAGAGTCTGATGCTTAATGTAGAAACAATTTTTTCTTTTTGACATTCAGTTAAAATGGAATATTCCAGAGTGAGCCATAAAAAAGGGAAAACAAAAGCTTGGCATTAGTTTAAAGAATTGGTATTCTTTTCTCTGTGAGAGAGGGAACTGGTAATGAGGGGAACTTTTCTAAGGTATATTTAAATATTCTTTTACTTCAACAGAACATTTTAGGTATTGCAGAACCATAAATATGCTCACACATTTACACACACAAGCATTTGTTTTTACACACATGCAGATGCATGCATGCACACATACATTTAAATGGAATCTTTTTAATTAGCTATAAGTTTAAGCTAATAACATGCCTCACGGAGTCTTAAATGTGGGCACAAGTGTTTGAATGCATACTACTACACACACATACCACATGTGCGTGCACACACGTGCACATATAAGTGCACAGGCCTATATAAATGCAAACACTCATGCATGATGCACACATTAATGCACACACAACAAATGGATTGTCTCATCATGTCTCTCTAGCCTTGGTATCTGAACCTTCCAAAGCAGCCACATCTGTGTTCTATTGCTACTGTTGTTGTTTATTATCTGACAGCATACGGTGTCTATAGATATGACAGTCTGTTGTTGACAACATGACAGCTGCGCCTGTTGACTACATATAGCCCCCTTATTTCATTACTAGTTACTCATTTTAATGAAAACAAACCCCTCTCCTGGACCCCCTCATTGGCACGAATTATTTGATAGCCATTGCTCATTTGTACTAGAACAGACCTCCTCCCTTGGCCCCCTCTGTGGCCCATTTTATCATTTAAGGGTCGTCAGAGTCCTGTTCCACCTTATCCTGGCTATTGTTTTAAGTGAAAGGGTGATATGTTTATTGCATGCTCCACGGGCAGATTTGTGGTCTTTGGACACTGCAGTGAAGTTGAAGTGTGGTGAAGGTTTGCATACAGAATTACTGAGAGTGCTGGTGGAGATTTTATATTGGGGTGAGTTTTAGGAATGGTGTGTGTGTGAGAGAGAGCAGCATTAAATGTTAACAGTGTGTAGGTTGCACAGATCCATAGAAGATGTGCTATGAAAAATAAATTTGGGTTATAAGGGTTGAAAAAATAATGCAGAAAATAGCTTGTGAGCTTGTGATGTTATCTTAGTGTTATCCTTTAGTTTGAAAAGGTGGCAGTGCATAGGTAGTGTTTTATGGGTAGGAGAGTACTGTTAACAAGGTACTTTAAAAATCATGGGGAATATATTTTGTTTAGGTGTGTTTACATTGAAGATGGGTCGACCCCTTTTTGGTATTACCCTGTTTGTTATGCATTAATTACTTTTTGGAGATTCTTGCCATGACCACATATTTCATTATGCTTTTTACCTCATTTTTAAAAACTCATCGCTCTTTTTTTTTTGCACCGAATTTTTTCCTTCAATCAAATTATTTCTGTAAGTCCCATGCTTTTCCTTCTTGCTTATGCTGTATTTCACAAGTGCACATAACATGCAGTTTTAATCAGTGAAAGTAGTCCTTTTATATTAACACATCAGAATGTTTTATTTGATTTCTTTCTTTTTTGCCAGTATTTATCAGTTCAGTAGAAGGGAGGTTGTTGAAGTTTACACAGTCAGACAGCAGACAGTAAATCAGATTAGGGAAAACACGCTATATCAGTGTCTGTATGCGGAGGAGAATATGTAATAGAAGTATAAACCACTTTCTGAAATACCATTGCGTATGCTCTAGGGCTTGTTGCAGTTTGATTTATTCACCTTTTTTTGCTGGGATCGTCTTGGGATGCCCCTTGTTTATCCATTTGTAGGCCCCTTATATAATATTTTAACTGCTGCAATGTATTTATGTAATTGTGGTATGGAAATTGAACATGCAGTGTTAGCAGACGAATCCTTATGTAATCAGTGAAAAAATGGAAAAAGAATGAGGAAAAAATCCATAGGAATGTCTTAATAAGCTTACAGGAAAAATGCTCATTTTGGTGATATCAGAAAATATGATGTGAATACTGATAAGAGTTGAAAGTAAAAAGGTTATCACATTCCATAGTTGATTAGTGCTGTAACTAGGTTTGCTCAAATTGCATGGAATATTAAAAGGAAATAGATTGAAGATATGTTGTTATGGCTTTGCTAGATGGATCATGGATATGCTAGGTTTGTACTTTTTTTGCCTAATGGTATATGGTATTTACTTTGGAGAAAAGGAAAGGAAAAAAATTAGAAATACATATATACACACTAGCATCTTATTTTGACAAATGTTAAGTGGTATTTACCTTCGAGACAAAGAATGAATAGACAATTTGAAAAAAGTGGCTGGAGTGTAACTTAATTTTAAGTAAATGGGCCACAGAAATATGGTTATTTTCTACCACTGGATTGTTCCCTGTAAGCTTATTACAATACAAAGTATAAAAAACTGAAGAAATTATTTTGCCAATTAACCCCTTTCATTTACTTGGCTAGACTGTGTCTATAGGATGTTGCCATCTGGCAGCAGAAATTAATCCTTGAGTACTATTACTATTTATCTTGCTGTGGAATGCCAACTGATAGTTTTTTGGTTATGTAATTAGTGATCATGAAGAGTGAAATGATTTTTCCAAGCCAAGAGTTCATCATTTCCCAAGATGAAGAAGAATCTGACCTTAGTTGAACTGGCATCTTAGTGAAGTGCTGTGCGAGTGAAAAAAATCAGTGGAGCTTTCATGTTTTTTGTCATTTCATGGTGTGAAAATATTTTTCTGATTTCAAAATTGTTCAGGGTACATTTAGATTTATATCACAATTTGCTGCTTAAAAGAGTGAAATGCTGAAGTACTGAATAACAAAACAAAACAAAACAAAAATGGAATGTTAAACCAAGATACAAATTTCTTGTGAATTTTAATGAGAATATTATTTCTAAGTTGTAAACCACAGATAAAAAAGGAGGGTGTATACCAGGGACCAGATTTATTGGAAATCAGAGTTCCTCAGTAGCAGTGGTCCAGATAAGAAGCCAAGGCTCTAAGGTCATCACTGCTGTGAGTGAGGCTGGGATTGATTGTGATGTCTGGGATGGAGATCTACTGTGATGTCTGAATTTCAAAATACTGGCACAGTTGAGCATTTGACAAGCTCTAGATGTCTGAATTTCAAAATAATGGCACAGTTTAGCATTTGACGAGATGTCTGAATTTCAAAATACTGGCACAGTTTAGCATTTGACGAGATGTCTGAATTTCAAAATACTGGCGCGGTTGAGTATAGGACAAGATGAATGAATTTCAGATGGATGCTGATACAGTTTTGTATTTGTGATTGTGGCAGTATTGGAAGAATAGATATGAGTAACTTCCAACTTTGAAACAGATGACTTCAGCCAGATTCGTTTTCAGTGAGTTTTGAGGGATACAAATGTTCAGATTAAAGTCTCAGTGTTCAAAATATGGGTAGGTACATGATAGCATTCAGTTACACTGAACTCTGTGGTACATGTAAAAGTGAAAGAAAAGACCAGAACAATTTCCAGATTTGAAAGAGAAGATGAAGGATTGCATTAACTCTCCTATTTTATTAGCTGGATCAGTTTATGTTTTCAAACAATGTAATGGACTCTTTTAAGATCTTTTAAGATATGTGGACTTTAAATGGAAAGAGCTGATACAAATGTGCAAGGATTTAGAAAGCTGAAGCTATCAGGTAAGGCTATTGCAGAGAAATCAGTAAAGATATCCACATTTTTAATAAAAATCTGCACTAACTCTGGTGATCTGCAGCACCTTTGGGAAAATTGGCATAGAAGACTTAGTTTCAATAGTTTCATTTTGTGCTCTCTTCATATATAAGTTCTTGGAAAGGAGTTTAAAATCTATGAACCAGTACCCACTCAGGTGAGGTATAACGTAGTTTGTTGATTGCAGTTAAGCTGGTAGAGGCTAAGCACATCTCTCTCCCTCCCCCCATCCCTGTTTCTCTCTCTCTCTATTTATATTTTTGCAATGCTTTTATTCACTTTTTAAATACAGAAAGTGGCCTTGATCTTTGAGTCAGTATGTACAGGGAAACCCTGTTCTCTGGAAATTGTTAGAACTGTTAGTTTGGTATTTGAGCTATGCAAAGGTTGCCTGAACTTTTCAGGTCTGGGATATAATGTGTGGCAGCACTGTCCAGCTTTCACCCAGCTTTACAGGACTCACTTGCACAGTTTTTGGACCATATGTCCACAGTCCATCTACTTCACATACTAATGACACAATCACACTGATTGCAATCAGTCTTGTATGCACAGTTTGCATGTTGTGAGGTTGTGTTTTTCCATGAGATGTATTGAAAAGAGATTGACATGGAAGTTTTTTTCAGATTATTTCGTTGTGATATGCTTAGCATCCACTGACACAGATTGCAATCAATACAACCTGTGCTATCTAAATGCTGACAAACTAAAATTTTTAAAATAAAATTATTTCTTTTACTCATGGAGATTGTGAACAGGGTACTAAAAAGCTGTTTTTAGACAAAAATGTGCTCCTGAACTTTGATGCCAAAAGTTTACCCAATATCGGGTCAGAAATAGTCTTGTCTGAACAGACCAAAATATGGTCACATCCTTGATTGACTTCTTGAGGGGGCTGTTTAAAACACCTTAATTAAGCATGTCATTGAGCTGTCAAAGTCAATTAGGCACAGCCTTAAATCAGTTGTGGTGATATTTTTTTCAGTTCAATTAGAATGCCAAGGCGTGGTGACTGTGTAGATTGAAGTGGCCAAACCCAATTCTTTTTATCTTCAAGTTTGAACTAGGAGGAGAGGAGGATCTACTTTGTATTTTAAAGCCTGTTTTGTAGGTTATATGATTAGGAACTTGACATATTTCACTTCACAAACTAATAAAATGTAAACTTAGTAGTCTTAATTAATTCTTTTGTATTCATAAATATATTGGTATGTTTGTATAAGGCATGATGACTTCGTTCAAATTGCCATTGGCTTCAGTCATCACCGTTTATTTGAGGTAACGTGAAAACTTATGACCTCTTTTTCCTTCTCTCTTTTCCACTCTTTGGTTATGCATGCAATCAGAATGATTCAATCTTTTCTGGAGAATTTCCTCCCAAAATTTGATACACCTTAGGTATGATGAATCTCACCCACTCATGGTTAGACTTGTGAACAACAGGGGCTGGTTTTACAAAATACTTTAAACAGATTGTCAATCTTGACTTGGAGAACAGGAATTTTGTCTACTTCAGCTCAAGGTAAATTTGATAAACAAGTTTGAAACATGAGTAGTGCCTTTATAACATTTAATTTATTTAGACTACTACTAGTAATGATTTATCCAATGCGCCATGCAAAGAGGAGTAAGACTTTGGTGTCTAAGAGATCATTCATATCGAGAAGAGCCGAGGTCTAGCAAGGCCGAGACCTAAATATGAATGAATGTCATTGAGAGACCATTAAAGGATTACGCGGTGTGCCTTTCATGAAGGTCCACCATATTTAGGTCTGGGCCTTGCTAGACCTCGGCTCTTCTTGATGTGAATGCTCTCATAGCCGAAATTTAGTCCAATTTGACATAAGACAAAGCAGAAGTAGTCCTCTTTAAGGAGATATTCTGCCTTTTTATGAAGAGAAAATTATAACTAAGGCTTAAGACTAGAAAGTTCTTTGTTTTAGAAGACTATAATATATTTATCCTTAATATTTAGACGAACTTCCAATCTTTTGTTTTTTTTATTTATGAAGCTGATCTCTGAATAAATACTTCCTTTTGATATTTAAGAGAAAGTTAAGGCTTTTGTCTGGGATATATTTTGATTTATTTTAATTTTTTTTTTTCAATTTTTTTTTCAAAAATGTTGAGGGTAGTGTTAAAATGGATCACGCAAATAAAAACAGAATATCTTCCCTGGGTAGTCAAAATTAAAGAATGTCAAAAGGGGGGAATATGATCTCTGTTGCTCCCTCTTGTGAATTAGAGTGGAATGTCCTCTTAAAGTGTGACTCAAATTGTTGAAGTACATAGAAGATATCAGATAAACAGTGACATTTCTTGTTCATGTGATATCTGGTGCAGAAATACCCTAACTTGTCTGTTTCTGGCAGTCCTGTTGACATATTCTGTTCTGACTGCATATGGTACTATAAAAAGTGAACAGAAGTGCCTTAAAAACACGCAAATAGGAGCACAAAAGATGGATACCTCATGCCACTACGTATTTTAAGTGGGTGATTTTGTGATCTCTCCTCTTAGCGTACTCTAGATTTTGAGACTTTTCAGGAGAGTAATTAGTAATTTTGAATAATATAAGTATTTAAAATCAAAAAGACATTTATTGATATATATTGTAGACAATTTTGCATGTCATCACCAGCTTGAGAGATTCATATCATTTGCCAGTGATGAATATTTTTATAGGTCTTTTTCTATATCTATATAGGCAGAGCATCATGAGCTCAAGTACATGATTGAAATATAGACATTTGGGAACTGTGACATTTTATAAATCAAGCAATTATTTTGCATAACTGTCACAAGCCCGTATGATGGTTTGCAACAGTAGCGGTGATTGCAAGTGTGCACATACTCATCATTGATTTATAAGTCAAGAAAATTGATTCAAAATGTAAGAGACAATCATCTAACTCATTTCATTTCTGTTCTTTGTAGGAGGAGCTTGGGAAAGCGCTAAATAAGTTGTCGACAAACAGCCACACGAGCAGTGATAAAGTGATATTGTTGGAGGAATTACCTTTGAAAAGTGACGAAAATCATAACAACACACAACCACAAAATGGCCAAACGGAGGACAGCATTATTGATAAGAGCAAGCTGATAGAGTATCAAAATGAGAAATTGAAGGTGAGGAAAGTGCTCATTATATTTAAAGTGGAATGCTATGTTTGTTTTCAATATGATGTAAAATGTGTTAAAGGTAAGACAAATGTTCACTTGTTATGGTGAAGTCAAACACGATGTTTGTTATAACATGATGTTTCTTTGAACAATTGTCATGTGTACTTATATTAAGAGCGCATTCTCAACGAATTAAGCCAAGCTTTACAAAGCCAGTGACCTAAAAATGGCGGACGTACATGAAAGAAAAACCGCCTAATCTTTTAATAGTCTCTCCGCCTCCCCACTCGTCGTCCCTGCGGGGTACAGTAATTAAATC
>NW_019775462.1:179470-192923 GCF_001039355.2 Lingula anatina | reverse complement strand
TTACGAAGAACTTAAATTTGATTGTACCATATATATTTTTTGCAAAAGTTTAAAAATTCTTGCTGATTGCATTTTAACAGCTTGTCAAGCACAAAACTGGTGATGTGTCCCTTATTTTGTGTATGTGGGGGTCTATACGAATGCGCTTGCTCCAGCTGGTGGTACAATATTCGGAGGCGGTATCGCCTCTCTGATCCTCTAGTTTTACAACCCATTAAATAAACACTCCAAAAGTTATTTAGATGCCAATATTTTAAATCTCATTGATTTGTCACAGTGGCACTATAAGATGATGTGAGGGTTGAACTTCACCTTAGACACAACAGCATGATTCAGGAGTCTGTCCTATGCATGCCACTTACATTCTAACAGTGCTTTAATTTGACATCCACATGTCATCATTACGTGCTAATTATTCTATTAGTTGACAATATAATGACCTGGAGATGACACCTTCCCCAAGCCAAGCACCACCCCACCCAAATCAACTGTCCTATAGACAGATCTGTCATCAGGAGCTTGGCAAGCTGGTGACAGTCGGAAAAGACAGAGACGCATAAGGCTAAAGGGATCAGCCCTCGTGTTGGCATTTAGTATGTGACTGTCTGTATTGATGTGCCTCTAGCCCAGATTGAGGGAGAAGTTTTAATATATGTCTGATATTAACATGATTACATGATTGCTGAGGATTGATGAAAAAAAATCATTATGATTGATATCATTATTTTTGGAAAGGACAATTATGGATAGGATTTTCTTAACTGAAGGAATCTCTGCACAGTGTGACTGCAAAAATATTGTGGATGTTCATGTACAGTTTATAAGTAGACTTATTATTTTGACCTTGGCTTAGTTCTTACACAGTATGTGAAAACCCTTAGTCAAAAGAACAGTTTTGGATTATAATCAGAAGAAGATTCAGTTAGCTCTACTGGAGAGTCATTGTCTTTTGCAGCATTGGATATAAACTGTTCTGCTGCTCTTCTCACGTATTCAGGATGGATGAAACATTTTGAAGTGTTCCCTCATTGTCATTGGAACAATTTTTGCAGCATTGGCTCTCTACAAGACAGTGGAAAAGCCTACGAAATGTTTCCTCAGGACTACTTATGCACATCAGTGAGATTAATTGACTTTGATGCTTTTTCCAGTAAATCATTTGAAAGATTTGTAATGCCGGAAAAGTTGTCGTGCATATGGCCTCACAGAACTGTGTAATTTGCCTTGTTTGCTGTATGCGACAAACTGAAATACTACCAAATGAACTTGAAATGGCTAATTAAAAGGGTTTTAATTCCAAAGTTGGGCCTGTCTGTCAGTATTGTTGCTGTTTTAACTTAAACAGAGAGAAGATGATTTCATCATTGTTAACCTGTACCTGCCGGGACCCTCCTTTCATGGAGAGCCAGGTTTATGTAAGTGTTGTATAGTGGCGACACCTGGTGTACGTTTGCAGTAGTCGTCTGCCTGCCCTGCCCATTTCATTAGCTAGCATAATCTAAAAAATCAACCAAATTATTTGCAAAATTTGGTAGAGAATTTCTTTAGAATAGATTTTTTTAATGGGAAATGTGGAAACGAGCCAAGATAATAATCCACTTGAATTACAAGGAATCCCTTGAATAAGCACATTCCTGCAGCAGTAGTAGTTATGGAAATTTCTCTTAAGGCATGTGTAAAACCCTGGATATCACAGAGAGGTGGCTGGTATCAGCTAAAAGTGACAGATAACCAGGCATTACATGTCCGTCTGTTAGTAAACACAGAAATAAATCTTTTTTTATCTGATTGTTGGAGGAATGTGATAGAAGTGTGTATATTTGGTAGGAAGGATTTAGTAGTTTTTTTTTTTTTATAATTTTGTTTGGTGCTTTTTCTAAGGGTGGGAGAAAATGTTTTTATGCAGTCAAAATGCACAAAAAATTATTTGTATTCACCATCTATAGTTATTTGATTTAAACATTGTACATTTCAGACCAATTGTTAACAGCATTCTTTTTGCAAAACATTATTTGCCCTCCATTGTTTTATGATATGTTTATATATAATCTTTAGCATATTGTTGTATGAAAGTGTAATTTAAGTGCACAGGATATAATGGCTCATTTGTTTGGGAAGAAAAGACATCAGATGCCTTCCTCACCTGTCTTATAGCTTTAGTGACCCAATAGTCATGTAGGCCATATAATCTGTACTTGCTGTTTATGATTATTCACAGGTTCCTCGTATATTTAACCTAAAACTCATACATATGCTTCATGGCAGTCTACAGGAGAATGCTGATAATAGTGTTTGAGATTAAACTCATTGATACTCTCTATTTTGTGGTCTTCTAATAACCAAAGTGTCTGCTCCTAGCTGTAAAGACATGAGATAAGATCGTTTTACTTTTTAGTACTGAATATATGGTCATTGAACCAAAGTTTACTTCATGTCTGCTGAGATCTCATCTTTTTTTATTATCGATAAGGAGGATGATTTGTACTGGTAGGTATGAAATGATAAAAGACATGAAAGGAAAATGTGATGAAAGGTGTTCTCATGTGAAATAAGTGTATTTTTTGTTGGACGTAAAATCTCCCCAAATAAAGCCAGCAACTGCAAGGTTTTTTTTTTCTTTTTTTTTTTTTTTTACGAGCAAAAGAAAATGAAAACTCCAGTTGAAGCATTTTACCCAGCCTGCGATTAAAAAGTCAGACAGGTGGGATTTTGGTTTCTAAATGTCTCTCCAGCTGAATATAAAGAAGAAGAGGAAGTAAAAATAAAAGTTATCCAGAATGTTCTTTTCAAAGATTTATAGGCAGGATGACCCCTTTTATAACCCATCAATTAAAAGATGGTCATAACTACAGTATATGTTTGTTGTTATTACCTGTGGATACTCCCAAAATTGCTTTTTTTACCTGGAAAAAACAACAGGAGGATAGATATTTGATGGAACCCATATGGTGAAAGTGTCCATAAAGAAGACTGTTGCTCTTATCACCTAAGATTTAGCTTCATAGACACCTGGTTCTACCTCAACTTGTAGTACTTAATTTAGGGGTTATTGCCAAAAGTGCTTGTATTTTATGGTTATTGCAAATTATTGTTTATTGAAAGAAGAAAGGTTCTGTGAAGAAACAGAGTTGGACCTGGGGAATGTGATTAAAAAAAAAAGGATGTTTAAATGAAGTTCACACACAAAAATATAACATTGATTAAACAAAAATTGAAGGAAAAAACCCAAGCATTTGTAAAGTGAAAAACGTTTTCATGAATTTAGTTACATCCTTATGAAAAGGAAAATTCACTTTAGAAAAAATTACAGGTGGTAGTGTGCTGTATATGTTTAATAGAATGTTGATATACAATTTAATATTGTAATTTTCTTATATGAAATAATAAATGACACATGCAAGTGTATCACTATGCAGGTTTTTTGGAAAACATTTTTCTTTCATATGGCTGTTTGTAAAAACATTTTCTCTTCTATATTGTTGTTTGTAGAACCATTTTCTCTAACTGATGCTTTGATTTGCTGCTAATTCTGCTGAATTGTTGATTGATTTTCTTTTTCCCTCTTTGCAGAGTTTCCAACAGTATAAAACAGAGAGAGAACAAGCAGGTAAGTGCACTTTTAAGACATGTTTAAATGTTTAAAGCCTTATTGTGCTGGGAAATCAAACGCATTTTGTCAGAACACCTAACACATTTTCCCATCTGTCACACAAGGTCCTCTCAGTATTCAGTGATGAAATCATCTGCAGATTAGTGGATTTATTTTACTGACCATTTTTTCCGAAGTATGTACATCATTCCCATTATGATATAAATCCTCGACAAAATTTCCAAGTTGTGACAGAATGACCCTCGGTACAGTGTCATAAACAATCAATCCACTAGATGGCAGCAGCGGCAGGGAAAGGACAATACCTCCCCTTGAGTTTCTGTACAGTAATTACTTATAAATTCAAACAAAATTAAATTTAATGATTTTCTCTAAAACATTGTTTTGTAAGTGTTAAAAATGTTCAGAATTTTCTGAAAATGAGTTGGGTTCATGTCTGTAAATACATATTTATTATCATTGTTTGAAAATTTACAGTAATTACCGTATAGTCAACAACTGCAAGTACCCATCAATTAAGAAACAGAGTTGGACCTTGGCAAACATGTTGTTTACCCCCATATGAAAAACTTTGTGACATGATAAATGAGATATATGTTTTCTGAAAGTATTTTGTATTGTTGCCTGCTAAATTTGGAAGTTGACATGATTTATTAACCATTTATTTGTTGTTGTTGTTGCTCTATGTTTTTGTATTGTTTTGCAAATGCCTTGTAATATTTACATGTACCTTGGACTGTTATTAACATGCCCAAACTTAAGAATTTCTTATTTCAGAATATGATGCTGTGGGTGCCTGTGTGTGTGTGTGTGTGTGTGTGTGTGTGTGTGGGGGGGGGGGGGGTGCATGCATGTAAATATACATGCATATGTTATTTTTATACAATTCACATACAAATCTGATATATTATGTGATTCTGACTTTTCATCAAGATGAAACGAATACATTCTTTCTTTCTTTTTTCTTCATGATACATGAAAAAAACAGACTTTTATTTTTTCAGTGGCATTGGGTGGTTTTTCATTTTCAGACTATTTCACTATTTGTCTGTGATGTTTATAAACTTTGTACTGTGGCAATTTGATGATGAAGAAAAGGAAATAAATATTTTAATGGGAAGTGCAGTAGCCATGAAGAATTGAAAGGATTGCCTACAAAAAATAAAAACTCAGAATAAGAAAAATATAAGAAAGATGGAAAGGGTTATCATTGGTTTATCATGGCACTGCAAATGTCAGCATTACATCAAGCAATAAAAATAATTTTCTCTGAAGTTATGTAGTTTTTAAATATCATGGAGTTAGAATTACAGTAAAATTGATATAACAGACGTGATCCCTGGCACAAAATACTTCTTTGAAATCAACGTGGCATTTCAGTTTATTCTGAGAGTGTCTGATGTGCTTGAGTTCAAGTGATATACCTACTTCTGATTGTTGTTTGAAGATTGCATGCTTCCTCTTCTCAAGTGGATCTTTTGTTGTCCTGCAGTATTGCTATTGTTTTATTACTTTGGTGAAGTAGTGGTATTGCTTTTGACGAGTAGATCATGAGTGACTTACTGGCTGCATTGTAATGTGTCATTGCTCCCCTACCCCCATTCTCTCTCTCCCTCTCTCTCTCTCTCTCTCTCTCCACGCGTGTGTGCACACACACACACACACACACACACACACACACCTAATGCAGACACATTCAGTATATCTACATACGCACATGCACACATGTGCATGCACTCACAGGCACGCTTTCTCTTGTGCTTTTGTTTTCATAAAATCGACATTGGCTTCAAGGAATAAATACACTACTCCTGTCTTAAAAATATACACCTGCACAAAAGACCAGTTTATACTCTGCATAATAAGACATGAAAACAACTGGTGCAAATCACCTGAGGATATGGGTGATCCTGTAACGGTTGACTTAAAACATCAAACAAGATAGTTTTAGCGAAGGTGAATGATTGAATTTCAATTTTCTGATCAAAGTTTTCTTTATTTTTCTTACATTTCTGGCAGGATGTTGGAGGTTATGAAGATGTACATAAAAGTGGTGACTTCTGATTGAGAATTTAGGATTTATTTTTTCCATTTTTCTTCATACTTGGTTTAAATATAAGTTGCCAGATAAAAAAGATTTTTTAAAAAAATATATGTATCAAAGATCATTTTGCATTTCAGGCCTTGACTGTGTACAAAATGAGAATTTTGGGTCTTTAAAAAGAAAACTACAATTTGAGGGTTCATGAAAGTTTTTATGTACATACTGAAAAGGTGAATATCTATATATTTGATAATTCAGTATTTCACACAGGCCATTTTCATCCTAATCAGTACTCAGCAGTTTAAAGTCATGGGTGTATAATTTCAAAATAGGCCAGCTCTAATTGAGAGAGAGGCTTAATTATCAGAATTGCACTATGCAAACTGAGTTTATCAGCTTGCACACTTCTGGTTAACCAATCACAAGTAAGGACAACCTCGGGACAGTTGACCACTCCCAATGGTCAAACTGACCATCTAAATGATCACCGTTGGATGAGGTATGAGTTTGTGCTGATCATACTGAAAGTTTTGGTGAAAAGAGGCAGTTATAACTTCTACATCTGACTTACATCTATCATCTTTAATAGCTCTAACCAATACTTGAAGAATTTAATATCACAGGTATTTAGAAATTTGCAGTATCTGTATCTAAAAAATATAAGACATTTTCAACCACAGAGTTCATGCTTTACTGTGATATACAACAAGTGCATGTCTTAAATCTTACTGGGGATACTGTATACTGATTGGTTGCTGTGACAAGGCTCGAGCAGAATTAGCAGATAAAGTGAAATTGGCTGGCTTTAAGGTGGTTATCTTTATCTCTGAGTGAGGGAGGAGTCAATCAGTATGTAGTTGCATAGGTTAGCCGGTATTAAGATAAAATTGGGCATTAAAGTAATGGACATTTCAGGTCGGGCAGTAGGAAATGTACAGGACTTGGCGTAGATTTGAGAAGGAATTTGGTTGAAGATATTATGCATAGGTGTGCACTGTCTGTGTTGCTTTAATGATTTTGTATTGCTGATAGAGTCCGAAGCTGAAATTTGTGGTATGATATGTCTTGTAATATATTGTTAGTTACTTTTTTCTTGAAAGAGAAATGCAAAAATACGTATGGTCATGGTGGAATAACATAGATGGGATACAGTTGTAACAGTTATGTACATGTAGCTTGTTGAAACGTTTTTTCTTTTCTATTTACATGTCAAGCATAAAAGTTACGTAAACAACATAGTTTTCTTTGATTAATAACAAATGTGTTACCGCCTGTCTAAGCAATGATTAGAAGTACCCAGACACAGTTGAAGGGAAAAGGTTTCAGTTTCTTTTCGAGAAAAGAAAAATGAACACCGTCAGGATGCACTTCTTCTTTTGATCTCCATGTGGCCTGATCCTTATTTCCATGGTGCCTGGAATGGAATTAACACTGGTAACATAACAGAACTCTGATGTATTAACAAGCACACATTAAGGAGGTCAAACATGTTAAGAGGCATTAACACGATTCCTTATTTCAGGCATGAATGCTTGTACATCTCACCTGTCCATTATGCGCAGCCATTTTCCCTGAATTTGACCAAGAACAGGTGATATGGTGGATGATGCAAATGGCCGTCTGTATATCATAGTGGATTAAGGTTATGGTCAGTGCTGACAGTTGACAGGTGACACCTGACAGAAAATACCTTCCAAGAGACACCTTACACATGAAAAGTGACCAGATTGATCTTATTTCTGAAATGACCGATGAAAACAGATTGTGCTTCTTAAATACCTAGCAACTCCAACCTTTCATATTGATAACTAATACATGGAAAACTGATCAGCAGAAAGACAATTAAAAAATGAAGGTTGATACATGGAAATTTAGCAAAAGATAAAAATAAAAGTGACCGCAAACATGTAAAAACAGAGAGAGAAAAGTGACAATCGATAACAATTATAAGTCAAGAAAAATTGACATTATAACAAACACCTGAAAAATTGACAGTAGACACCTAAAGCATTGACTTCAGACAACTGACACCTGATTAGAATCTTCACACTGGAAAGTTTTTGTTTTTCATGTTAAACATACAGTTACTTGTTTCTCTGCCACTGGGAGAATAACAGTAAGTCTTGCATTGAGCCATGATAGAAAATACAAGGCCAGACACCAGCATTATGATAAGCAGTTGGCCCTGAACCTATAGGAATGCTCATAGAGACACTTACCACTAGGCTGCCACCTCATTTACTGTGAACTCTTTGGTCTGCTTTCACAGTCTTTGCTCTGTATGCTTTTACTACATGCACAGTGCACCGAGTTGATAGCTGTTGCCCAAGAGAACTTTCAGCATTTCCAACAGGGATGAAGGATCACTTTCTTTCCTGAAAAGCTGAAAAAGAACATAAATATTAGCCAGCTTTTATGGACCAAGTTGAAGATTTGGACTGTCTAACTTTATGGCAGACCCATCGCACTGAGTTGACTCCACTTGTTCCAGATGAATTGCTTGGAGAGAAATCAAGTATTCATGCAGTGTTGAAGATCTCATTTGATCATCTTTGGCAATCTTAAAATGGATTTAAGATGTGCGGAATCTTAGGTTGTGGGTTGAAAAGGAGAGGAAAAGGAACACCCATGTGAACAAGTGAGCTGCTGTGTTTGGATATTTCTACTTGTGTTGGAATGCCATTTATTAAATTTTGCTTAGATCAAAAAATCAGGTGAAGGAGAAATCATAAAAGCTCAAAATTTACAAAAATGTCCATTTTTTTCTAAAACCATGACTGACACAAATAAAAGGAAAACTGATCTGATATTTAGGTTGATGTTATCTCGGGGGTGAAATACAGAAGGAATTTCAATTTGTTACAGCAGGGGACAAATTAGTGGCATGAAAATGATACAATGATGCTTTATTGGCTGTAGGAGCTGTTTTTTATTCACAGGATTACCCTGTTGTTAAGATCACCCAAAGAGACCGACTAAGTACTTGAGGATAGTATAAATACGGTAGTTACTCTAAAAATATGAACAAAATTGAACAATATATTTAGCTCATAAAACTGGTGTGTCTAAAACCTGAAGAAGATGGTTAATAAGACATGAAAATCAATCAAGTTTGGTTCATGTCAGAGAATGTTTTGGGAATTAAAAATGAGAGGGCTTCAAGAAAGTCCAAGGTTAATAAAAGTGTGGTGTTTGAAATTTTAGAGTAATTACTGTAGTTCATGGTAATAATAATGATCACAGTTTGACTGTTGAGGTGTCTGGAATTTAATTAAAATCAAACAGATGGGCGCCATCGAAGCACCTATACTTTGGTAGGTAAGGAAAATGTTGGTTTAGTTTACAATAAGGAATGCAGCTTATAAAAAAATGGTTAGTTTAATTGACATTGAAGTAAAACAGGGATTTTTAGGTCAGAAGAAGAGATGCCAGAGAATGCTATTCAACTAGCGAGAAAGTGCTTAATAAATTCAAATAGAAAAATAAAAGGTTGAACCTACTTAGAAGAGGATGAGGTTCAAGATAAGTATATATAAGGAGAGAGAAAGAGGGAGTTCTTAGTAGTTTTAAATTAAGTTGCATACCCTTTTAACTAAGATCATATAACAATTTCAAAAGAGTTTCAATAAAAAAATTCACTTTGAAAATCACCTTTTTTCCTGTAGGGAGGGCTGGGTCCAGGTAGGGAAAAGGAGAGCAATTTAGAAAGAGCTTTTAACTTGAATATTGATTCCATACTACACAGCAACAATTATTTGGCATTTTTTTTATTTCTCTCTTTGACAAGGTGGTCCTCTGGAGTTAGGAAGGTTAAATATTACTCTGTTTGATGATGGTAATTGGCAGCATTCAGATGGAGCCGGTTATGATAATGGAGTATTCAGTTTGTTTGTACTGTCCACACAGAAGTGGGAAGGTTACAAGAAGGGTGTCACTATCAAAGAGAGCCCTCGATTAACAATAGATTGAGGGGCAAACATAGAGTTTGGTAGTGGAAAAAGTGTTCAGAATTAAAATAATATTTTGTGCAAACAGCAGCTAGTTTGAAGATTTTTTTTGTAACTTTGAGTGCATAACATAGCTGATGAAATTGTTTGCTGGAAAAAATATTGGGATAAAAATGTGTAGAATTGGTGGTTGTGTGTGCATGGGGTGTGGGAGGGGAGAGTTACAGAGACAGGTTTGATTCCAAAGGGTTGGAAAGACTTCTGCATTTGACCAATTGTAACTTGAGCTATATGTGTTAAGGGATATGAAGAAATGTGTTATCTCTGGCCACTATGTTTCAGTTTTTGTATCTGTGTCATTACTACAAAAATAGAAAAATACAGAGTCTTTTGGGTGAATGGGTCAGGCAAGTTGATTTTTTTCTTCCCAGGACAAACCTACAAGAAGTTTATACAGTTTGATTCACAATATTTATGACTTTGGTACTTGGGTCCAGATAAAACAATAGGTGGTGCATGCCACGCACTATCAAAGCTATGACCATGTGCCAGTACAATGATCTGGAACCTGAGAAAAATGTGGCTTGCCAATTAAAAACATTCAACACAGAAGAACACAGAATGGTCTGGGAACTGAAATTTACAGCAGATGCTCCCAAAGTGCAGACTGTTTAAGGTGCTCAATTTGTGCTGTTAAATATTTTGTGTCTCTGAAGAGCATAGAACTGCCATCTGGTGGCCAATGTTATGCAACACTGCTTGGATTACATTTCTGTTAACTGTTGTATGGCATATTTTACATGCAATCACTGACACTAATTGCATACCAAAAGAAAACATACAATTACTAGTTATTGCGTAGGCATGTCTTGCCCTAACTCTGGAGGGCTGTTGTTTACAAACCACTTGGCAACACTTGTAAACTAAGCTTCAGAGGCACCATCTCTTGTAAATTACTATATACCTTTCTCTTTTTCCACCCCTCCCCTTTCCTAAATTTTGCAATATAAGTTATTTTAGATTTTCAGAAAGGACAACACCAGGTTAATTCTAACTTGCTGTTAATTTTTTCTTTAAATTTACCAGGTAAAAATATGTTGGAAGATTAACAGTATTCTCATGACAGTTATGTAAATAGAACATAAATAAGGCTGCGTGTACCCATAAATGAATGTTAAACCTGCTTTAACTCTGGAAACAATCAAAATGTGCATGAAATTCATAGTGGACCCCCCCCCCCCCCCCCTTTGGGTAGTAAGATGGTGTTGACGGTAAAGGTTAATATCAGTAAAGATGTTCTCAGGATTCCTGTAGACAGTTGTTTATGTCCCTGTTGGGGTATTCCTGTGTGGTCTATCTTTGAGCTACCTTTGTTCATTCTTTAACTGTTAAAAAGAATTGTGAAAAAAAAACTTGTTTGTGTATGTCTGTTTTACACTGATATACGTGAAATATCTTTCTAAAGAATGAATTAACAAGTTTTTTGTTATAAATTCATTATTTGAGTTATGTTACTTTGAAAAATTAGCATTAGGTGAAGTGTCGAAAAATAAAGAGCAACAAAAAAGCTTAAATTAATGATGCTCAGGCACTGAATAGTCAAAGATCTCTGATATATTGTTACTGAAATGTTGAGTCTGTTTTGTGCAAGGTCAAAACTGGCCAGCTAAAAGTTTTTATGCACTTAAAAAAAAGACAACAAGGGGGGGGGGGATATTTTCTAAAGCCCATTGCTAAGAGCACATCTGGCCACGAGTCATTGTTGTGACTATCAGTCTGGCAGGCACACAAATATTTAGTTTTACTAAGACAGGCCTGGCAATTACAGGGAACAAAGTAGCCCATCTTGAGATTTGAGAAGTTTGTGATATTGAATGGTAAAATTCCTCAAGTCCCCTCTTCCCCTGGTACAAGAAAAAATACGGTAACTTGAGTACCTGGTAGCATTGGTGGAGTCCAAATGCTCGGTAACCTAATAACTTTAGTATGTGGGTTATATAACCCAGTATGTTGTCAGGTATGACAATTAAGATAAATGCTGTGTGAGACAGTAACAACAGATACATTGGTGATTACAATACACTTGCAACATCAGTGGTGCAGACCCTGTGTAATGGGTATTTTGATGATTACATCCTTGCACTGAAAGTCAGTGATAACAGAATGGTATGAATACAATGACAACATTGACAGTGTCAGTAATGTAGGCACTATTCTTTGGATCCCAAGACTATAGTACACCCTTGCAAATTGTAGGTCAAATTGTAACAGTAACAGCATTACTGCAATGACAGTTAGATATTGACAATGACAACCTTAATAATAGGGAACATGTATGACTAAATAACTGTGGCTGCAACTTAATATTTTTCCTTTTAAATAATCCAACACTTAAATAAGAGCAGTAAGTTGATTGCAATTCTAGACAGTGACAGGCACGAAGGTGATTACTTAATAATAAGAACATATCAGATGGACAGTCTCAGGCTTTGTCCATCTTGGCAACATAATTACTATGTAAGAGGGTGACAACTTGAAAAAGTAAAGATATTGTCAGTTAGGAGAAAAACACTGTGACCGATTGCTCTCTCTTTCTCTCTCTTAATTTTTGGTTACTGCCCATGGTGATTAGAGGACTGAGTAACTGTAGAAAAGTGAGTGTACATAGAAGGAACCAAATGAGAGAAACAGATATTTTATTTATCTACCGAGCTAGCAAGCAAACAGGCTTCAGGTTGTTAAGATGCAGCTGATGTTATCAAGTGTAGGAAGTTTGGGGATAAAGCTTACTCTTTAAGACAAGATAGCATTTATCAGACACCTCAGCATAGAGTTATCACATTAATGAAGTGGGCACTTGTAAGGTATGTTGAATACTCAAAAGCATGGGTAGAATCAGGTAATCATTAGCTCTGGAGATTTATTTAGAACTTGAGACATTATAGCATACAATGTTTATGTTGCAAGTAACCCATTTGGTGGAATACGATAGCTTTAAGTAGTTCTCATTAAGGAAGTGTTATATCGTTAATTTTGCTTAATTAAATGACAAATGGTAAATTTTTATTATAGAAACAATGGTATGTATGAAGTATCCATTGAAAGTTGTGGAACAAATTACAAAAAAATGTTTGGATTTAACAAAAATAAATATGTAGGAATTATTGTTTAAAAGAAGTATATTTAGTATAAGATGATTAGAAGGAAAATGTTTGGATTATTAGAAGTTTGAAGGGCATAATTAAGGAAGGGATTGGTCTAGTAAGTATAGCAAAAGGTAAACGTGAGGTTGGTAAATGACCTTGTTTATTTATTTCATTTAGAACTCAAGAAATTTTAGAACTACCAGATTTGGAAAAGGACCAAAGTGGATGTCTTTCACTGGTTCAGTGGGAAAGTTAGAAGGTCAAGAAGCGGCACTTTTGGTAGTCTGAGACATTTTGCATTTAAAATCTTTTGATTTGGAGTGGAAGTCAGGAAACCAAGGAGCAAATTCCCAGACTCACTTCTTTGAAAGATTTTGAAGAGAACAGTGTTTCACAGAACAGTGTGTGCATCAGCCCGTTCCTGAAACAGGTCGAAAAACAGGAAAACCTTCAAAGAACCTGGGAGACATTAAATCATTGCTCTAGCTCACTGCAGGTAGGTTTGTATCAGCTACAGGTACCCACAGGTACTAGATTGTCTTGTCACCTGCTCGCCAGATTTTCAGACGTCTGCCCTCTGCTGTAGATCTTCCAGTTTTTCAGCCTGGAGCTGAAAAGTTTGGTGCTGAGAAGGTAGTGGCCTGTGAAATAACACAACTTGAAAGGAGTGCTTGAACTTGAAATCTGTGCCACTCTGTAAAAGAGA
>NW_019775462.1:97559-179141 GCF_001039355.2 Lingula anatina | reverse complement strand
AAAAATTGTTAAAAATGGGGAAAAAAACATTTCAGAACCGTGCTGTCTTGTCTTTATTTCCACGTAAGCAGTTGTATTGTTTTTTATGTCTTTAAACATTATGTAATATTATTTTATGCACTGTCATCATTTTTCAAAAATTGAGACTTTCATCATGTGAATTTGAACTCTCATGATCCTGAAACTGTAATCTTATTGAAGGGGTGGATTGAGACCATCTTCTGGGTCTTCCGGAAGACGGTCAGGTTATTAAGTTTATATTGACTGGTATCTATTTTTTTTCTGTTGGAAGACCATAATAATGGGGGATGGATCAACATAGATACTTTGGAATACTATCAGAAAATATCTCTGGGTTCACTCCTGTTATTGACCATGGTACCTGTTGTGCATGATTAGAATTCAGTGTTGACTGACAGTGCTATTATAAGCATTATTTATTATTGCATCAAAATTGACAAAATGACCTATTTTGCATCTTTATTTTCTGTTTTTTGTCTGTACATTTGACAGCTTTGCTGCCTTGTTTATATCAATGGACATAGCAATACCCTAAACTACTTTTTTTTTCAAGTTAATGATTTAAAACATATTGTGACTGGTTCATATTTCACTGGAATGTCCTCTGAGAAGCAGCAACATCCATCTGACCCAAACTTGACCAGAACTTTTTCTCCAGACACCATTGGTGGTCAGAAACTTGAGTTTGTTTGGGTAGTACCAGTCAGTGGGTCAGGTTGTATGTCTGTACTATTAACATGGAATTAAATAGGGAGAAAGAGGCTCTAAAAAACTTGGAGGCATTTGGTCACAGCTGTTCCTGGAGCTAATAGAATTCTCAGATGCTGATGCTGATGGCACATGACCATGCAGACTTCATTGGAGGCAATGAATGAATGTTTCAGCAGTTGGTGAATGAGCGTTGTTGAATGAATGGGGTCAATTCAGTGCAGCTGCTGCTGCACTATAGGAATCGTTTTCCTGTTCCAACAGTTCACCAGTATTATAAGATTTTTTTAGTATGCATAATTCCCGTTTCTTGTATAAACATTTTTGTATACATCTACATATCTTGAAAGCATAAATGTTACAGAGGATCATTCAGTTTTTGTCTCTTGAAGCAGATTACTTTTGTACAGAATACTATGTTTTGAATGACAGCTAGAAATTCAGGAGAGGTATGTTCAGTGTGCATCTATTTGCATGGAAACGCCATGACGCATCATTAAAATTGTCCTCCTGCTACATATGCCAGGATAAACCCATTAAAATTGCAACAAAAAGATACAAAATCAAAAATGAGTAACAATTTTATTACAGAATGAACAACAAAAACAAAGCATGCTTATTTAAGATGATCATTAAAAGGCAAGAAAAACAAGTTCTGTACTTTTAACTGATAATCATTACAGGTATGTTTGGGTTGAAAAAGCTCCAGCTCACCCAGATGGAAAATAGTCTGATAGAAAAAAATAAGAAAATAAAAAAAGGAAAAGAAAAGGGTTCTTTTGTAAGGTTTCCTGAGTTTAGTATTGGGGTTAATTGGAACTTGTGCTCCCAGTAGGGCAAGGCAGGGTTTAGTCAGACAAAATCAAAGTTTACAGATGGCCTCACACGGTCCGCAGTCCAAGAAAGTTAACAAGGCAATCGTGTTGTTGTTTTTTTTATCAGTGTGTTTATAGAAATGTTTTTAAAGAAATAAATGAGTTAAAAGAACTGTCTGCTTTAATTTGGTAATTGGGTAGGAATGATCATTCATATGTATTTATAGGCAGTAAGTAGAGACATTTATTAGAATGGAGCTAAGGTATTGTATGTGCTAGTGGATGTTTTGTGGTCTCTGTGAATCTTTGTTTGATGTGAAGTATGGAAAGACATGTTCAAGGCTATAGATAAGGTAGGCTATAGTTGTAACACAATTATTTTTAAAAGGGTTTCTTGTGCCTGCTTCTAAGGGAACTCCAATATTTGCAAAGCTAAGTGCACTTGGTAGTACAATTTCACTGGCAATTACACTCCACAATTAATACATAGAATTATATCTATCATAGATTGGATTGGAAAACTTTTCATATACAGTTACCTATGTATTTTTGAGCAGTCCTTTAACTCTGTTGTCTTTGAAATCACCTTTATAATGAATCTGGTTCCAAGAGTATTTTTTTTTTTTTTTTTGTATTACTCTACTACAGCTGTGCCCTTATCCAAGGCTTATAGGAGAAATAGTAATAGCCTAACCGTGTAATTTAATTCACTTTCTTTGGCTCAAATTCGGAACTGGAATTTGTTCAAGAGAAGTTCTGAATGGTTTTGCCTTGTGTTCCATTGTCTCTTTAGAAGGTTTGTTTTAGTTTGGTGAACTCAAGACATTTCAGCTGGGAATTGTTGTAATTTGAGGTGTTTTTTTGTCTTTTTATAAACATAAAACATTGAAATGAGAGAAAAGTTGTCACTAACCAGAAGAGGGTTAAAACATGCTGTGAGCTACTGGCAAATATCATGCATTTTTTTGTCCTATTTACGCCAAAAATTTGTTTTATTAATCAATTATTGACTTGAAATGAGGTCATTATGTCCTGATTCAAATCCCAGTCTTGAGATAATGATTGGCCCGTGGTGAAACTGAGGTGATTATTACATTTCTTAGGCTTAAAACCATGTGTACGGACCAGCTTCAAAGCCTAACATCTTTTTTTTTGTTTTGTTTTATGATTTTCTCTAAATCATATTTTGAGTCCTCATTTGTAATATTGTGTAATTTTATGCTTATAATGATAGTTCACAAACTTTGTTTCTGAGAGCAGGGATTTTCCTGGATTTTAATTGTTCAAAAAGGCTCTTTACTGCAATCAGCAGTCAAAAGATCTCACTTTTATAGCGTTATAAATTTAGAGTAATGGACTCATTTGTTTGCTATCAACACTACATAATTTGTATTTGTCAAATGAAAATGTCTTTATAGAATGTATGATTCCCATATGGTTTTGCCTCAAGTCTAATTACACAATTAAACAAAATTTTCTCCTATCTTTTGCGGTATCTTCATTCATATCATCATCATTTGTATTTATCTGTGGGGGTTTTTATTGCTGATTGTAATGCACTTTACTGCCTTATTGGGTGTGCCTTTGGTACCAATTATGCATGCTATGTAGTTGACAGAACACAGGTCTAAGAAAATGTTTTTAAACAAGGTTTTTACCAGTTCTCAAGGATATCAGATATGCCACCAACTATTGTGTACAGAGGTGCATGTTAACTTTTATAAACATGGAGAGATTTTTTAAGGAGCCACTTTTTATTTTATGTTCTTGCCATGTGTTGTTGAAATGGCTGAAGAATTATTGGGAGGGGGTAGAGAGAGAGAGAGAGAGAGAGAGAGAGAGAGAGAGAGAGAGAGAGAGAGAGAGAGAGAGAGAATAAAAATGGATTCTAAAAGAAATGTTGGACATCAAGTTGTTGAAACATAAAAATTGTTTAGGTCATGCAGTTAGGTCAATTCTTTTAAAGGTCAGATAAACTACCTCACCATTTAATGTTTGACTTAGTGCACTGGTACACTTCCTTTTACATTCTAAAACTGCTTACAGACAAAAAATACTTCTGCCATTTGTATTCCTGTAGGTTCTTGGTTTTTACATCCTGTGCCAACTTTCTTGTAATGCAAGCACTACAAGCATGCAGTATCAGAACTGTGAACATTCGAATACTGACAAGTTGATCTCTTGTTTATGTGGTTTTCACGTTGTTGTTTACCAATAGCTTTGAGGGTCAGCTGTTCAATGGTCGATAATCCCAGGTATTCTGGCTCCATGTTGCTGCCCAATAGGAACACGTTTGTGGCTTGAAACAAATGCAGGGAAAGGATTCTTCCTCCTTTTTGGTCACTTCCATCATTCAGTTGTCAAAAAGATGGGTTCAGAAGTTGTAGAAAACTATTTTTAAGATATGGATGGGGGTATGGGGGAGGGGAGTGGGTGAGGGGATTCAGGGGAGGGGGAGAGATTTCCTCCTTTTATAGCATTCTCTTACCCTATCCTTGGAATAGACTTCTAGCTACTGTGAATTTTGCAGTGAGAAGGAATATTTTGTCAAATAAGAAAAAGAAATACCTCATTATTTTTCTACCTAGCACTAAGTTGTTGCCTATCATCTGAGGCTGGTTAAGTCAAAAATCCTGATGATTTAGAAAAAGAAAATAGGCTGGATCAGATAAATGCTGAGAAGTTGTGTTTCTATAATATTTCAACATCATTGCTACACTTACGTTTTAGATGTTTTTTTATAGACACATTATGAAGGTTGTGCTTGGATGAATTGTGTTCTGTCACATCTAACACATCGTGGAGTTCACCTTACCAGCAAAACTGCAGTGAGCCTACAAAGTGACAAGTGATTTAAGTTGGGACTAAAATTGGACTAAAAAAAGAGACCTTTACATGCTTTTCTAAAACTCCACCTTCGCTTTGCCACCTTCTTACCCCACCAACCCCATGCTTGCTTTGAAGTCATTTGATGATTGCCAAACACCTATCTTCCTCTCCTAACTCTGTAATTGGCCACTATCAAGAGGTTTGTATTATGGCAACCACGAGAAGTGAGGCGATGGGGAGATAGCTTTGATATCGCTATATAAGTAGATTAGGCACTGCGATAAAAGGTGCTAGGCTAATTTGCTCTGTGGTGTGTGTAAATTCCAGCTGCTCATGTCTCTAGGTTAAGGTAGACATTTCAAAGAGGTTTCTTTATTTGGAGATGCCTTAAAGAATATTTAGGAAATAGTCTAAAATGGGTTTGTTAGCTGAGAGCAGTTTTGTAGTGTCTGTGTTGTGATTTTTTTCTTTTTGAAAAAGAGATTTTTTGTTAGGAGTCAGCTCTCCCATTTATCCTCTTGCTTCAGCATTACAAGCCTTTTGTTCAAACTTTATAGTACTTTAATGTATCTTTGCCTCACTCCCTTCTATCTCTCTGTCTCTCTCTCTCTCTCTCTCTCTCTCTGAAAAATTGCAAAATCCAAGAGGACCATGAATGCCCCTCCTCCCAATCTCCCTAACCACCCCCACCATGAACACACAAACTCCAAAAGGACCCATTAACCCCATTCCCACAATCTTCACCTCTATCACTTACCTTGTTAACTTTTAGCCCGGACTACAAGCATTTTGCATGTCTTAGGGTTGCAGTGTTTACTCTGACGAGACACGATGTCGGCGCGGGCTGGTTTATAAGGTGGTTGTTTGCGCTGGGAAGGTGTGAAAAGTCAGGATGTGAAGTACCAAAGCATGCTAATCTGCTGCTCAGAGGTGTTGTGTGCCTCCTTCATCTGTTCCTGCAACACCAAGCCCTCCTGTTGACAGGGAGGAGAGCTCTTTCTCTTTCTCTCTCTTTGTTTGTGCTTTGTTTTGTTTGTTTTATTTTTGTGATTTGGATTAAGTTTCTTGTTGGATGATTATGACATGTCTATTAATGGTAGGGTGATATTTTTGTGAGAGATTTCTTTTCTTTTGGGGGGGGGGCTAATTATGAATTAATAATAATAATAATAATTAATTAAAATAATAATTTATGTCTGGATTATCTACTATTATGGATACCTCACTATAGTGAGACAGTTTCAGAAAAAGATGCAAACTGCAAATGAAGTCAGTACCATGGACAATAAGGTGGCATTTAATTTGAGAATAAGAGTTTGAAGTCTAGTGATATGGAGTTGCCTCGGTGCATGAGTTGCCTATAAAGAGGCTGTCATCAGGCGTATTATTTTTACACAATAACATTTCATCTCTGTTGATAAAACACAAGTACGTGACAACTAGAAACAGAGCCATTTTCAACAAGGGACTACTGAATGTCAAACCAGTATTTGACAACTGGAAGAAAGGTGGCTGGTTCAAACCACAATCCTTCCCTACTCTGTTTACACACCATTGACTTGACTGCTGACTGTGGTAATACGATCAAACTTAGGGGGCAGTTTACTCTCAAATTGATCCATGGAAAGTCGATGGGATCAGGTTGTCTGTGAATACCTATAACAATACCCACTGATGAACTTGACTTATTGAAAATCCAGTTTCTGTTAGTCCGATTTCTCATTGTGATGATATTAGACAGATATTATTGGTAAATAATGAGGTACATGGAAGAATTAATTTAAGCTGGTTACCTTTGGAGGGAGTTGACAGTTGGGGATTATTTTGGAAGTGGTTTTTCAAGTGGTGTGTATTGGTGTTAGAAAGGAGGAGCTTTGAACTTGACTCCTTTGACACATTAATTCTCTCCATTGCCCCCATAGATGCCTTCCTGTCTGGCAACAATACATCTCGGTTATAAAACAAAACAGAAAAACAGACATGACATTTTAAATTTTTCTGAATGCCATCTTCATAGCTTAATGTTAATCTAATAATACCTCGGTGCTGCCTCCCTGTGGTCAGATATCACCAGATCTCCTTGGGTACACTATGGATATTGATGGACACAGATTTAAAGGCTCCAATGTCCTAATCTTTCCTGGCATGAAGCTCGTTTCACACAGGGAATATTTGCAAACTTTACTGTTTTAGTGGCAGAATTTGACAGAAATGTTGAATCTTTTGCTTTATACTGAATCTGGGCGTTTTTTTGGTCATAAAACTGGAAATAAGGAAATTGATTTAGTTCCACCCAGCTGACTGCTGGTCTCCGGTCTTGATCCTCTCCAGCCACTTGGTCTGCTGACCACTGGGCTGTAATGGTCTGATTATGAATTTGGCAGACGTTTATGACAGTTATCAGATTCCCTGGTGTCTGTGGGTGTGTGTGAAGATGTGCAGCTCCAGGGAGAAAGGATGAGGGAAGACATAAATTATCACTGGCCTAGGGTCCTTGAGATATCAAACTTTATACCTGCAAAATAATATTGTTTATTAATACTAAAATATCATTAATAATATATTCTGTGAATTTAAAAACTTTATTATTTTACCTATTATATGCATACAGGGGTGCACATGTATACACACACACACACACACACACACACACACACTTTTGTGGATATTAGTATCATCAATTACTTCACATAACACCCAATATTTAGACTGTACCATTTTCTCACGTGTTTCTCATACACGCTGTAGCCAAACCACACATAACCCTGTTAAAACATGCATGAGCTGTTAGCCTTGACTGACAACCCATCACACTTACTGCATGTTATTGCAGCTTGAAATGTGTGGAAAGCCACTTCCCTAATTTAATGTTAAAACAAGATGATGAAACACACTGTAAAGGCAATAAGGGCTGTCTTCTCATCTGCTACCACACACAGATTGAAGGTGTTTCTGCACCCTGAGTGGAAAGTAGGAAGTGAAGTTTCCAGTTTGGTCAAGAAGGAGAAAATAAAATGAAGGCAGATGCTGCAATTATATTCCCAGATTTTCCTTTCCTTTCTCCTTCCTTTTTTATTGTACAGCTTTCACGATGATCTTTAGATTTAATTGTATAATAAAGATAATAAAGATCAACAAGGTGGTTCAAACTCAAAACTCATCGTTTGTTATTCAATCCTGAGCAATTCTAAAAATACCCATGCCTATTTGGTTATTTGATTTACACTGTACAGTTGTTTATTATTCCAAGACTCTCTGATGTCCCCCTGGGGCAGGCACTATCTTATCTACCCTTAGAATACCTAGACGCCACTGGTCAGCGCAGAGGTAGGTCAGTACACTTTGGACATTCTAAGTCCCTTAATTATGGGATCTTTTACCTGGCTGGATTACCTGTGCCCAGCCAATTAGGATAATCCCATCAGGAGGGTCTGACTGTCTCCAACCTTAGACTTGACTTAATGCCTTCCCAATAGGAGATTAAGATGGTCCGATTGATTGACTTTGTGGCTCTAACCCCCTAGTGCACCAATACTAGCATTGGGAGTCCTTCACACAGGTATTATATGGGATCACTTTGGAATTGAGCTAAATTTTGACTTTGGCTGTAATCCCCCCAGTGCACTAACTCTTAATGGCATATGGGTGCATTTACGCAAGCCTTACTTGGATCAAGTTTTGGTGTGACTGCGTTCTTATTCAGTCTTTGGAGGTTTTTGAACTATATTGAGCAGATCGTGATCATGGACAGGCCACTTTCTACATCAGTGGTTTGGTGTTTTGAGCTACAAAAAGAAAATACCAACAGCTATAATAGTAATGGGTTCTTAAGGCCTTTTAGCTTTTAGCTGAAGAGCAGCTTTTATGTATAGCTTTTTGATCTGGTCACGTTTTCGATTCTATACATAAAAAAGTTTGGGGGAAGGAGAAAAATGAACTAATGGAACTTGCTGACCCAAACTGTGTGCCTAGATTTTTTCATTATTTTAAGGGAACAAATTGGAACTCGTGTTGTATTTATTTATTGGATAGTTTCAGTCTTGTTTAATGCCAGGGATTTATATTACTGAAATCACATATCCTCTTTCCCTTGCTTTAGGTCTGGTACAGTTTATTTTTTTGATATATGTGAAGTCAGATATTCTGAATAAAAATTGTATTTTTTAATACATTATTGTGTATTAAAATGTTATATAGTTCTTGCTGGATATATTTTCATATGTAAAACTATTGTATAACTGCACAATCTGATGAAAGAATCATCAGATGGAAGGGGGGGAGAACTTCTACAGTTTCCTACATAAAATTGCATCATCAACATCATATGTCAGAGTGATCAAAACCATGACCTAAATATCATGGAAAATCTGTGGCAATTCTGAATTATGTTATAGTTTTTATTACTTTGAATTATTTAAGTAGGTTTCTTTCTCAGCATTGGGTTAATATAAAGCTTAGCAGTTCAGGTGATGCTGAATAATTCAGTGAGTATAATGTTGAAACTCCTTCTCTTTTCAACTCAACACCTGCCTGTAAAAATGTCCTTATTATGGTTTTGTCTCTTCTTTATCACCAACAAAAGCTTGGGCTCTAAGCTACTGTCATCTAATGGAAGGTTAATAAATTTTAAATGCTTTATCTTTTGTTCAAAATGAAAAGATATTGTAGTGTGGAATGAATTATCTTTGAGCAGCAAGTAACAAGTGTCACCAGAAAATAAGTTCTAGTGGATCTAGCTAGAAAGTATATCCTTCAGAGCAGTAAGGACTATGAAATCTCTCTTGTGAAAATATGTGCAGGAAGGAAAGGTGAGAGAGATAAGAATGGAAAAAATCTTCAGAATGTCACTTTAGCTGCATGACGTTGATTTAGTTACCAAATTCTTGGCTGGCAGCTTTATGTAACTAGATGCTCTCTTTCCCTCTCCAATGTCCATTTAGACGTAGGTGATGTTCAGTGGACATGCTGCCAGCCAATGGGGAATTACTGGCTTGAGCGGTCAAGCGATTAATCACAACAGGGGTCTCCATGGTTTAGTGGAAACATATCAGTACCACATTGAATTCTTCCAACTGGTCAAGCAGTCACTCAGCCTTGGCTGTCCAGTGGTTCAAGTCACCTTTAACCTACCGGTCAAGTTGCCTTTTGTCTTTTGGTGTTGGGTCAGGAAGATTTGGACAATTGAGAAATAAGCAGGTTCGATCAAGATTTTGTGGAATTCAGACAGATTAATTTGGATTTTGCACTTAATTTGTTTATATTTTTTTATCAACAAAAGTTTTTTTTCTCTGGAAAACTGAAGTGGTGGCCTGGTTAAAGATGGTCAGCAGATGTGGAAAGGATGTTAAACTTTTCTCTTCATGTTGTCTCATGACAGTGATCCTCTGGATAGTGTTGCCATATCCAGGCAATCAGAGCACTGAAACTTAACACTTGGATCTATACTACATCTACCCCCCCCTCCCCCAAGTTGCATAACCACACAATTTGATTAAACTGACCTAACTGACCTCTGGCTATTTCCCTGACCATCATCATTCCAGCCACTTGTACTTGCTGGTCACTCAGATGAAAGTGCTGTTTGGAAAGGCTTGCAGATGGATGTGTACACTCTTCTATAATCTGATTATACTGGGTAGGAAAAGGTTATTTTCACTCCTTTAATTAGACAGACAAATTGCTGAAAGAAGGACTACACCAGGGGCCAATAATTGGCATAAGGAGGGAGGGACAAGGAACAGCCTTGTGCCGTAATATACCTTAAAAACTAGGAAAACGAGCCACTAGAGACTAGTTAGATAGTATATTTGGAAGCAACCAGCTGGTGTATTGAAGTGGGTTTGGTGCTGACAATGTTTTGCATTATTCAGTATAAGAGGGAAGCATAATTCCAAGAAAGGCAGTGACTATAGAAGTAACTGGATTTGTGCAAGACAGAATCACATGCAGTCCAACAGATACCTTGATACTTGCGGTTTGCCTCTTCAATGACAGATCTATATATTTGATGGAGGAACTTACATCTACACTGGGTATATGCATCATGTTGTTATAAACATAACTTGCTGCCCAAGACAGTGGTAATGCTTATTTGAAGATCATGATGATAGGTTTTGAATTCAGTTGGAATCTTTAGTCAGAAATGAATGGATCTGACTAGGACACGTTAATGAAGGTTTTTATACTATTGTTTTGTACAAAGGACAACTCCTTTGCAAATCTGGAAATGTTTTTAGCATAAGCCATGACATTTTATCACAGAAAAACCTTTTTCCTGAGCAAATATTGTTTAGTAAATATCTTTCTTGTGGTGCCTTAGAACTGAAAAGGCTGCCAGAAAATCTGAAATATATGCATATTACATGAATGTCACACATCTGGCACAATAGCAGCTCAACTAACGCAATTCGCGAATCTTGAGTATTCTCAACCTTATCAACATATGCGACATTTCACACAGGTGGGAGTGGGTTTTTTAGACTGGGACTAATGGCAAAGCTGTTCCTCATGTGATTTCTGCTGCATTAACATTATAATATGCTGAGGCATATGTTGCCTGACAGTTGACAAGAAGTAGGAAAGCAGGATTGTTTTGTCACCTCCATATCGTACCCAGCATTGGATAGGGATCAATAATACTTGCCTTGCATGTTGATTTTCATGTAAATTGTTGGTTGGATATTCGCTGGATTCGTGGAAAAATTAATTACCCCAAGGGAATGGCAGAGATTCCTTTTGTGTGTCAGAAGTCAGCAGAATTTTTATTCAGAATTGGAAAAGATTGCAGCTGTGGCTGTGCATGACGCCAGAGATGCTTTGATCAGGAGAAAGAGCTGTTTTGACTATTTTATTTTCAATCCACAGATTGTCCTTGCGTGATTTATGGAAAAAGAGACAATAGAACAGTGTTCCTTATTTCTGGCTGTTCACTTGATCCATTTTATTGCAAAGCATAGGTACCTTGGCCATTTTATTGAGGTGCAAAGCATAGGTACCTTGGGAGAAAATGCCAGCCCAGAAAATACAGTGAAGGTGCTTTGATATATCTTTATAACTCTACAAGTTATCTATGTAATAAGACTACTTATGAGAGACAGAGGCTTCAGTGACTGTCTTTACTTAGATGACTCCATTCTCAGCCCGTACAACATGATCCCCAACCCACATCCTAGTCTGAAGGGATGAAAGTGAAAGCCAGTTTAATGAGATGTTACAGAGTGTCTCTAATGGTTGGTTACTTGGTGATTTGACTAATAAGACCTGATGCATAAGCTGGTCTCAGAAATTGGATTCACTAGTGGAATCGTGCCAGGAAATCTCAAGCTGACCATGCGCTTGATGAAAATTACTTAGAAATCATTTAAACGACGTATCACCAATGGAGGACAGCTAGATTTTTTAATCTGGAATATAGAGGTGGGAAACTTTCAAGAATTGGCACAGTTTTTGTCTGTTTATGCAATACATTATTCAGCAAGGTGAGATACTGGGGTCAGCAAAATCTGATTAATAAAAGGATGTTACTCAGCATCTATTAACAAGGATTTGATTCAGACTTTGCAATGTGGGTCCATATGATTCTTTACAACTGAAGATAGTCAGAACACTATTATATCTTCAAGGAACTAGTTGACTTTGTCAACAAATTTATACCAGATGTTAAGAAGGAAGAAAGCACAAGTGATGCATGCCCACCTGTTTGGTGTTCTATGGTGCTGATGGATGGCCAGCTGTTACTGTACTTTTGTCCAGTCACGACTGATGTCCAGCAATTATCATTATGACCTATGGCTATCAATACTACTGCCCAACAGTAGTCAAAATGAATGCCCAGCCTTGTATGATGTCCAGTGGCCATTAAATCTGATGTCCAGTTATAGATCTGTATCATACAAGTATAAACACTGGTTTTGTGGCTTAGAGTTTTTGTTTTGTGAAAGACTGTTTTAAAAATATATTAACCAACTTTGGGTGGATGTTCAGAAGTAACTGCACAGATTGCAAAATCAAAACTGGAAATATGTAGAAAATATTCACAGTGGCAGAAAAGGACCAATGTTACAAGATGGGTGTTTTTAAATATCAAACTGAAGATAGCATGCATTGATGGCAAGATTTTTTTCAAGATGATTGGCATTTATGAAATAAGTCTTCACATAATTGGGTTAAATTCTTCACATATCAAAGACTGAGCTTTTCGCATTTTAAAATGGGAAATTTGAACTGTTCTACCAACAAAGAGGATATATATTATTGTGAATATCATAGCAGTTCATTTGAAACAAAATCTAGCAAACAGAGACTTAGGAATGCAGGTAAGTGAATTAATGATGAAGAGTAGGAGACGAGTTTAAATTAAATATTGTTTGCCTGTTTATATTTAAGGTTATGAATGTGTGGGAGTAAATATAAAATCAAACATATTGCTGCAGCAAAGTCATTTTAAATGTGTTTTGTTTCTTACTTGTGAAAATATTTATAAAAGGGAGCATGGAATCATCATTTTTTGTACCCTACACCGTGGTGTATATCCAAAAGAATTTATTTTAGAAAATTCGCATTGGTTACTGTGCCTCACGGAGGAAACTTTTTTTTCAGCTAAAAATGATATTGAAAGAATTTTTTTAAATATTGGCATCAGAACTACAGTAACCGTGCCTTGATCCAGGTGCAAGTAAAGTTCATCCTTGATGGTTCATAATGCCTTATGTTTATATTGGAATTTTATCAAATATTTTGATGTGCTCAATGGGATGTATACTTGATTGCATGACCCTCACTGTTTATGTGGGTAGGTTGCTTATTTATATTTATTTCATGACCACCTGTTTATGCAGTTGTTTACCTGACATTTATTCAATATTTACAAGAAAATAAGTGTACTAAGCAGGGCTTGTTTGTTGTGCTTTAACAAGAATCCATCTTCTTTCCCTGAAGTATCTGTAGATTTTGCTTGTTTTGGGAAAAAAAAAGCTGTTCATAGGCTTCTTGTTTTTTATGACCATGATTACCAGTTAGGAGTGCTTTTACTGAAAAAGAACTTCAGATATCCTGTAAGTAGCCAGCTTGGAGTGTAGTACAATAATATCAGCTTGAGGAATGAATACAGCCCCCCCCCCCCACCTTTCTCCTCCCCCCCCCCTTGCCCAAACACATATGTTCAGACACACATGGAGATAGAAATTTTTTTTTCTCATCAGAAATGTCACCTACTGTTTTTACAACTTAATCTCAATGTTCATTAGCTGTGAAGTCAAGGTTTCAGCTCAGCATTGTGTAGGGAAATAAAAGATTTGGGTGGAGTGTTTTAGAAAAAGGTTACAGGTTGTTAATGGGCCTGGTTGATGGGTCCTCAAGTTTTCTGTAATGTCTCCTTGCCAGCTGTGCTGTTATGCGATCTCGATCTCGCCCTATTCACAAATACCAGGTGAGGTGATTACGCTGGAAAAACTGATGCATTCTTGTCTGTTTGTAATTGATAATAAAACCTCTCTTTTCTGTTTGCTCTATTGCTTTTCTCCTGAAAGAATTGAAGAAAGAACTGCTAGATATCCTAAACCTGGTGTCAAATAGCTCATTTTTTCTCCAGCTACACCCTGCTTTGTGTTGTATAATACCAGAGGGATTTGGAGTGAGAGGTTGGAAATTGCCTACCTTGTAATATCAGAATACTTACCAAGTAATGTTTTTATATGATCAGGTAAAAATCAACTCTTGAAATACCAAGAGAAATCAATACATGCAGCTGTTTAGTTTTTAATTCATCACGTTTGCTTGAGAACGCCTACTGTTAGCCTTCATATTGAAGTATCTTCTAATCTTGAAAAAAAAATTACCAAGCTCTGAAATTCTTTACATTTGCATTTAGAATATGAAAGAAATATTTGAGAATGCACATGGATTTCCCATTGATTCAGTCAAAGTGGATTTTAAAGGAAAAAAAATCCCTTGATTTTGTCGAAATGAGTTTTGCACACACACACACTCATGTTAAAAATTGGGGAAAAAAGGCTAATACACAAAAACCAAGATTTTTTCAAAAGTTGGCCCTGCCCAACTTTTTTGCAAACTCTGCAAGTTCAGCCCTTAAATTTCATCAGGTTGAGCAGCTGTTGCATGGCATCTCTTGCTGGCAACAGTAAACTGACCATAGAGCATTTGGCCATTACTGGCGACCTTTGGAGATGGACCATGGCCACTTTTACACAGGGTGGTGAAGATGTAGAAAGAAAATTGGCCATTTTTGTATTATGAGTGGTTTAAGATGAAACCACAAATGGTCCATTATATGTACACATGAAATGAGGAATAATTTGTATGTGTGAGGGAGAAACACCAAACATAGATAGGAAATGAATTTTTTTTACATATTTGTTTATTTTGTATTTGGACTGTCTATATGCTAAAAGGTAATGATGTCATTTTTATCCGACATTATCAGAAGGGATCTAGCTAAGTGTTATGATTTTATAAGATACCTTGATATTGTAAGGAACTTAATATTCTACACCTTCATTGTAATGTATTGGGTTGCTCAGAAGCTCATTTAGAGTGCCCTAGCCCCAAAACTGGACCTTTGTTAAATTAGTTCAGGGAATACCCCGAGTTCAGTGAGGAAGACAGTGGATCCTTGCTATGGATTAAACGTTTATTTATAATTGATTATATCCAAGAAAAATATTGTTTTGATTTCAAGAAGATTTAAACAAAGTTGGACTGTTGTGACTTGTATATATTTTATCACTGAGACAGCTGAGAGGGGCGTGTCATTGATGTGACACCTGGTAGTGTTGTGACAGCTGCTGGAAATCTTCACATACCACAATGATAGATTTGATACCACCATCCAAATATCACCTGGATCCAGTGGTAATGTTTTTGACAGATATTTTGTCATTGTTTTGATAGCGTTGTCTGTCTTTGTGCATAAAATCTGGCCTTGACAGATTTCTTGTCAGTATTGGGGTGTTGTTTTCATTTGTGCGCTATGGTTTATACATATTTGGTGTCATTGTTTTGATATTGACTTCCTTTGTTCTGTATTATAGCTTGGTCTGTACATATAACTTACATAAGGTCATTTTGCCATGTATTTTCTTTTAGGGTTGTAGCATTTAAAAATGCACCTAGTTAACTTCAAGAGGATGAAAGGTTGAGAGACTTATGAGAAGGAACAGTTGTCAGAACAGGATGGAGCATTTTTACATTACATAAATTTTTACGTTACATAAATGAATAAATTACGTAAATACTGTAATAATCAATTTGTGGCTTTAGTATCTTGTCTAAAGAAACCAACTGAAATGTATACATGCATGCATTAGTATACCTTAGATATGTTCACTCATTATTTTTATGCCTCTTTGTCCTTTAACAGATCAATTATACGAGGTAATTGCTTGTTGCCATAGAAACCAGCATCCCACCCGACCTGTTTCATAATTCAATAAAAGTGGTTGAAATTCATAGCTGTTGTGATATTGTGAGCAGTGATAGAATGACAGAAAAATTATTGTATGCAAATGTAATGGCCATATGCCCCGAAAAATGATAATAAATGCTCATTTTGTTGCCTTGGCAACTGATAATTTGGATTGTTGTAATGCCAATTGATCCAAGGCTTCCTTTTTGGGATGCATTCACATGGGCAAGATGGAGTCGTTCTGGACTGTTCCTTTTCTTCCACCATTGAACATTAACTGTCAGGCCTGTGGGGGGGGGGGTCCACTTTTTCAGAAAAAGAACCCCCCTTTTGAAATTGCTGGCTACGGGCCTGGCTGTAGTCTTACCTGACTGTAGTCTTACCTGACTGTAGTCTTACCTGACTGTAGTCTTACCGATGTCAGCAAAGCACAAATTTAAGCCATCCTGTGAGGGGGAATGCATGAATGTGATACTTGTAAGGGTTCTCCTGTTCAAAGATGGCTCAATTGCAAGAAGTGGAACAGCAGGAACTTTCTGAGTTTTTTGTATGTGTGTGTGTGTGTGTGAACACAGCCTTCCCTTGTGAGAAATAAAATACAATGGATGTCCCTCTGAATAATCAGGAACCATGCTTGGTCAGGAAATTGAAGAAAGTGCAAATGGGAATAGAATTTGGGTATCGATGCAGTAATCAGCCATCGTTATAGAACTGCATTTGTTGCATTTTTCATTGTTGGAAAGGAAATTGTACCTTTGATAGAAAGCACTTCTGTGAATTGTAAAGAAGTGTATGGTTCAAAAACTGTAAAACCATCAGTTTGAAGTTTAAAGAAATCAAATGGTATATGTTGCATTGCATGTATAGAGTTTGAAATGAAATACTTTTATGTGAATGCTGGAAAGATCGGGTTTTCCTATAATGTTAATAAGGGTCAGTGTGTTCTACAATGAAGATGCCCGGTTTGATCTGAGGTATTGTCCTCCTTTGAGATGCGGTTACCTTTGAAGTTTCTACTAGCAAGAAATATGTCATGTTATCAATCAAGGTGAAGGGAAAATGCCTTGGGTATGGTTGCACTGTGATTTATCACATATTTTAGAAGAAATATAGTTGCTATGTTTTTATTTTAAAGTCGTCAAGACACAGCCTTTTTATGTATTGGGTTTCAGCAGCAAAGAGATGTTGATTCATTTTTGGCATTATTTTACTAGGAAAGATTAAGACAGTATTTTATAGAATATTCAAGTCAGAATTTTGTTTAAACTTAAAAAAAAAAACAGCAATTGTGATTGCCCATTGTTTTCGTATCATTTTTGCCTGGAAAATTGAAAAATTATTATTGTTTTGTGCTGGCTGTTATTTTTTCATCACTATATATTGCCCTTCACAAAATTCCATTGTTTGAATAGGGTTCTTCGGTCACCGGGTGATTTGAAATTGTTTATAATTTGAGCAGTTTAACAGCAAATTAACACTGCTGTTGGGGCAGTTCACTGGCCCTGGAGGTATTGGTGCCAGACCGTATCTCAACCCTGAGGGCAAAGGGATAATTTAAAAGACTGCACATTAAATTTCTATAAAATTATTCAGTGAATTTAAACATAATTACAAGATTAAATGATCACAGGGGTAGGATTTCCCATTGAAGTGGACATTTTCCCAGGCTTGTGTTATGGCTAGAGGCAAGGAATGGGGCTCATTGTATGTACAATCAGATGGAAGTGGAGAGTGAGATCCCAGGCTCTCTCGTCTCTCTGGCTTATGTAACCCTGCTGGAATATGGAAGGTGATTTAAAATGATTTCTTAAGCATGTTATAATGAAAATTAAATTATTCCCATATTTATTATCCTTTTGAATGTGTGTGTGATTGGTTTTAAGGATGCAAAAGATATATTCACCATTTTACAAATGTTGAATATTTTATTTTTGTTTTGCGAATCACATTAATCTTATTATGATAATCATTTATAATGATGTATAATTATAATTTGAAAAGCTGAGTGATGCAGTTTGAAAATCTTAAGTAATTTCCATACCATGCTTTGTTTAAACGCAACACTTCAAAGTAAACTCGTTAACATGTTAAACAGAGCTGTTAATGAATTAAGCCTGTAATTTTCTGGTGACTTCAGACAAATGGGGGGAGGGGAGACATACACCAAGTCCCCTTTCACTCCTTTACTCTGCCATACTGTCGCACATTAGACCACTAAGGGAAGTGGGTGACAAAGGGGTGTATGGGGAGTCAGCAAATATTTTGTTGACTTTTGGGCTCTGGGGACAACCCCCCACCAATACCTTGTCAGGTGTTTAAGCCCCTTGTGGTATTACACTATTGCCGGCCAGAGATTTTCTGACCAGCGGGTGACCTTTGTCCACTTGATGGATTATCCTAAAGTTTATACTGCGTGATTTGTGGCCAAGAAAAAAGAAACAACATTGGTATTGTATTTATTTGATTTGTTTAAATTGTCCTGTGCTTGTCCAGATTATCCTATACTGTTTACTCTTGTCTAGAAATTATTTCAAGGACATGCCAAAAATGAAACCACTGGGTCACTTGATACTCCAGCCATCAGGCTGGTGATCAATGATCAACTGACCACTGGTGACTAAAAGATTATTTCATTACCTTTGGGGATTAACTCAGCAGGAAGGACTTGGCTCATTTAATCTTTTAATTGGCACTTTGCAATGTGTGATCAGTTAACTGGACATGAAACAGGTCAGAGTTTCAGACTGCAGTGGAGTTTTTGACACTCACTGTAGATAAACCACAGCACTGCCCCAAGTGTGCCTGATCTGGTGGTGTAAGCCTCCTCTGTATCTGGCTCTGTGTCCATACAATCTGATATCATTGCTGTAGTTATGGTGATGGTTTGAAAGGGCTTTCAGAAGTTTGGATTCTGTGGACTTGGGCATAGTTTGGAACAATGTCCAAAGGCATGTGGTATTTCAGAGAGGACAGAATATTCCTGCAGTATTTGAACTCTAAGCCAGATGCTGAAAAGATATATAGAGTAAGAGCAAGGTGAGTTTTACTGTGAACATGTCATAGTATCAGACTGATAGTCAGAAGAATGATCATGGTAGATAAAGCAATTTGCAGTTAGGAGCAGGGACATCACCAGGTTCTGATACAGTAACCAGTTACAGTAACCACCAAAAGTGAAAGTTAGCAGAAGTTTCAATATTTGCTCAAATGTGTCTTTGGGAAATGTGTCTTTCCTGGTGAGGAATTTTTGAGATCACTAAAGTTCAATGACATGGAAAAGTGTTGTGTTCCATACTTACAGTTGGCACACTAATGTATTGCATGATAAATCCAATTTTGATGAATTTTATTGCGAATGAATTTGTTTCATGTGTCCCCTCCTTGTGCTACATCTTAAAGTGCATGTTAAATGCATGTTTATAGATATTTAATGTCATCTTAATGTCAGGCATGTCTGGTATCCCTGTGTTGGAGTAGAACAGTAGATTTGTAGAAGACATCTGAGTAAACTTGACTGCCCCAGATGGGCCCGATGGTATGTTTCAAAGTATCAGAGTGAATTATGCCATGGATAATGCCCAGAATCTCTCAAGCTTTCATAATTTTTAGGTCAAGTGCGTATCAGTTTTTAGATACTCTGAAATTGTATACAATGAACTTTCTGTTTAATAAACAAAAACAAAAAACAAAAAAAGGAAAGGCAGTTAAGAATCAAAATATGCTTTAACAGGGCACTGTTAAATAGCTATAAGGAATCTCAAGTGCGGAGAAATGCCGTCCATATTCATGCTGTTAGAGGATACTTTGAAGATGCTACTCACTTCTCTACCAATGCTTTGATGATGGCTTTCAAGTGCACAGCAATTCCTTGCTATTATGGACAGACATTTGTATGCCATCATGTCTGGTTCCTGGGCATTTTCTGTTTCCTTTCAAAATGACAAATGACTAAGGAATACATGATTAACATGGAACAGTATGTGAGGGCAGAATGTGTGTTTGTGTGTGTGTGTGTGTGTGTGCGTGCGTGTGTGTGTGTGTGAATCAGCATTTATTTGTTTGTTTGCATGCAATACTCTGAAGTTCATGTTGAAAAGTTTGAAAAATTTAACATTGAGTTTGTAGCTATTTACCAACAAATACATCCATGAATGAGTGTGTGTGTGTGTGTGTGTGTGTGCATGATAGTATTGATATATGATGTCATTCCAATCACTCCTTGTTCTCCTACAAGTCTTCCTTGAAAAATTCAACAAATTGATCCACAACAAAAGTAAAATTATTAAGGAGGCAGCTCTCTATCCCCCCCCCCTTTGCTGCCTCTTCTTATTTCTTGTCCACTCTTCCTCATCTTACAAATTAAACTAACAGATGTTAACATCAAAAGGAATGTCAGAGAAAAGTGATGTGGACATCAAAGGACTGGCTTGCTAATTTATTTCCACTGACCAGGCCCCTGGTCAGTCCAAATTATATGGCCCACTTGTTGACCAGAGCATATTTGCCATGAGTTGGTACAGATTCTAGGGGAGTATTTACACTAAGGTTTTAGAGCGGATATGGATGTGTTCCCGTAACTGGAGCTCTTGGTCTGTGGTGTTGATTCATTTCTATTGTGTAAATGAAGCTCATTTTTAATGCTTTAAGAAAGATATCATAGGGTTCATTCCCATTGAAACTAATTTTCTATGTAGATCAATCTGACTCCATGAGGACATTGGCTGAATGCAATCAGATGAACATGCTTCCTCTTGTCTCCAACATATTTGTACAATCACCATTTTTTTCTGTTTTCCACTCAATGTATAAGTGCTATTTTGACAGTAGGCTATGGCCTAATTATATATGTTTATGGCTATGACATTGTAATAACTGTATAAAAGATATTTTAACACTAGATTTACTATTTAACACTATTAAGAATAACTGAACAACTGTCAACAAAGAGTAAGGCTTCATTCACATGCAATGTCTATTTTCTAAATTCTATTTTCTATTCGCAGTATCTTATGATTATGGTCTGTGCCCTGAATATCCAGCGGCGTAATTACTGGCAGCGCGAGCCAGTTACTTAAAGTAACTTATAGTAACTGGCTCGCGCTGCCAGTAATTACGCCGCGGATATTCAGGGCACAGTCCGTGATCATAAGACATACCGCGAATAGAAAATAGAATTTAGAAAATAGACATTGCATGTGAATGAAGCCTAAGGAGTCAATAGGACAAACAGGGGCCCAACAACTGGTACAAGGAAAACAAATATTTTCATATTAAATTTTATGAGTTTTAATCCAATCAGTCTCTGACCTGTTTTCTGGAAATGGCACTAACAATGACATAAAATGCCACAAGGAAGGTAATATGAGATCCAGTGTATCATGATCAGAGCCACAGAGACTGCTGATTAAAATCCAGTACCGTAGCACTCTCCAGGCCCCCAGCCAGCAATTGTCAAAGAGGGGGTTCTTTTTCTGAAAATGTGGACTATTTACCATGAAACCTCTATGTACCGAGATCAAATTTTACCCAAAGTGGAGTTTTTTCTGTTTAAAAAAGGGTGGTTCCTTGGGTCCCCAAATCTACCCCTGGCTACAGACCTGCTCTTTGTGTTAAGAAACAATAAAACACAAAGGGCTATCATCATCCGTTTGCCTTTTTTTTTCAAAGAAAAAGAAAGAAGGCAAAAATTGTGGGTGAAGATGCTTGATTGCATTACCCTGTACTGGAGTGTCATTGTGTTGAATGCTTATAAAGAGAGTATAAGATCGCATTCACAACGAGTTGAGCCATGGCTTTACAAATCCTGGAACTAAATATGGTGGACGTACATGAAAGAAAAACCGCCTAATCTTTCAATAGTCTCTCCGCCTCTCACACACCTCCCCATGTGTCGTCCCAATGGAGCCAAATTTAATGACTGTACCCCCGCAGGGACGACCCATGGGGAGGCGTGTGAGAGGCAGAGAGACTATTAAAAGATTAGGTGGTTTTTCTTTCATGTACGTCCGCCATATTTAGTTCCAGGATTTGTAAAGCCATGGCTCAACTCGTTGTGAATGCAATCTAAGGGATGGGTGTACAGGGGGTCAAGTCCATCTGCTTTCAAATGTTGGGACCCAAGCGCTTTTTGTAAAAGCTAATTGTTTGGGAAGGGGAAAAGGATTTGAGGATGGCTTAATAACTGTCAAGCTCACTATAATTTATTGAATCTAGAGAAAGATAAGCTGTCAGTAAATTTTGTGTAGAAAATTTCCCAGAATCTGTTAAGATAAATTGTTGATGATCATAAAAGGTGATGTATTTTAATGTGAATATTATTTTGGATAAGCTTTATCTTTAAACTTGAAATGTATGTAGTAGTAGAAATTCCTAAGGACTATTTGAAATGCCGATAATGCAGATAATGTATACACTTGTGGCCTTTGAGGGTAATCTTTCAGTTTAGTTAACAAGTGAAAGCACAGGGTTCTCACTAGAAACCAATTATTTTCAGTTAAGAATGGAATCTAAGTGGTCGACAGGATAGGCTGACTGATATAATTGGGGCGGGAATAGAAAGTCGCACAATCAGAACATAAATATTTCCATTCTTTTTAGCCTTATTTCCGTCACTTCCAATGTTGACATTGTATCGTTTTGTGGCTTTGATGTCAAGGGCCGTGTGCGATCAGGGCTCAAGTTGTGGTTAGGAAGCGGAACTGTGCTTCTAAAAGGCTTGTGTCTGCTGGTGTAGGAGTCCTAGTTATTTAAGTCCTGTTCAAATGTCCTTCAGCTTAAACTGTAATAATTTTGAATATATATGGTTATCAGACAAGTCGAGCAGATTATAGTATAAAAAGGACTTAAAGGTGCCTTTACATAAAAGTTGGATCCTCTTGCCTTAAGACAACTCTTCTCTGAGCACTCTCCACTTTAAGCTCATCACAGACATTGGATGTAGATTCTGGAAATTAACGATGTTAGTTCAGCAGCAGTGGTTTAAACTATGATCGGATCCAAGTAAACTATGATCGGATCCAAGTTGAACCTGGTGGGAGTACAGCTGAATAGCTGAAGTCTCCAGCTGAGTTGAGGATTTATTGAAAAAAAATACGGTTACACCATTGGTACTGGTACCAAGGATGTGCATCATTGGTCCTTTTGATATCGAAGAAAACTTGATATCAGGAGAGGATTACAAAGTTTGTTTTTAATTTTATCGCAGGAAGAGGGGAAGGTCCTTCTCAAAATTCTTGTTTACATCTCGTTTTGATTGAGCAGCTTCCGATTTGAAAGAGCCTTGGTCAACTGAGATAGTTTTGAACACTGTGTGTGTTACCAGAGTTAAGGACTTGTAAATGTGCTATTCATTCATGCCTTTAAGTCAACAGAGTCAGTGACTATGGCCTTGTGTATTCAGGTAATGCACACTATTCACTGCAAGCCTCTGGAATGCGCCCTGTAAAGCCCTGTTTATATTGGCAGGCCATGCTGATCTGTAGACAGGTGAACTTGCCATACCTGAGCATTTTACACACAGGGTGATGACTGCTAGGGTTAGGAAAAGGAATAATACAGCTTGGGTCTGTGACATTTGACACTTAGGATAGCTACGGTAGTGTTTGACATTGAGGTGACACGGAACATTGACCTGTCTGTTGTGACATCACTGTGACACAAGAGGTTTGGATCGGTGACACAGATTTATTGAACAGGAAGCTGGAGGCCGCTGGGGCTACATTCTTGTAGAAGGCTAATATGCCTTATGATGCAAACAGGTTGTTATGAGAGGAAATCAGGAGAAAAAGCTACAGTTGATACAGGTCGCAACCCATTCTGATTGGGAACTCTTAACTCATGAATGAACAGTAAGTGGAGACTACAGACTCATCGCGCTGGTCATTGAAGTGGGGATAAAAACCCCGGTGGATACAGAGGATTCAGTGACTCTTGAAATCTGATGGTGAAGGAGTGTTCCTGGCACGGTACATTAAGTCTTTGGCTGGACATAGGAAACTTCTACTGACTTGAATTGAGATTTACTTTGTGTTGCATTTTTGCGGAATTTGCCATTGGCTTTTTCAGTAGTGAACAGTAAATAGAGGCTTGTATATAGGGAATTTTCAATGATGAGCAGTAAATTGAGACTTGTGTAGGTAACTAGTAGTGTTCACAGTAGAGTGGATCTATTGAGAGGAAATGATGAAAGAGGAGCAAATTTGTATGACATGTACAGTTCACCTGCAGCTAGACGATATAAACTGCATATATAAATCCTGACGACTGCAGCAACTGGCCCTAAAACAAGTAATATATTTATGGAGACATTTGATCCACATACCTACAGGTCACTTATGTATGCAGATGAATGATGAGAGAAACTTGTAAGTGCAGACAGGTGATCATCGGTGCATTCTTACCACGTAGGAGAGATATCCCTAAGCTTACCATATGATATAAACTGTGTGTCAAAAAAAGGAGGGATTTTACTTACAGATTCCAGAGAGAGATTTGGGGATGAATTTGAGGCATTTTGTTGTTGTAAGACAAACAGAGGTTTAAGGAAAAATCCGAACCCTGGCAAACCTGTAATCCTGAGAAGATTTCACATTTAATCCGGCATCTTCTCTAATCTGGCAGAATACCTGGGATTTGCTTGTTTAGTCATGATGGCACTGTTTGTTTACTGGTTGAGAGACAGTCCTCACTGACCACTATAGATGACCAGAAGCCCATACCGATGACCAGCTATCTGGACTTCTAGACAAAAGGAAGCCACCTGAAGTCTTCATTGTATTACAATACCCAATGATAGGGAATATTATAAGATAGAACCTTGGAGAGTTTGTATTGGAATGTTGGCTAAACTTCTTAGGGTTTACCTGGATTTCTGTAATATTGGTGGCCTACATAGATAGAGCTGTATGTGTATATATTCATGTATATATATGCATAGTAACATGGATGCAGCAGGATTGGCAAAGATCTTGGGATTCTCTTCAGGTAAATAAAGGCTAATTCTATAGGCTTTACAACTTCACCAATTTACATATAGTTATTACAGTTTATTTATCAGCTTGTGCTCCTTTGCTTTTTCCATGAGATTTCCTCATGAGCAGGTTATTTTTTGTGACAAATAGATTTTTAATCATGATCTCAATTTAGAATTATAATCAACATAATCTTAGTCAAGAATGCTTAATTGCTAAAAGATTTTTGTCTTTGTTTTTGTCCAAATATGCAAAGGGTCATAAGGAATACTTTGTGAAAAGTACACCACGAGAAACATTCATGCTTTACCCAGGATGTCATATTTGTTGAGGGAATACCAAGTAAGGTTAGGTTATTGGTTTCACCTGATGTATACAGTTTGACATGGTAACAATGGCCCCTCCTTCAAAAATGGGTGTCATCATGTAAAGTCAATAACCGTAGCAGTAGGAGTCGAGGTATACTAGGCATATGTCCTTAGGGTGCATTCCGAGAGATTTAGATCGATCCAGAGATTTAGATTTAGATCGACCTAACTCCCTTGGGGTTCACGTTAAATTGCAGTTAGCCGAGCGCGCACCATAGTTAATTACCCCCTTACAGCTTTTAGTAGGCGGGACAGACGCTTTAAGCTGGCTAAGCTGACAGTAATCTAGTGAGACTCCCCACAAGATTAGATCGATCTAAAATCTATGGGAATGGGGTCTTAGTCTGTCATGGTAAAATCAACTTGACTTATACTTGGAATGAGGTAGCATATAAGATATATTAATGTTTATTTATTTATTTTTTGTCGTGGTAACTTGAAAATTGAGTTTGTAAATGGAGAGAGAAATAACTAGAGCAAATGTGAAGATATGTGTGGTATCTTAACTGTTGATGTCAGTGAAATCTGAACTTGTGTTATAAATCGAGTGAGGTACTATAGTAAGTGCAAGTACATGCTGTATCTTTCTTCTCTCTGATGGGAATTGTCAACATTTACTATACTGATCTAAAGCAAGGAACTTCAAGTGGGGATGTTTTTTTTCTAAAATGTGTATCTTTCTCCTCCTCAGTTGACTCAATTTGAGAAAATGGCATATAGGCATTAGATGATCTATAATGTAAATAGAAGGATTTGCTCTATCTTTTCATATTTTTCTTATGAAAATGGAAGATAAGGGCTGACAGCATAAGGACATGGTTAATACGGTAATTACTCACTGAAATCAAACAAAGAGAATTATTTTCCCCTATAAAATTTTTATTTTAATTAATTATATTTGATTTAAAAACAACAATTCAAAAGTTTTGAAAAGATAGTTGGATTTGTGTCATACGATACATAGGTGTAAGTGTCTGCAAATGATAAGTCATGAAAAAGTGGGATATTAGAACAGTGAGGCTGAAGTGAGAACTGCACCTTGGAGGGGATGCCATTGCTCATGTACAGAGCACAGATAAGGCCTTGTGATTGCTAAATTATAGGATATCAGTTTTAATCTGCAGCACATTGGAAATATTTTCACCTTGGATTACTAAGGAATTTCTCCCGTTTGTTTTGAGCTTATTGAGGGCTCAAGATCACATTTTTAAGGATTTAGCCAGTGTCAATTAGATGATAAGAAATTCTGTATTTTCTCCATTGAAACAAGTAAAACATTTCAATAACTTTATATGTTGGGGAAAGACTGTGGTTTAACTTTAACTGCCCTTTTCATTAAGGGATAGGTTGAACCGGTTTCGGGTGGAGAAACATTTTGTTGGGAGCGTAATTGAAATACTCTTCAGGTCCTTAGTCCTTGTGGCAAAGTTTCAGTGTAGAAGCCAGGAAGGTCAGGTAAAGTATGTGTAAGTAATAACAGGCTTGGTAACTCCTAATCATACTAATCTCCATCTAAAATACTACAAAGCACAAGTTGCTTTAAAAACCATAAGCATAATGTGTCATTTAGTTAACCGCAGAGCCGTCAACCTTAAAACGACCCGAGGTGATTTGTGGAAATTTTTTTTCACTGACCCAGATATGATAGGTTGAGTGTTTTATTACAAGGTACAGGGTAACTGTACACTGAGGTCGTATGTACAGTGCATTGCGACGTGACAGAATGCAGGAGGAGATCGACCGCAAAATTTACTCTGATCTTATTTACTGAGACTGACTAGTCCCTTAAATTGAGGAAGAACCGACTTTTCCTGACAATTTTCATATTACAGGATGATGAAAGAGCGTCATCCCACTTTTAATGTGTTATAGAGAGATTTTCACATAGTTTGGCATAGACAAAATTACAAGCAGCTAATCTCGGTGCAAAATAATTTTCCCAAACAATGAAGGTATTGTTTCCGTGTGTACAGGTGCCTTTAAAAGATAGCAGTGCACATTGTAAAACGTGTAAAGAGAATGTCTTGATGTGCATGGTAAAGCACTGGAAAAGGGGAATAAGAGGGGCACTGATATCAGTTAAAGTATGGTCAAGTGTGATGAAAGGGTCATGTTCTTCATTGGGGGGTGGGGGGTGGTGATATTATTTAAGTATGAGGTCATTCTAATTGAATTTCTTACTTTTTTTTCTGAAGGGCTGTAATTGTTCAATCCTTTTCTTGTTGGATTGGTGGTGTTTCCATACCAATAAAAAACGTTGGATGAATTTTTGATCTGGTAGGCTTAGTTTGAATGGTTTAAGTAAAAGAAATGCTCCAAGGAGCATGGTGCTAGGAGTACAATGCAGAGTTATTATTTTCTACTCCTCCCTGCCTTCTACACACACATACATGCATGCATGCACATGCTCCCGTTTCATAACGAGGTGAGCATGGGTTCACTCGTGCACTCTTGCTCAGAGTTGGGACAAATTCATGAGCACCCTCACGTAATATGACCCAAGGTGAGATAACTGTGTTGACAGGGGCAGGGGAAGTCCTCCCAAAGGATGTCACTAACTGAGAGCAGATGGTAAGAAGATTGAAATTTGTCATTTAAGAGAAAACAGGCTCAGACGCAGCTGTGCCATGCTAATTTTCGAGAGATCTTGACATAGAATTTGCAATTCACCCACAACTTAGGCAAACGTCACTTGGATTATCTTTTGCCATTTTGTGATTTCAAGGAGGCAGTGTAACACAGTTGGTCAATTTGGAAGTCTCTACTGTTATTGTTAATGATTAACAAAACTGATCATCAGTATTGTTAATCAGTGTTTTAAATATTTCTTACATAGTGTCATTTGGTAACACTGTTATGGTTGTCATCATCATCATCAACAACAACAAATGATGCTCAATTTGGACTTACAAAATGAAGAAGAAGAATGGTTTCAGAAATTGCCTACCAAGAAATGCTACAGATGGTCAAAGGTGATATTAAAGTGCAATGCGTCCTTGGTGTCCGAAACTCCAGATACTAAAACCAACAATGGATACACGATCTGTAGAAGTTATCAACACATGAGTGATAAAACCACCAAGGAAAACATTGTTTAAGTACCAGATCAGTGTCATACAAAGTAGCAAGGTTCTTCTGAACAGAGCTGGCTTTGTGTCAGGGATAGAGGAAAGATAAAAACACTGACCCCAGTTTGGCCATGAGAACTCTCTTCATTTTGCTAGACTGAATGATTGGTTCATCCTATCTGAATGCTCAGAAAGTACCAGTTATATCTGACTAACTTGAAAGGTTTGAAGAGACAGACAAAATGTCTTCACAGTGTGAAGTAATTGTGTTAAAGATAACTCACCCTTACTGCTAGAGGAACTATACTACAGATATCAGATTGTGACTGTTGCACAAGCAGCAACCTTGAGAGGGTGATTTTAGTTTGTTTGTATTATCCTTTTCTGATTTTTTTACATGTTTGTGTCAGAGCATGCATTTAAGAGCACCTGGCCTGCAGGAGCTACTATATCACCTTTGGAAGAGTCATAAGTAGACTTACTATCTGGTAAAACAATAACAAAATTCTTACTGGCTGTATCTAGTAGGACTACTTGTTCAAACTTACGGACTATTCGGTAGAGACTTTGCACGTTGGTTTTCTCATATTTGAAGACTTGGTATAACTTATATTTTTGCACCAGAATCACATTGAGTGTTAATTACCATTGTCCTGGAGGAAGACCTACTCAGTTTAATGTCACCGTTACCATGGCAACCAGTTGTAAAGGTGGGTGGAGGGTGGAAAAGGTGCTTTAAAGTATTGAAATTTTCTTAGTGATTAGAAGTATTTGGACGGTATCAGAATGGTCCAGGCTTCCTGCAGTAAGGATAGGGAAGGGAAGTCAAGTATACAAAGGAGAAAACCACTTGTCTTTTTTACAATCTCAAAGTATGTCATGAGCATGAGGTGAAATTTAGAAAGTTCAAGAGGATGTTTTCATAATAACATATTGCCATTTGCTTTAGAAATATAGAAACCTGTTTTTGGTTAGAAACAAAAAAGATTACGTGCAAATATTAAAACATAAGTAACAAGGATCCAAATGTCACTTTATTTATGTAAAACAATAAATTGAATGTAAAAAGATGTCATTAACATTATTTACATTAACTGTATAATACAATAAAGAGGTAACCAGTCCAGTCCTAGTTTGGTTCTCAAGGGTATCCCATGTATCGGCAGTTGTTATGACAACACATGTCACAGTAGGTTGCCTAGTGACAGCTGTCAATCAGACCGGGTGTCCTCCTACAACCACATTTCTCAATGGTAGCTGGTAGAAACCAATTATTAGTATAAAGGTTTAGCTTTTGTTTATTTATTTGATTTCCTTACAGAGTTTGCTATCTTAGTTGCTTAACAAAACTGTCATGGTCTTGGGATCTGTGTGAATTTCTGGTTTTCATTTCTGTTATAACATATGTGTTTCACTGTGGTGAATAGGCAAGTGAAGATGTTGCCTTTCCAGAGATGGGGGGTGCATTTCAAAGTTTCAGTCAAATTCTTGTTCTGCAACAGTAACATTTTTCAAAAATAGTCTTCTGGATTAAATCTGGAAATATTAATGTGCTGTATTTATCCCCTCCTTCCAGAAACCCTTCAAATAGTTTTGGTTCTTGCATTTTATTGATTTTTTGTTTTTGTTTATGAAGATCCACATTCATATTTGCATTTTGCCAATCTCTCTTAATTTGGTTCTGATTTTCAGGGTACCACATTGCCAGTTGCTTTTGATTTCTCATAAAGCACTGTGTAAGCAGTAAAGGAAGTTGAGATTTTCGGGGTACAGTACCAATTCATTGTGTAATCTGCTTGTTACAATAATATGGTTGACACAGGCTTTTGGGGGAAAAGTATCAAAAATTGTGAGAAACAGTTATCCATTGTGCTATGTTTAAAATTTAAATCAGCTGGAGCGAATTTCAACTTCCTGATTGAATTTAGAATTCGCCTTNCAAGTAAAGTATGTGTAAGTAATGACAGGCTTGGTAACTCCTAATCATACTAATCTCCATCTAAAATACTACAAAGCACAAGTTGCTTTAAAAACCATAAGCATAATGTGTCATTTAGTTAACCGCAGAGCCGTCAACCTTAAAACGACCCGAGGTGATTTGTGGAAATTTTTTTTCACTGACCCAGATATGATAGGTTGAGTGTTTTATTACAAGGTACAGGGTAACTGTACACTGAGGTCGTATGTACAGTGCATTGCGACGTGACAGAATGCAGGAGGAGATCGACCGCAAAATTTACTCTGATCTTATTTACTGAGACTGACTAGTCCTTTAAATTGAGGAAGAACCGACTTTTCCTGACAATTTTCATATTACAGGATGATGAAAGAGCGTCATCCCACTTTTAATGTGTTATTGAGAGATTTTCACATAGTTTCGTGTAGACAAAATTACAAGCAGCCAATCTCGGTGCAAAATAATTTTACTAAACAATGAAGGTATTGTTTCCGTGTGTACAGGTGCCTTTAAAAGATAGCAGTGCACATTGTAAAACGTGTAAAGAGAATGTCTTGATGTGCATGGTAAAGCATCTAAACTGGAAAAGGGAAATAAGAGGGGCACTGATATCAGTTAAAGTATGGTCAAGTGTGATAAAAGGGCCATGTTCTTCATAATGGGGGGGGGGGTGATATTATTTAAGTATGAGGTCATTCTAATTGAATTTCTTACTTTTTTTCTGAAGGGCTGTAATTGTTCAATCCTTTTCTTGTTGGATTGGTGATGTTTCCATATCAATAAAAAACGTTGGATGAATTTTTGATCTGGTAGGCTTAGTTTGAATGGTTCAAGTGAAAGAAATGCTTCAAGGAGCATGGTTCCAGGAGTATAGTGCAGAGTTATTATTTTCTACTCCTCCCTGCCTTCTACACACACATACATGCATGCATGCACATGCTCCCGTTTCATAACAAGGTGAGCATGGGTTCACTCGTGCACTCTTGCTCAGAGTTGGGACAAATTCATGAGCACCCTCACGTAATATGACCCAAGGTGAGATAACTGTGTTGACAGGGGCAGGGGAAGTCCTCCCAAAGGATGTCACTAACTGAGAGCAGATGGTAAGAAGATTGAAATTTGTCATTTAAGAGAAAACAGGCTCTGACGCAGCTGTGCCACGCTAATTTTCCAGAGATCTTGACACAGAATTTGCAATTCACCCACAACTTAGGCAAACGTCACTTGGATCATCTTTTGCCATTTTGTGATTTCAAGGAGGCAGTGTAACACAGTTGGTCAATTTGGAAGTCTCTACTGTTATTGTTAATGATTGACAAAACTAATCATCAGTATTGTTAGTCAGTGTTGTAGATATTTCTTATATAGTGTCATTTGGTAACACTGTTTTGGTTGCCATCATCAACAACAACAAATGATGCTTAATTTGGACTTGAAAAATGAATAAGAAGAACAGTTTCAGAAATTGTCTACCAAGAAATGCTACAGAAGGTCAAAGGTGATAAAGCCCAAAGCGTCCTTGCTGTCCGAAACTCCAGATACTAAAACCAACAATGGATACACGATCTACAGAAATTATCAACACATGAGTGATAAAACCACCAAGGAAAACATTGTTTAAGTACCAGATCAGTGTCATACAAAGTAGCAAGGTTCTTCTGAACAGAGCTGGCTTTGTGTCAAGGATAGAGGAAAGATAAATGCACTGACCCCAGTTTGGCCATGACAACTCTTCATTTAGCTAGACTGAATGATTGGTTCATTCAATCGGAATGCTCAGAAAGTGCCAGTTATATCTGACTAACTTCAAAGGTTTGGAGAGACACAGAAAATGTCTTCACAGTGTGGAGTAATTGTGTTGAGATAACTCACCCTTACTGCTAGAGGAACTGTACTACAAATATCAGATTGTGACTGTTGCACGAGCAGCAACCTTGAGCGGATGATTTTAGTTTGTTTGTATTATCCTTTTCTGATTTTTCTGCATGTTTGTGTCAGAGCATGCATTTAAGGGCACCTGGCCTGCAGGATCTATTATGTCACCTTTGGAAGAGTCATAAGTAGACTTACTAGCTGGTAAAACAATAACCAAATTCTTACTGGCTGTCTCTGGTAGGACTACCTGTTCAAACTTAAGGACTATTCAGTTGAGACTTTTTGCACGCTGGTTTTCTTTTATTTGAAGACTCGATATAACTTACGTTTTTTGCACCAGAATCACATTGAGTGTTAATTACCATTGTCCTGGAGGAAGACCTACTCAGTTCAATGTCACCGTTACCATGGCAACAAGTTGTAAAGGTGGGTGGAGGGCGGAAAAGGTGCTTAAAAGTATTGCAATTTTCTTAGTGATTAGAAGTATTTGGATGGTATCAGAATGGTCCAGGCTTCCTGCAGTAAGGATATGGAAGGGTAGTCAAGTATACAAAGGAGAAAACCACTTGTCTTTTTTCAATCTCAAAGTATGTCATGAGGTGGAGTTCAGAAAGTTCAAGAGGATGTTTTCATAATAACATATTGCCATTTGCTTTAGAAATATAGAAACCATTTTTGGTTAGAAACATAAAATATGAAAACATAAGTAAGAAGGATCCAAACTTTATTTATGTAAAACAATAAATTGAATGTAAAAAGGTATCATTAACATTATTAACATTAACTATATAATTATGAGCAGTTATCATACAATAAAGAGGTAACCAGTCCAGTCCTAGTTTGGTTCTCAAGGGTATCCCATGTATCGGCAGTTGTTATGACAACACATGTCACAGTAGGTTGCCTAGTGACAGCTGTCAATCAGACTGGGTGTCCTCCTACAACCACATTTCTCAATGGTAGCTGGTAGAAACCAATTATTAGTATAAAGGTTTAGCTTTTGTTTATTTATTTGATTTCCTCACAGAGTTTGCTATCTTAGTTGCTTAACAAAACTGTCATGGTCTTGGGATCTGTGTGAATTTCTGGTTTTCATTTCTGTTATAACATATGTGTTTCACTGTGGTGAATAGGCAAGTGAAGATGTTGCCTTTCCAGAGATGGGGGTGCATTTCAAAGTTTCAGTCAAATTCTTGTTCTGCAACAGTAACATTTTTCAAAAATAGTCTTCTGGATTAAATCTGGAAATATTAATGTGTTGTATTTATCCCCTCCTTCCAGAAACCCTTCAAATGGTTTTGGTTCTTGCATTTTATTTATTTTTTTGTTTTTGTTTATGAAGATCCACATTCATATTTGCATTTTGCCAATCTCTCTTAATTTGGTTCTGATTTTCAGGGTACCACATTGCCAGTTGCTTTTGATTTCTCATAAAGCACTGTGTAAGCAGTAAAGGAAGTTGAGATTTTCGGGGTACAGTACCAATTCATTGTGTAATCTGCTTGTTACATTAATATGGTTGACATAGGCTTTTGGGGGAAAAGTATCAAAAATTGTGAGAAACAGTTATCCATTGTGCTATGTTTAAAATTTAAATCAGCTGGAGCGAATTTCAACTTCCTGATTGAATTTAGAATTCGCCTTGTTTCCTTTGCAGCAAGGATGCAGGGCCCATACACCAGTTCCTGTCAATTTCTTCAGGATCTTGAAACTTACAACAATGTTGATTCATTAACGGCACTGCTACAGTGTGATATCATCCAATAATTGTTTCAGTTTTTACAACATTGTGGCATCTTTGATCACTGAGTGTGAACTTTGGGCCTTTTAGTTGTCTCTGGGGAATGAAATGTCCTAATATTGGTGGTATCTTGTCTCCAGGGAAGTGATAATCTCTATCTTCTTAATTGGATTAACACCCGGTTCATCCCAGTGACCAGATGGTTTTGAAGTAGGGAGATAAGAAACAAAAATCAATAAACCTGAATGGCCTCAGGAGTTTATATACCACAAGAAAAGTGGTAGAGAGAGAGAGAGAGAGAGAGAGAGAGAGGCATGTGTTTTTAGAATTGAGTGTTCCTTTACAGGTACATTCTAAAGATTATGAAAGCATATTGTATTAGATTGCTTTGTATGTTTTCCAAACAGACACTTCTAGGATACAAAGACATATAAGCCAGCTGTTGTGAACATTTATTAATTTTCAGACAAGTAAAATAAGAAGTAATTGGACATCTGCTGCAGATGACAGTCTGACATATAAGAATGGTTTCAGGCATTTCATGATAAAGAAATAATCCAATCAGATATAGGTGTGAACAGAGGGTCCTCCTGCAGCTAAGGGAAAAAACTTCAGTATAACAGTGGGCAGTAAGTTGCACTTATCACAACAGTTTTTGTGACTGAACATCTCAAACTTTGGAAGGGACAACAACCTTTCAAAACCTTGAAAACTGATTACCATGCAATTTTAGATCTCAGTTGGAGACACGCTGTACAGAATAGAAAGAGACAGGGCACTTCTGCTTGAATAATGATATGTGTAACAAGAAGAAAAGTTGAGATCGAAGAAGTGAGATTTATGTTGAAGACAGTGTTCAAAGAGGAAAGAGTTGCCTGAGGATAGGAAAAATTTGAGGAAAGTTCACACCTGCACTAAAGTTAAAATGGCATGGTGACACGAAGGGCACTTTTAGACATCAGTATTTAGTCAGCATTAGGCCACCTGAGTATCTAAACTGCAGCAATGTGAAGGTGGGCTGGTGCTTGGCTGACAACTTTTTTGATTAGGACAGTAAACTGACTGAATTTCTTTACTGTAATTCTTTTGTGAAACCGCCCCCTAGCAACTTGATGGAGCGGTTTTAGATTAGACTTTCGGCCACAAATGAAGTTTTCAATCACAGTGGGACCAAATTAAGAGCTGATCCTGTGACAAGATTACTTTAACTTGAGAAGAAAATTGTATCCATGCACAGCGGGTCAAAGATAATAAAACGCCTCATGGTGGGCTGTTTCAGGACCTTTTCGTGATCAGCGCATAGAGATACAGAGCTTTTGTGTCTAAATTTAGACAGAAAGCTTGTTGTTTTTGGGACCAGAGTGACAGAGGGGAGTTTTTAATATTAGAATTACGAACTTCCTACTCAGGACGGTGGTAACAGAATATCAGAAAAACAATAGAGAAATATTAACACTGGATTTTGTCATTTATTAGTTACAGAAAGGAGTCTTCCAACAGGTTAATGTTTATTTTGACAGAAACATAAGGATAAAACAATGATTGTGGTTAGAAAACTTGATAAAATCAAAATGTGTAGGACTTTTTTTTTTCATTCTGTCCTTTTATATTTTTGGGTTTTAGACTTCGGCATGCTATATCACTTTACCATCAACAATAGATAGACTGTGTAGTTTATAGAGAGAGAGAGGACTTTCACATACTGGGTGTCACTGTGTGTAACTGTAGTGTGTCCCTAAAATTAACGTGTTGTGAATGAGATGGAAGAATGTTTACTAAGGTTATCAGGTAACACAGTCATCAACAGGATGTAGAAATCTCTTATGTCCTGCTCTGTGAAATTGGCACCTGTGAATGGTCAAAGAGTGACCATTGATGTTGTAATTATTTAACCAACTTGACCATGAGCAAGGACAGTTGTAGAAAGATGGCTTGAATTTGACCATTTAGGTACAGATAATACATGGTGTCACAGTATATGATTAAGGTAAAGCCATACAAAAAGGTGGTCAAGTTTGATAATCAGGACTATAATTAACTGACCGCTTGACCATTAGATAATAGTATCCAAGGCTGAAGAAGCTAGAATTGGACAATTGAAGTGATCATTGGATACTGTATCACAGTGAATGGTCAAGGCAAGTTACATAAAAATGTGTCTTTAAGTTAGATGACCAAAGAATATAATTAACTGGACAGTTTAGTTTGTCCACAGAAGAGCAGACAAGACCAGACGTTAGATGACTAGATTTGTCTATAAGAAGTTTGGCTTACTGATTCTAAGGTCAAAGAAAAGTGGCTGGAATTGGACAATTAAGGTAATTACAGTATGCAATGTCCAAGCACTAGTTAAGTGGGCCACTGAGGCCCTTTTGACCAGTACCCTAAATCTGACCATACTAGTAATCTGGCTAATAGAACAGGTGCTTGGAGTACAATGGGGGGAGGGGAGGGGAGGCACAGTACTGTATGATCTTTATTATGGGAGATTATGGATATCTTTGTAGAAGCCATAGGTGACAAATAGTTTACCTGGACAGTACTGTGGACAAACACGGGGCTTAGACTGAGTAGGGGTTTTGTGGTGCAATGTTTGACTTTCGCCCTAGGTGTCCTGACTGACCTCTGACTGACCCCCTCGCTGACCGGTGTATTACTGACCAGCCTGGGGTCGGTTTTGTAGAAGAATTTGGGTAGAAAGTTGGTTTCAGCTCAAAGACCAGGGATTTTGTTATTAATGGGCAAAGTTATAGAAGTCCACAGAAATAAAGTTCTCAAAATTTATCAGCTTTAGAAAAAAAAAATGAAACAGGCCTAAGATTCTTATACTATTGGATTACTAATGATTTATCTTGGGTTGAATAGACTGAAATTTTATGTTTTAAAGTAAAATGCCAAGTGGGTTCAATGCAGGAAATAAAACTCAGGATATCCTTTATTTTCAGTTTTTGTTTCACCAATTTGTTGTACAGTTCTCGGTACATCAATGATGACAAGCTACTCAGAAATCAATCCCTGATTTAATAATAATAATGAAGTTTTTACAGCACTGTGGAAATTACTTTCTGTATTTAAAAGATTTAATTATTCTTGTTCTTCAAAATAATGTTTTGTTAGATATACATGAAATATTTGATTCAGCAATTCTGAAAAGCGACTTGGCTTCATGTGAGAAAGTGCATATTTGTGAGTAACGAAAACTGATTAATCTTGAAATATGAATACACTGAAATGAGTGAGGACTACAAAAATATCAAGTAATTACCGTATCTAGGGGTGAGATGGTGCCCTGGTCAGTGGGAGTCCAGTGTGAAAAAAAGGTCAAGTTGATGTTAGGTTATGAACGACATATCGGAACATGACTTAAACTGCAGGGGCTGGAAAAACAAGGAAAATACATCACTATAGAGGAAGTGCAAATTTAAAGATAAGCAAGGCAAAAAGTTCTCTAAATTTATAACACATCTATCAAAAAAGACAAATAACATTTATTTTTATTAAAATGCCATAGTATCGATGTATTTGGCTATTTGAGAGTCTTCTGAATTGGGATTCAGCAAGTCTGTTGTTAGTAGTGCAATAATTTATGATCAGAGAAAATCTACTGCATCTTAATGACGACTCAGACACCTCGGCTCCTCTCTCAGCTACCAGGGCATGTCTAGCCTTCCTTAAATACTGGTCAAGAAATCCAAAGGGATGCAATAAAGTGAAAAAATAGATCCAAAGCCCATATTAGCATCCTGCATATCTGTCATTCATCTCCATAAAGCCCTGAAAAAATCCAGTCCTGTTGAAACAGCCCAGCTAGATCTATTTTCCCATAACCCCAAGTCGTATCTATCCTCTCCAAAGGCAACCTTTATATATATCAATGTGGTAACATGGATGAGACAGTAGATGAGATAGCAATCCTTGGTTTTGCTTGTATGGTCTTATCACAAGGCCCATGTTATGTATTATTGGCACTCCCAGTGTCCAGATGGTTTTAATATCCTGAGCTGTCTAGGGCTATCTCTAATTGATAGTTATGACCCTATGAGTTAACTATATAATAATCCCACTGGCTGAGGTCCATATCTCTTTTAAACCTTTAACCATTTTTTTTAAATTTATTTTTGTTTAAAAAACTGATTTTTCAGTTCTTATGTACTGCATCATGCAGGTAATCAAATAAAAATGGAGAAAAGTTGAAAGAAATTCTGCCTCTAAGGCCTCTAGGGTATAACACCCCATTTCCATAGATTTTTAGATCGATCTATCCCTGTGGGGAGTCTCACTAGATTACTGTCAGCTTGGCCGGCTTAAGCGTCTGTCCCGCCTACTAAAAGCTGTAAGGTGGTAATTAACTATGGTGTCCGCTCGGCTGACTGCAATTTAGCCTGAACCCCCAGGGAGTTAGGTCGATCTAAAACTTAATCCTTAGATCGATCTAAATCTCTGGGAAAGCACCCTAAGACCCTTAGACCCTTGGTGGGAGAGATGTCCTCTGTTGAAAGTAGCACAATGATGATATATTGTATTGTCCATAGATGTTCAGCACTTGATTGCAGCGGGAAACATGCCAGTCACTTTGGCTTATGGGGCAGTTTTATGTGTGTGATATGACATACAGGCAAACCCACTTGAAAAACAGATACTTTTCTCTTCTCTAGCCTCATCTGACCAAATAATGGACACCATTTATCATTAATTTACCAGCCATGCTAGTGAATCAGTTGTCAGTGGAAACTTGGGCTGAACTGAATGTTAATGAAGGGTTTTAATTGTGAGGTGTTGAAAAAGAGGCTCTGTGGAAAAGGGTATCTTTTCTTATAACCCACAGCACACAGAGAAAAGCACTAGTTCCTGTACCCTCTTCCTAGCAAGCAGATTAAAAAGGATGCCAACACTTCCAGACTTCACAGATGTCCTATGGAGGAAGAAAAAGAGGAAATAAATAGAAAAAAAGATCAGTTTTGTTGGAAAAAATATATCAGTGGACAGTTGGGAAGCTTGGACACAAGCTGAGTGCACCTTTTTGATTGGTCAGTAGTTTGCCAGTGGTCAAGTGTTTACTTAGGCGCAGCTTCCTGTTTAACTGTAACCTGATTAGCCATGTGATTGTCTTGGCCAAGTTGGCTATATAAATGAGCTAATCAGTGTACTGTGGAGGGGGACTGAGTGCCAGACCAGCAGTGGGGAGGATTAAACCAGCTGGTAGATCTCTGGAAATGTGTGATAAAGTTTAGCCTAGATGTATGTAGGCTCCTTGAAATTAGAGTGTGGATAGGTATAGGTATATTCTGACCATTGGCTTGACCATTCAATCAAGGTACAAGAACTGAAGTGAGCAAGACCTAGAAGTACATGAAGGATTTGCTCGCTATAGGTATCCTTTTTTGCTCAGTCATGGTGCAGCGTCCATAAGAAAGAGAAGGAGAGATACCCCGATTGGTTTGGGAACCATTCACTGGTGTGAAGGAGACAATATTTTACAATAATTACACAAACGGCATACCAAGCTGACCATTGGTCATTTCCCACTTCCTACGTGTGCTCTAAATGGCCATCTGGATAGCCTGCAGCTCATAGGATGAAGTCACTGGACAAATGACCAGCTTAGTGGACAGTGTCTCTGGGATTACATAACTCAAGCATTATATAACATATGAATGTCTCTGAATGACATTTGATGACTGCATGCTTTCTTGTGACAGAGTGGGCTACACATCCTGATATTAAATAGATGACCACGGTTGACAGTCATAGTGGGAGGAAAATCCTGACTCAGTGGTCAGTTTCATGCTGAGATAGTGGTCAGCACATGTTATGGGTATCATTTACCAGATCAGTGGACAGTTGAATTGAAAACTTAGGATTTTCTCTCTCTGGATTTTGGAATTATTGACAGTTGATGATTAAGATCAGGCCATTTCTCTGAGGGATTTTAGATGTGTGACTGTAAAATTAGCATCTTTGGAAGGGGAGCTTCCAAAATGACCATAAATGTATTTAAAGTCCAGTAAGCATTGCAAGGGTAGTGGACGTCAGTTTTAAAAAATAAGAGTAGATGAGAAAAAGCCAGGCAGATGTTTTTCAGGAATAAGCTGCCGTCAGCACTGCGACGTGGTAAGTAAAGATGGTACATATTTGTCATATGGATAATTCAACATGGAGGTAACGAAAAATCTTGTCTATCTGTGATATATAGGTTTATAATTGAAGTAAAAGCCATATTTTGTCAGGAAAGGAGAAGATACTCATATTTGAGTGAGGATGGAGACCAATGTATCAATTTATTCTTTAACCTTGTTACATGATTTTATTTTTAAAAGCTAGTAAAAGATCTAAGGCTATTCACTGAAGCATGCATCACATAGAAGGCTACTGGTCTTTCAACAAACAACATTTGATCAATAAAAGATAAGACTTCCAGCTTGAAGATCAAATGATAACTGTTTTTATTGTCCGCTGTAATGAAAACCAACAGATGTTAACTTTATGGAGCGCTGTCATGCAAAGAAAATTGTACATCTGATAAACTGTACATGATGGTCAAAGACAAATGGCCTAATGTGGTCGGTCAGTCTCACTCTCTCTCTCTCTCTCTCTCTCTCTCTCTCTCTCTCTCTCTCTCAGTTAACTTTGTGAGCAATTTGGCTTAATTTATGTAAGAGAAGAAAGAACACTTTAAGGTGAAAGCTGACAAAGATTTCAATCATTGTCTTAAAGTTTTTGTCAATCCTCAGTGACACTCAGGAATGTCTGTGATGAATGAGAACTTTTTTGTCATTGATTTATTGCAATTTATATGGAATAATTGTGTATCTTCACTCCTTGATCATTTTATTTGTTTTTATTCATTCTCTTGTTCATTCATGCATTCATTTATTTTTAAAACCATTTACCCACTTGTGCATATATTCACTAACTCTTTCGATCATCATTTTACTTAGAAGTTTGCCCTGATCTCTTAGTACATGCAATAACTCTTAATTTTTTTCTACGAAAGAAACATTAACACACTAAGTGTGATGTACTCTTGTAAAGAGAGAAAAACAAATAGCCAACCAAATCAAAGGTACTAGCAGGAGCATAGTACAGTGCATCACCTGGTCCCTGATGTGACAAGGCATCCATCTGAACCTGGACCCTTCCATATTGTACAAACCCCACTCCTCCTTCCATGACTAGAATGACTGATAGGCAAGAACATGAAGCAGTGCTAGTGCCCAGTGGATGCAGTCACACTAGCACACAGTGGACCGTTAGTGTGTGGTCATAATGATGTCAAAAAAATGTCCTCCCATTGGCAGGCCTACACAGAAATTGACATTCTTGAAATTCATTTTTGGCATTTTGGGAACAGTAGGAGCTGCCTTTGGACTTGAGCTGTGTGGGTTGTGACTTGATTGCAATTAAGACTGGTATCAGTAGGATCGAAGTAGATTCCATCCACTGAGGCCTAGTGTGAAAGTGCCTGTGGGAGAGATGACAATGTCCAGACGTGATTCATTAAGTTAAGACAGTTACAAATCCTAACGATCAGAGTGGAATGTTAATGGCAACATGCAGTGGAGATGCCTAGGGTGACTTGAACATAATATGCAGTGTGGATGTTCATTAAACCTTTTGCAGCAGAGTACATGGGAGTATGATGAAAATTAGAGGGGGGAAATGTGGAAAGCATTGTATGGTTCTCTCTCAAAATGTATGGATTTACTACATGTTACATCCATGTTATAAGCAGTGGAAAAAGTGCCTGAAAATCAAGTGAGTTTATGGTCAAAATGTAGATGCACCAAGTTTACTACCTTGGGAGTGGTCTTCATTGTGATAATGTGGCAGAAATTGTTTTATTTTTATTTTTTGGATCATTAAGATGGACGGACAAACAGTAAATATATCAAAGAAGAGAAAGCTGAGGTAATACAACAAGTCTGATTCTAAAGGCAAGTTGAATGTTTGTTTTCATGAGTTAAGTACTAGTTAGTATGTGGCCATTATAAAATGAGAGAGATTTATAACCTGACTCAAATCAGGATATCATAACAGGTTAAGACCTCTTGTTGTGGACATGGCTGGGTGTTTAAATCAGTTTTATATCAAAATCTGGGTGTGTAAACGGCTCTCTGGAGCTTAAATCACTTTTATATCAAAACCTGGCTAGTTTTGATGACAAGTTTGACAGATTTGCTGATATGAATTATCGGCTTGGCTCCGTGGGCTGACCAGGGGGCAGGGAAGAGAGGCTGAGATTCAGGAAGAGGGAGAGGAAGATGGGGCTTGAAGCAGAGTTGTTAAGTGAAGAAGAAGGAAGTGTGGTAGACGGGGGGAGGGCAGCAAGGGAGGGGATGGGTAGTTTGTATTATGCCGTTACCAGATTGTAGGAGCCAGAATAAGTTAATGTCTTTTCAGAGATTATTGTCAATATTTTTAGATACTCTGCAGCTTTTTTCAGACTTAAATCTGTTGTTTTTTATATCTTTTGGAGAAACAATAGATGTCATACATTTGTATTGTTGTGTTGTGGTAACACTAAAGACTTGTGTTTTTTAGAATGCCACGCGTGTGCATGTGCATAAGAGTGTGCGACCATGTGTACAATTTTATAAAAAGTGTAAGCTTGCATAAATTTCTGCTGTTGGGTTATATATAACATAGAAAAGTCAAATTCAAATTGAGTGAATATCAAAATTTTTCACAAGCATGGTTGAGGCATTATCATGCAATTTCATCCCAAAATTTGGCTTGGATAGGTTAACATTGGCCAGAATTTGATTGCTTTGAGATCAAAGAAACACAGAATGGGGATCAACCTAGTTATTGGATTTTGATTGGCAATTACAAGATTGATCGGTTTAATTTCTGCATATTTCCTATCCATATCTGCAGGATGCAGTGAGTCACTGAGTGAGTAATGGGCATGGAAGATAGCATTTAATCTCAGTCTTGATTGTAGTATGGAGGAGTGAGATATTCTCTCTCTCTCTCTCTCTCTCTCTCTCTCTCTCTCTCTCTCTCTCTCTCTCTCTCTCCTGTAGTACCATGTGTATTTTTTCATTTCTGTAGTCAAAAGATATTTGCTGTCATAGTTATTTTTGAAAAGTAGAATGATGTGAATGTGTGAGAAATGTGCATTATCTTAATGGTGAGGAATGAGGTGTTAGTGAGACAAAACTCAAATTGAAATAGCAATGAAATTAATTGAAACTCCAGTGTGAGAGCTCTGTGTCAAGAAAAGGGATGCAAATGAAACAAAACAGAAATAGAAATAGAAATGGGAGTTCAGTGCACTTGATAAAATAATGGTTTAAATGGAATTTGAGTTGAACTTTGCTGTAGTTAAGTGCAGATATTTGTGACCACTGCCTGAGTGCAAAGATGTCTTGATAGCAACTAGAAAACACATCAGAACATGAACAGAACAAAACAGGTCAGACCTTAAGTGCTTTTATGTTGTTGGTGCATCCTATGTTTAATTTTCAGTAATGGAGTATTCAACTGTATTTGTCCTTCTTTTGTTCCATTAGTGTCTCTTTGCATCTTTAAACCATTACCAGTGGATTTTGTTTTCTTTGTCTAGGAACCATTTTGAGGAAACTTTGACAGTAGAGTTTCAAAGTCTTAAAAATCTTCACAATCCAAAACAGTTTTCATCCCCAGCAGGGCTTTATTTAGACTTACTTAAATATCTTTTTTTTATTCAGTGAAAAAAAAAATTCTTGCTCATTTTGTCATAAAATTCTCCTGTTTCTATTCTTTTTCAGTTATGGAAGGAAATGTTTCATCTAAGTTCCCCTTATCTAAGAACTCCTGTATTATAAAAGATCCCGTTTCCCACACTGCAGCCCAGTGCACTGCATGCCTGGAAGTTGTCTTGTTTTAACCAGTGAAAAAACAAAACAGTTAACACAGATTGTGTTTATTTTACAGGGGTTGAGGTTGAAGGGACCCTCCGGTGGGTTAAAATGTGGCCGGGCCGTGAAACGTTTGCTCTGTGTGCCTTGCTTCCTATTTGGAAGTTTTTTGAATGTGAGACAACATTGTTAGTGTGCTCTAAGTTTTCGTTTGTTTTTGCATTTTCCAGAGATTGAAGCAGTCGAGGCATGTAGGTGGTTAAAGGCAGCCGGGTTCCCACAGTATGCGCAGATGTATGAAGGTAAGACCTTAAAAAAATTTTGGAGTAATAATTTGGTGTTCAAAAGTTGGTAATGGTAGTACATGTCAAAAATATAGAATGATTTAATCAGTGCCCCTAAACATGTACCAGTTTGAATGTGACAGTCCTTAGATTTGGTTTGTGTCTTGAGAAAGAAGAATGAAGCATAATGTGTAAAAACTGAAATGTATATTTACTTTAAGATAATGCATATAACTGTTCACTCAAGTTCATTTTTATTGAACAATTAGAGTTACTGTAGCAAAACCATTAATAATATAACCATCTGTGTTCAGATTGCTATAAAATATTTTGACTACGCATTTAACACTTGATTCTTTTCAACACTGGAATTTAAAATGTAGCATTTACCAAAGAAATTTTTGACTTTTTATTTAATTGATATTTTTTGCTCTTACCATTTATTTATTTGTGTGTTTGTTTGTTTGTTTATTTATATATATGTTCATTTATTTATTTATATCCTCGAGTAACACAAGTAAAGTATTTATAAACAACAGAAATGGTTGGGTGTCAAGTCAGTGCCAGGGACTACCAAATCTTAATCCTCAATTAATGAAATCTTAATTCCAGAATCTGATGTCTGTCTGACTTGTTACTCAAAGAACAAACATCTCGTATATCCCTTCTGTCAACTTGGAATGAAAATCCCCTTTGTTCCTGGTTTTAACTATAACATAAAAAGGGAAGAATTAACATGTTATTTGTGTTTGTGTAGACAGTTTATTTGAGGATTTGTGAGATTTAGATGATCTTAGGGTGCATTTTCTTCAAAACAAAGGGAAGTCTTAGAAAGGCTTTGTCTGTGTAAATTTAGTGTGTATCATGAACCCTCTTACATCCTTCCTATCAACTACACATGCCTGCCCACACTTAATTTTAGTAAAAAAAAAAAAAAGCTGAATATTAGTATAGCAGAAGTCAATACTGAAACAATTTAGTGAAAACAGAAATTTAATTTGTTTGTATTTAATCTTAAAAATTGAGAAAATGTTTTTAAAAATAGAGTTACACAGGTTCTTCAAACAGCCCCAGCAGACCTACACCCCCCCCCCCTCCAATCCAACCACCACATCCATGCTACTTCACATTCAAATATTATCCAGTATAAGTGAACTATTTATCAAGTTTACATTGTTGATTCTTATTTCTCAACAAGATAATTGGTTTCTATGTACCCCTGTTACTGCAGCCTGCTCACATATTTGTATATCTGGGTGGACGGCTGGGATTAAGAACCGATTAAGGGATGGAGTGCGAAGTTTCATCAACAGTGATAGAAATATCAGTGTAAATTGACAGCTTTGGTTGCTAAATATAATCCCTGTTGGTCAGTAGTGTGTGTACAACAGTGGTCAGAAATTGTTCCGTAGCCGTGGGGTCAGTCACGAAGTTTGACAGCTGGTCATTTACAAACACGTGATTGACAGCTGACTGGACAGTCCTGGAGCAGTTAAATGGTCAGTTTGGTTAGTTTGGACACTGCAGACTGCCCTTTTGTTGTGGTTTGTGAGAGTTTGTTGCTGAAGTTTATTGGTATAAATGCTGATTTGGGATTACAGTTATTATATTTAGCCATGTTATCTTATATCATATGGAACTGGGATAGCAGACAGTCACACCTTTAACATTAAGGCAAGTTGAGTCAAGTTGTATTCCAACTGTATTTCAAATGTTCCTAACTTCAATGGCATGTTCTTCTGACAGTGCACATAAAATATAAAAGCAGTATATTTCTCCTATGTCAGCTACTAGAAAGTGACAGTGTATGGATACTATAAAAGCGGTATATAATTCGGTATATCAAATCAATTTTTTCGTCAAATTTTCTTCCAAATATAAATTTGGTATATATTCACTTCCAGATATAGTTCTAGGGTTGTAAATTGACAGGAAGCTGAGCTCAGTACTGCAGGAAGAGTCGTCTTCCTCTTCTTAGTAGATAGGCATTTTTATTTTCAAAAACCGGATATTGCCACTGAAAGATACGAAGAAAGTTTTATAATGATTGTTAAAAAGAATTGGACTTTACTGCTTTCCAAATTAGGCACCTTTGTTTGAGAATGGATAAAGTTATAAGAGGAAGAAATTTTTGTAATTATAATTATAACCAGGAATTGTGCTTTGCTCTCAAAATCATTCATTTTTGTTTTAGAAGAAAATTTACACTACAGCATGAGGTTATGATTTATCCAATTCCAGATGGGGTATGTAGTCTATTGTTTAATCAAATAGTTTTCGTTTCCTTTTTTTTTTTTTTTTTTTTTTTTTTTTTTGGGGGGGGGGGGATTGAAGAGTGCATAACCGCAGAAAATTTCCTCTAGATCTACAAAAACAACAGAGGGTTGTTTCATAAAATAAGCCCCATTTTTGAGCAAGTATTCCAGACAGATTAGTACCATTTTACAGGCTGAAGCCATTTTGCCAAGTTTGGTGACTCTGGTGGTTTTGAGACGGTTTTTACCCAGAGGCTGCCACGAGGTGCAGGTTAGATGTTTGTGCATCCCAAGCCAAAATAAACAGGCATCAATAAACAACATAAACAGAAGGGTACTAAGGAGCCACACACAGTCGCTTTTACTTAAGTGTGAATTTTTTCCTTAATCCATAATGGCTTCTGTCTCCGGAAGTAGTGGGCTTGGAATATAAAAAAAAGCTCTAGGAAGATCAGATTCCTATTCACTTACAGCAGGATTTAAAAAATGTAACTGCCTACTCTTTCTTGGATTTTTATGGTAAAGTCGTGTTTTACTGTATGAGGTAGGGTAGTTAGCTTTCTTTCAAATGGAAAAGCAGTGTCTCTTGGAGAAATTAGGTATTTTTTTGTGTGATGTTACAACCTGTATATGTAGACTGTTCTTTGGTTGGTAATAATTGGAAAATTCTGAGTTACTCCTTATATCGATTAAGTAATGTGACAATGAGGGTCATGTACTATGTTTTGAATATGTTAAACTGATATATATTATTTGTTTATAGAACTAATATTATTGGATAAAATGTCTGTTGTCTATTTGTAGTATTTCATTTTGTTTATCAGCATAGCAATTCAGGGCAACTGTCTTGATCTTATATTATATTATATTATATTATATTATATTATATTATATTATATTATTCTTCCCTACCTCCACACACACACACACACACACACACACACACACACACACACACACACACACACACACACACAGTATTTTGTGTAATATCCAGTAGTTCCCTGCGACTTCTCTTCCAGACTGCCAAACTGTTGATCCATTGTATGGCTCCTGGTAACATGAGCTCTGTATAGGAACCAACCCAACACATGATGTCTGGCCTGCAAATTACTGAACCGGTGTCAGCAGAGCAATACAACTACTGCAGCAGCCAGCCAGTGGAACATATATTACTTGCTTAACACAGAAGCATTTGTGATTCCATGTTGTTCAGTTTCTGCTTCTTGTTCTTCAGATTTGCAGTTTCCCATCGATGTTGATTCTGCCGAGCAAGATCACGACTTTTTGGATCGAGATTCCATCCAGTCTTTGTTCAGGTATGCTTAGTTGTGGTCTGCCTATTCATAAAATGGTTAGAAGTCCTTAGAGAACAGTTCAAGAACTTAGCGTTTGACCTGTTCTCTAAATATTTCTGACACAATAAATTGTACAGTACACTTTGCTGGTACATGGCTGATAAAAGAATACATTGAAAATCAAATTGAGCAGTATTTAAAGACTTTTTTTCCAAAATATTTGGAGTTAACATAAGGCTTGTATGCTTTGCATTTTAGAACAATACTTGATTGTTCTGTGAGTTTCCTTTACAAGTTTGCATGTTTTTTTGTTTTTTTTTTTTGTGAGAAATAGGACTACAATTTGTAATGTCTGCAATATACATCTCATTTGGCCTTGACTGTACAGCAATGGTCAGTCATGTCAGATATCCCTTAACTGTCATGAGATTCCCATTCATTACATAAAGATACATAATGATTAAAGGTTCACATTAAACTGCAATCTGATAAGACATCAAACAGGGCATCATCAATGGTACCTGGCACATTATGATGCCTTCCACAGCTGTTAGGTAATATTATCAGTATGGAGAATCCACCCTCCCTCTCATTGATTATGCTCAGTAGCTCACGTGAAATAGGAAAACAATGGCCTTTTTCACAAAATGATTTTTTACAGTGAAAGTTGGGCTAATCTTTGAGAATGAAATTTGAAGTCTACTTTGACTGAAGCTACATCAGTAATTGTTCAATGAGATGGAGTGATTTGTAACAAGAAAGACATGACTGCTGGCTAATAATAAGACCAAAAGTTGAATTATTTAATATATCTCCTTTTAATTAATCCTGAATAAATGTTGACCAAACTTTTAAGTCTTAAAATTTGAGACCAATTTTCAGTCTTAGGTAATTATGTGGAATCTGTGCCAAAGTTTTTCAAGCTGATCCCTGGTGTATATCCATGGAAAAGGGTTTCAGGTTACCAAGTATTGTATTCTCAAAGACAGTTGAAGATAATAGTGTTGTTGACCAAATATGACCAGTGTCTTCTTTATGATATCTGTCAGTAAACCCAGAGACTGTTGTGACATCAATGGAGTCATAATCACTTTCTATGATCAAAGAGAAGCTATTAGATTACCTGGACAGGTATGCCACTCCCTCAGTATTATATCACACCTGTACTTTACCTGTGTGCATTGTTATCCAGTGACAGGGCATCAATACTATATACCCCCCCCCCCCCCCCCCCCCCCCAAGGCCAGGTGTGTGGATGCAGCATGGTAGCAATTAGTAATTCACTGTTTGGGCTGATAACATTTAAGATAATGCCCAGAGGTTGTGTTTGTGTACTTGTAAACCTCTGTCACAGTTATTTGTTGACCAATTACGTTCAGTGATGTAAGTGAGTTTTTGAATCCAAATTGAACACAGTGATAGAAGCCATTGGATTGTGATCTCTTCTGGGGAATGTATGGGACTGAGAGACATGATGCATAGTATTTAAGTCTAGGGTGACTCTGGTGGCAACAAGGTTTGGTGCAAGGTGGCTAGGTGCTGGAAACACTGGCAAGACCAAAATATACTTCAGATATTGGCTAATTTGATACGTTTTAAAAATAATCTGTTTGAATCGCCTAAGATGGTAAGTGACTTGGTAATGAACAACAACATTAAGTGTTTTGTCATGGTTCAAGATGTAGTCAAGTTTTTGGATTGGATTGGAATTTGGTTTAGAAGTTAAGTGTATGCAGTCTTTATTTGGTGAAGGTAGATAAGAAAATTTTGAAATTAGGTGCAGGTAAGAAATATGTGTGGGATATGTTTCCTAGAATATGTTGAAAAAAAAAAGCATCAGTTTGAATATACACAATACTGTTCCAATGATGTAATCTATTATCTCTCGCCTCCATTAGAATTCAGTAAATAAAGGAAGCATGCAGTCGGTGATTTGATTTGGTGAAAAAAAAGGTGGGAACAAGCTGCAATACAGGCTGGTTTGTTTAGAAGATTTGTTCCAATTGATTTAGAACTAGGTTAACTGAATACAGTCCCTGAACAAAGCAGAGATAAATATAACCAGAATTTCTGAGGTAAAATTCCATTCCCTGGATGGGGATATAGGTAGAATTTGAAAATTAGGTTTGAGGAGAGACTACGAGAATGGAAGGCAAACTCGGAATAAAGATACCACGGAGTTTGCACTGTTTTTGAGTAGGTTATTTAGAAGTACACGTTACTTGTGTCATAATATTTAAATGACTCTGCTTTTGAAAGTGAGAAAGCACCCTTCTAGTCTGTTAACTACACATGTTTGTATAAGAAGATTGGGCAATTGAATTCACCCCTGTTCTTTTGTTTTTCTTTCAGGCGATTAAACATTCTGAACAAATGTGCCAGTATGAAGATTGAAACACCACCTCGGCAGACGGTAAGTTCAGTGCGAGATGAAATTTTATCTCTCTGTCAAGTGATTTAGGCGTCTGATGAAATTAGAAGCTTGAGTATTTGTTTCTCTTTTTCTCTCAGATTTGACAATGTGAGGTTTGGGTTATATAAGAGTTCTAGCACAAAAATAACTTTATTTCAACTGTTTGGATGGCAACAGGGAGATTCTGAGTAGTATCAGGTTGACGTTCTAAACTTGGTGACCTGTCACTGTTCTGAGACCTCAAAGAAAAGAAGAATTGTAGCATTATCATATTCAAAAGTGATAAGGAAAAATAGATTTGGGTTGACTTGGTTTGAAGGTTTGAAGTCAGTATAACATAAGTTACTGGGACATGCCAAAATAGATTTTATCAGCTGTTATGAAGCCGTTTTAGGGCTTCTTTAGTGTCAGAGTAATGCTTAAAAATAGGCCCCTCCAGGCACAAAACTAGACCTTATAACTAGATCTTTTTTAGAATGCAGAAAATTTTAAAAGATTGTTCCTTTTTTATAATGATAAAGTATTTCCCCTAAAAAAATAGTATTGAATGGGGTCAGATTCTACTAAGTCAACATTTTGCAAGACTGAGCCTATTTTGGAAATTCACAGTTTATGGTAGTGTGATAGACAGTCAGATAACTGATATAATTGATAGTCAGGTAGACATTCCAATGGGTCAATTAGTGGTCAGCAGTGACCAAATTGCACCCTTTGGTTGTCTACCTTGACCTGTGTTCAGTGACCATCTGAAATGTAAACAGTTAGTAACTCTTGCCTTTGCTTATGACTGTGGGTTGTATATAATGCACTTTCTGTCTGGGCAGAGAGTTAACCTTGTTAAATTTTTACTCTTCCACCCACTCCACCTCTACCCTCACACCCCATATTCCCACCTACAAGAAAATTCACAGGGAAATAGGACAAACTTTCAATGCACTGTCAAGAATTCAAAACTCTCAGTTGGCACTTGGCTGACCAGTGTTTTTTATTAGTGTCCATCACAAACACATTTTCTTTGACCAGTAGGACAGTCCTTGGCCCCATTCAGAACAGTGGACTAACTAGTCCAAGTGTCAAATATGGCAACCCACTAAAAAGCTTGCCGTGTAATCCACTAATAGACCCAAAATAGATTCCCCATGTGGAAGTATTCAAGTGGGTCAGCCATATTTGATCCTTGGTCTAGTTAGTCCTCTGTTCTGAATACAGCCTCATTTTCCCCCTGGATGTGACCAGTAGTGGCTGAGAGGTACAAACCATGGCCACTGACCACACACACATTATCCATTTGACTTCTCTGTATGTCTGACCTACAATTAACACGTGTCTAAATACCAGTCTGCTGATATAACCCCAAGCAGTGTAAGTGAACAGATCAGGTAATTATTTTCACTAGTTTTCCTTGGTACCTGATTTTAGATTGAGGTCACCGTTATAGATGTGAAGGACAAGTATTCGATCATGGATCATCTTAGGAGTGTGGTGTACAGACCTGTAGCCATCAGTTACAATGCTTTTATTTTAGTTATTTGTTTGTTTTAATATTATGCTGAGGTAGACCATAATGGCATATTAACTAGGTGAAGTTTTAATTCAGAGCAGACATTTCCCCAGCTAAGGCACTCTCAGACTGTCTCTCTCTCCCCCCCCCCCCCTTTATTTTTGGACCTTGGTTTAAGATGAGTCTTGAAAGTAAATGTCTTCACAAAATCTTAGATTCATGACTCTCAGACATCACTAGAAGTATGCCTGGGAACTTTATATTTTCACTAGGAAAATGTTAAGATACTTTATGAGTGTAGGTTAATGTGAAAAATGCTTGTTACTCACACAAAAGTGTGATTCGCTCACAAGTGGTGGTTTAACATGAAAAATATCATGATGTTGCATGAATGTTAGTTAAACATGAAAAATTATTAGTGTCAAAGATGTTTTGTTGTTCAGATGTTCTCAGCAGTGTCATACTGGATGTGTTGTTAGGGTTCAGAGGAAGTTGAGATTGGAATGTGACAGATGTGACAGGATGCACAACTATCCCAATGCAGCCCCACTCCCACCATTCCTTTCCCTAGAAGGATATTGATCTGACATTTACACCCCATTTCCATAGATTTTTAGATCAATCTATCCCTGTGGGGAGTCTCACTAGATTACTGTCAGCTTGGCCGGCTTAAGCGTCTGTCCCGCCTACTAAAAGCTGTAAGGGGGTAATTAACTATGGTGGCCGCTCGGCTAACTGCAATTTAGTGTGAACCCCCAGGGAGTTAGGTCGATCTAAATCTTAATCTTTAGATCGATCTAATTCTCTGGGAAAGCACCCTTAGACTTAGTGCAGAACTGTCGTTTTTCACCAGAAGGGGTAAGTTTATTATTAATCTGGTATATGTTTTCGCTGCTTAGCACTGATTTACCCAAAACAGTATTTAACTTTACTATAGGGAGTTTATTTTTACCCATTTGCTGTGTTTTTCCTGGGTTTAAAATTTGACAATAAATTTGTATAAATGTAGTCTAACTAGCTCTTACTTTAAAGCAAAGTGTAGTTTAACTATTGAGCACTGCTTTCGGTGAACAGAAATATAAAATATATGATATTCATCAGTCACAAATGATGAAGAAAATATTGAATGTGTTGGATATTTTAAAAAATTTTCTTAAAATATTTATTTTTTATGTTCTGTATAAACAGAATTACTCCAGACAAATAATTTGATTGATTAGAAAACTGTTTCTGTCTTCAAGTAAGCCACAATTTTACTTGTAAAGAGTCACATTTTCTTAAAAACCACTGAACATCAAGACTATGATTTAAAATTGTCCAACACACAGAATTGTTAAAGATCTTAGAAAATAAACAGATACCTGAGGACCAGCCAATATGTCATTACTTATAGCCAAAAAGAATTTTTGAAATTCGTTTTAACTGACACTTTAATTTTTTAATATCCAAAATGTAGTTTTGAACCCCGAGTGGGTGTCATTTTGGGTCAGTTTTCTCTACAATATGTGTCTGTACACCTGTCGCTAACCAGGTATTCACATTAGCAATTGTTTGTTATAACAACGTTAAAGTTGACAAACACGACCTAATTAAAGAAACAAAAGCGGATAATTTCAAACAGAAAATGGTCACTTTACATCAAATTATACGACTGAGCCCAATAATGAAAACAGGCACAAAAGATTTAAACTGGAGACACGTTCACACAAAGACCTCACTGTGAAAAGCAACAAATTCTGCTTGTAACTTAGTCTTTGCAAAATATTTACGAATCGCCTATTTCAAATAAAGTTAAAGGGAAGGGTCAGTTTGAAAATCAAAGCAGTTGTTTGGTCAGTTTTGCCTCTGATAGCTGGCGGTATGTGGCTCCAATTATGGATGCCCTTTGGAGTGTGTAATGCCATCATAGGGTTCATTAACTATAGTGTGGTGTGATTGTATTGAAAGAATGCTGGCAAGACGTGTTGGTCGTTCTTTCCACAAAAGAAGCTGCATAGCTGAGGAAACATATCTGCGCCCTATTGCCTAGTTGTTTATTTTCCTTCAACCTTTTTAATTGTTCGCCAAATATGCGCAGTTTGTGTAACTTTTGTCGGAGAGCGACCCTGATTCTTTTCTAACAGTTAACATTGACATCCAGACAATGTCTGCCACAATCTGTGTTTAAAAAACAACTCCCTTATGAAGCGGTTTAATTGTGGCGATAATCAGGAGCTAAGGGCAAGGTCAGCCGGGTATTTTCACACTTTTCAGCGGGTTTGTTTATGTAAGGCAATAATCTTTACTCAAGGCATACCTCCCTTCCACTCCACAAGGAAATTAAGATAGAGTTATGGACAAACAATGGCCGGTGTGATTTGAGACACCGCCATGACATTTGATCCCTCCCATTAAAGTGCTGTAAAGATGCAATGATCCGGCCCCAGAGGGTTTGGCTGGCTACAGCGGGTGGGTTCATGCATTACAAAGGTACAAGCTTACCGCGTGTGTGTTAACTGCCATGCCGTAAGGGAGTAAATGAGGTGGTGAAACTGCTTGCCGAGCCAAGATACATTTTGGTGGAAGTTACTGTTAGAAGTAGCCTTACTTGAAGTGAAAGAGAAGTTCCACATTTTGACTTGGTGTTGTAAAGACTTGAAAGAAACATTCCCTGAATTGAAATCTATGGAAATTTTGATTTCAATATATGAATTTCAGAGGTGAGAGTTAGTGTCACTTAAGTCGTGGCCTGTGGGGTCCCTAATGTTGTGAAAACTTTTCAGTGACACTATAACCTGTAATATTTAAGTTGTAAACAGTGGCAAGGTATTTCAGTTGACAGTTGTTTACCAAAGAACTAGTCTATGGTTTCTAGAGACTGGGTGAGAAGGATTTAGAGAAGTATGGGTGAAAAAGAAATGAAACTGGTGCAATAGGTGCTTTTAAGAATTTAACTTTGAATTTTACATTTCTAAATTGTTTTTGTATCTCATTTGTGTCTTATTTTACCTTCAGCATGACGAGTCAGATGACGAAGAACAACAGTGTGCTCTAAGTGATAAGTGGAAATATCAGAGAACTAGTCGAAGGTGGTCTAGAAAAGATGGTGAACTGCAATCGCCAGAAGAACGACACCCATCAGATAATGGAACTTTGAAGAAAATGATAGGTTCATGTAGCAGTCACGACAGTGTGTTGACAGACAATGATGATAGTCAACAAGGTGACAGTCCAGTTCTGCACCACAAGGAAAATCACGATCAGTTTGATCGCTTGGATTTATTCATTACAGCACCCAAGGATTACCCTGAAAAATATAATACACTGTCTACTCAAAGGCAAACATCTGTGGATGGTGCTCAACAGAAATTAGATGGTGACACGGAACAATCAGCAAGTCTCAGTGCGTCCTTGAGTCTTAGTCCAAGACTGCGGAGAGCTGCAAGTGAAAAAATCAAAGGTGCAAGAAACTTTTTGAATAAAAAGATGGGTACCTTGAAGACTAAAAAACGTAGGCGGCCACTAGATGGCGCACAGATCAGTGGACCCGTGTTGATAGATTCACCCGAAGTACAGGAAAGGATTCAAAGACTTGGCTGTGTGGATATAAGTCCAACATCAGAAGGTTCGCCCTTGTTAAACCAGCACCTGCCACTAGGGGGAGCTTCATCTCCCAAAGATTCTTCAGACAGTGATACATCGCCTCTGTTACGGGCCAAAAATGCCACCACCATACAAGAGTTAAATGAGGTGCAAAGTCAAAAAAGTAGTACTAGCAATGGTGACATTGCTACTGCTTCAGCTGATAGCGAAGACAATGATACAACAGCAGTAACAACAATATCCACAGATACAGCAACAGCCACGACATCTACAGTTAAAAGAGCTAACTCTGGTTCACAGTTGTATGCTGATAAGGAATCGGCATCGAATGACTTTGAAAAGGCATATAGCACAATGCCACGCATTCACGAACCCATAAAGCGACGTTCACAGCATGGACGTAGCAACAGCGATGTTGGAGTGTCACTGACAGAAGAAATGTACATTCTTCCAGCCGATCACAAACCTGGTACCTTTCCCATAGTAATCTCTAATGGAGTCCTTCCCTCTGATATGGGGAGTGCATCCGATTCCAGCAGCTTTAACAAGAACTATTTAACCGCCTCTCCCGTAATGAGGGATAAATCCTCGCGAAGAAAGGCAGGAGGGGGAGAAGAAACAATTGACGCCAGTAGGATGAGCATCTATGATAATGTACACTTTAACAACATCTCTGGACTGACACCTCAAGAAGAACTGGACATGATCTTAAATAATTTGTTTGATGAAATTAATGGACTCAATAGAAGTCTGAGTGAGACAGGATTAGGTAAGTTGGGTAGTATTTGTATTTAAGGTGAGAGGAGTTATTAGCAGGGTTGTTGTATTTTGTTTTATCAGACTCTTCAGAATATTCAGCTCTTTGCTCCTATCACTCAATATTCTATAGAGCCAGTATCACAGAATAATGTTGATTATTAAAAATCAGTGCTAAATAGCTGAAATGAGAGTGTTTTGATGAATAAGATTGATTGGTGGAGACAAATTACGGTAGCAAATATGCTAAAAATAATTCAAACTGGTATGTACTAGAATCAATGTCTTCACACCCATGACTGTTTGAAAAAATACCATGTCTAATAATAAGGTTGGAAAATCCTCCCATTTTTGATATTGAAAAGGAAAACTTGGCATAATATTTCACATTCTGACAGCAGTTTTTTTGCTATTGGTTGTTTTCATGGAAGGTATGCTTGTTTGTGAAGGAAGTTGAATTGGATACCCAGTCAGAATTATTTGATCTAGACATGTTGTTTATCAATATACAAAAAAGCTACACAAATTAGCTGATTATGAAACATGTTCAAATGTTTTGAAGAGTGGTTTCAAAGTTCCTGGAAAAGGTGGGTTTCCTAGCATGAAAGCTACAGGATTGAAGGAAATGACTTCACTTGCGTCATCTTTTTTGGTTTAAGCCTGGAGAGTACAGGTGTAAATGGATGCTTTTTCCTGGACAAAAAATGATGTTGAACCGGAGACTTGGTAAGGTCAGTTGTGAGTTGGAATTTATTCATAAGTCCAAGAACTGTCATTCTGAATCAAATACAAGGCAGATTCGTGCAGATCGAGTACGGACTTTGTTGCTTTTGAGGTGCAGACATTATAGTTCATTCGAAGGTTTTAACCAACTGGTTTTGCTGGCAAGGAAAATGCCTTTAAGAATGAGCAGTTTGGTCAGCTGGGAAACCAGAGGTGAAAATCAACAGAAAGGTTGGTAGAAAAAAAAAAGGAAGCTTAAAGGTCCAGATGAATTTCATATTTGTGTGGGTTTTTTTTCTGTAAAGTGAGGTACAGCATTTATGATCAAGTATTAGATGGCAAGAGAGGTCCAATGGATTGAAAGTCATTTGGCATGATCTCTGTTTTTGAAGATTGTGGTAGGTGCTCTGGTATATTAGTATGTGTAGGGAAAATGCAGAATTGCAGTAGATATTCTCTCAAGCAATTCTTTTAACAAGAACTACATTACGTAAATGCACAGAACATTCTCACTGTGTGCAACCAACCTTGATGATATTTTTGCTTATATTTTTTTTATGTACCAGTTTTTTAAGCATTTTTTATCTAGACACCAAAAAATTCTTTTATGGCATGAAAATTATTTTTTCTTGGAAGTGCGAGTAATTGGATGAATAAATTGGTCTGTCATTATGCACAATTGTCCACCTCATGCAGTCAGTTTGATGAAGCTAAGTTCGCAGTATGCAGAGGATGTAAGTAAGCACTTTGCTTTACCCTCACCCCACTGCCTTGCCCACTTCAAATAGCAATCTCTTTGTTAAAATCAGTATAGTTTTTAGGATAATAGCCTGCTTTAATTATGCTAGGGGCTACATTTTGGTAACCTGTTGTTCAATTTAGACGCATCCGGTCTATCATAGAGATTGGTGATACGGTGATAATTATGAAAGATGTTATTCAGCAAATAATGTGAAATACTTGGAAAGACTCAAAAGTGGAAACCATAGGGGTTGGTGATGCTATATAAGATAATAATTTATTGTTATTCAGCAAATAATGTGAAATACTTGGAAATAATTAAAAAGTGGATATTTTTAGAAATGATTTTCACCCAGAATAGTCTGCTGATGCAAATTAAGTCATGGCAACCGCACACAAAATGCCCTTAAAGATGGTCAAATTAACTGCCTCCTTGTCATGAACTCTCTGATAATGCTAAGTATGAATATTGTGATGGTAATTTCTTGGAATGTCTGGTCTGCAGCTATCTGAGGACATATGAAATGTCGCATCAAGAAGGGCGCAATTCCTTAGAATTAGATTTAGGTGATGACTAAATCAATAGACTTTTAATTAAGATAAAGAGTATAGCAGCTATGCTTGAAAGAAAGTTTAAGTCCATGACACGTGAGCATTTTTAATGAACAATCAAAAAGATCATTCTGTTTTGATGTTGACAGGTTATAGCTAGGGCAACTTTAAACAACAATGAAGAGAAAAAATTGTACATTGTTGGGCATTCTGACAGACTGGATGTTAATTTAGTTCCTATATTTGACATCATTAAAAGCGCCCAGTTAACAAGCCAACAATCAGTTATCAGAAGAGATCAATAAGGGATCTGATCAAATATCACAATCCGCATTCAATTAAGTAACCAACCAGTTCAGTGAAGATCAAGTTGGATTTCATTCCCCAATATCTGAAGTTATTTTTAACTGGTGCATTCTCATCCAATCAGGAGCAGCATAACATTTCATTGAGTCTTGATAGGGGAAGGCAGCTGCTAACAGGTAGATTCTAGGCATGAAAACCAGTAGTAGTTGTCTGTTGAGTTTCAGAGCTGCTATTTCTTTTGAAGCAAGGTTGTTCATTTTGATTCAATAACACCAAGTGAATTACATAATTGTTAAGAGGTACTGAGGAATATAGGAGGTAAATGCATCACTTCATAGACCAGGTTTTTTTTTCTCTCAGGCAGGGTGAATGTGTTAAATGAGAATTGATTCGTATTTTTTAGGCTTGTCTTGCTGTTTGATAGTCTATATCTGTAAGAATGATTTTGGTGGTTTTGACTTTTTGTCAAAAACTTGATGTGAGAGAGAAATAATGTTAAGAAAATTAGTGATCGGTTTTCACCTTCTAACCAACACATGATAAGTAAAATACTGAAGTTTTTTTTTAATTGCAATTAGCAAACACAACCTTTTATGTTTTTGTTTTTTTTTTCTTAAATTTTCTTTAGTGTCCCAAGAGGAAGATAGCCGAGACGTATCTACAGCATCTTCAGACACGATGGAAGGGAGGTGCGAGTCTCCTGCATCACCCATCCAGCCCCGAGGGGACAGCATCCCACCCCTGGCTGAGGAGCTTATTACAATGGAGGTGGACACTGATGTGGTCAGTGGGACATCGTCCACTCATGAGACTAGTGACCAGGAGGGACACAGCGCTGGATCAGATGCTGATGTTACAGAGAATCCTTTATTACAGGAGCGTAGAGATTCTGGGGTCGGTTCAAGTTTGACAAGAACTCCAAGGTAGGCGATATTTATTATTTTATTTTATTGATGACTTGTTTGTAACAAATGGATGGTTTTACTTCTATAAAAATTCAACATTAGACTGAGAAATGAGTCAAATTAATTTTTTTCATTAAAAAGCATGTACAGATGAACTAAAAGAAGAGACTGTCTTAGTTTTCTTCAGAAGTTTGATATTTTGACACAGCTGCCATTTGACTTACATTTCAAATTAAGATCAAGAACTGGGTTTCATGATGTACTAATGGCCGAGACCATTCTTACCAAAATGCACACTAAAGACATATTTACAACTAGAACACTAAGCTGTGTAGACAACAGACGCTGAGACACGTGCAGAAGTAAAACGTGAACCATACCCATACTCAAAATTTAAACTCAAGGCACGAGTACAAATTGCCTGCATGCCTAAACAATGATAAGCACGTGCATGCCTCAACGATATGCACACAGACATTTTAAAGAAATGCAGTAAACCAAGGAAGGTGGATATTTTTAACCAGGTTAATCTCTGCCTTCATCAAAATTTAAACAGGTGTATATAACCGTGGAGAGTAAAGATGGAAAGTTTAGTTTACTGGTGCTTTGAGAGTCCCTGGTAAAATAAGCACATCTCTCCCCCAATGTCTGGGGGCTCTAGTAAACTGTTTGCTTGGTCTGAGAATAAAGTTCTGGCACAGACAGAAATGGCATTTCTGAAGCTTGCAGTAAATATTTTGCCTAGAAGGCATATGGTCACAAAGAGAAAAATGCAAGTTCAAAGGTCAGACTATTCTTGATAGAGATGGGTGGTGATGACACTATTATTATTATTATCATTATTTATCCAGAATTATAATGCATTAATTTTTCTATAAGAAGATGATTTCAACCCCCTCTCTGACTAAGGAGCTTAAACTGACTAAGGAGCTTAAATACCTGACAACATGTTAAGTACAATGACCTCTTCCATCTCTATCTTGCTAAATATGAATTGTTCCTTGGCATAGGCTTATAATGTTACCTTTCATATGCCACACAGCCCCTATGACAAGATTTCATTAAAAATCATGAAAAAAATAAAAGAAAAGAAACAATAAAAGGAAAACACTATACACACTGCAAATTTCCATACCCTTTCTATGGAAGCTCTACCTATTGAAACATAAAAATTCTCTTCACAGAGCTTAACATGTAATGTACTGTTCATGATTGTGGTTTTGTCATTTCTTCCCAGCATGACATAAACATGCTGTGGTCATCAACGTCTCACCCACGTCTTAGCACGAGTATTCTATTCATAGATTTTATACCTAAGCAGCTTGTTGAGAAGGTAATAAGAATTGGAGTTCTTTTAAGAATAAAATCACGCTTTTCCCATTATGCTGGCATGATTTCAAGAAAGCGGATCTTGTGTAGTGAATGAAGGAGTTCAGAACAGGATATTGTGAACTAACATAGAGCAAAAATCATGGGAAAGTCCTCAACATTATTGCCACTGTGGTTCTTGAACATGCAATATAGGTGTATTTTGTTGATGATGCTCAAGCTAAATTAAGAATTAATACTACCATTGTTCTGGTCCATTGTGCCTACGCATTAAACAAGATTTTGAACATGATATTAACAGTTTTACCTTATCACGTATTTATCTGATTTTGAATGAAATTTTGAGAAACATTACATAACTAATTCATCTTCATCATTGCCATTAAGATGAAAAATAAAAATTCCATAACCTTCATACTGTGACAAATAAATCTTTTAGGAAACCAGTTTTGATTATTTATTTATTTATTTATTTATTTATTTATTTATTTATTTATTTCCAGTAATGAAAGGAGAAGACCAAGGATCCGCTGGCACAGTTTCCAGAAGTCACATCGGCCCAGTCTGAACAGTCGCTCCCTGCAAATCTCTAATCTGTCTGCGGGACAACTTATGGTGCTACGAAAACTATCTCTACTCAAGCTGACAGCATTCATGGAGAAGTATTCACCCAGTAACAGGACTGGATGGAACTGGTGAGTCACTGTGGTGACTTGAGCAACTTTTATTTCACCTTGTTACCATATTGAGGATCTGTTTCTTGAAATGATGAAAGTCAAAATTTTGATCTGCCAAGGCTGCTAAGAATTTTCAGCTTCACACAGGGTTCCCCCCCCCCTCCCAGCTCAAAACTATGAAAATTGAGTTAAGTGTGAGTAAATTATGATTGTCTTAAGCTTGATAATGCCATTTTCTCACTGGGTCCTACAGGGTTGACAATAGCCTGTGTTGCTTTGCCTGCTACATGTGTTGTGGATCACTCATTTGTAAAAGGCAATAAAGACCAAAAAACACTACAGTCCTCTGTATGTTGTTGGTTTAACAGTCATTGCCAAGCTCACTATCGTGGGGCCTTCTTAATTTCTTCAATATCAGTTCTACATTCCAAACCAGAGTATTGCCTAATTTCAATTCCATTTGATAAAATGGCACATGAAATGTGAAAAAGTAATCAGGTGCATTTTATTTGATCTTTGCAGGGTCATTCCAAAATTTATCAAACGTTTCAAGGCACCAGACTACAAGGACAAAAATGTCTTTGGTGTGCCATTGTTGTTAATTCTACAAAGAACTGGGCAGCCATTGCCACAGTGCATACTCTACGCCATGCGTCATTTGCGGAGGACAGCCACCGATGCTGTAGGGATCTTCAGGAAGTCGGGAGTTCGCTCTCGGATCCAGAAACTTAGAAATCAGATCGAGGCCAGCCTAGGTACACTCAGTGAGTCGCATGTTTGTTTGTTTTTTCGGTTGTCGGGTAATGTCATTAACTTCTTTTTTCATTGTCTCATTATTACATTCGTACTGGATATGTTTATTGTAGCATGTAAAATGTTAGTTATTAGTATGATCATTGTTTTAGAAAATGTGTATATTTCATTTTAACCCAAAATACTTGCTCAAAAGACTAAAAAATCAATTATTGTTTTGAAGTCAGTCGCAATTTATTCTGTCTTCTTGTGTGTTGTGGTTAAAAAGTAAAATAAGATGGCATCAGCAAGCGATCATGTTGCTGCCATTCATGTTTCTTGAGTTGGTTGCATGGTATTGACTTTTCTTTTGACGTCAAAGGATGCTTGTGCTGATTTATTTTTAATTCCACAGGCATGTTATGCCACAACTAGAGATTGCTGGTGCTATCTGAGGAGTGTACTTTCCCTATTGTTTTGTGTCCCTTAGTTTCATGTTGTGTCGTGATGATATTGTTAGATTTTAAGCCCTGTGACATACATATAAGATAAACAGCAGAATTGCAGCATTTTCATATATGATATCTTGACCAATTTTTTTCTTTGAAAAAAAAAGTAGAAGATAGGTTCTGTGTTGAATATGGATTTGTTTCTTGTTTCCAGACCTGGTTAATTTTGATGCTCTGCAGGCATATGATGTAGCCGACCTTCTGAAGCAGTATTTCCGTGAACTGCCAGAATGCCTTCTCACAAATAAACTCTCTGAAACCTTCATCAGTATATTCCAACGTAAGTGGGTTTAAGCCACCAAAAATTGTTTGCTTTCTCACATAGAATCATGTCACACAGAATCATGATTTATAACATGGTAATATACTAAAATATTATATAAAACATAAGATAAATTGAGATAAATGATTTGTTTTTCAAGCATGGAGTTTTAATTCTAGTTCTCTATGCATTATTTTTTTATCACTGTGTTAGTAACTTAAAGAAGGATAATTTGAGTATTATTTCCAACAGCTGGTACATTGTAGGCGATCTTTATTGTTGAAGTAGTAGTTGTAGTAGTAATAGTAGTTTGAGTATTAGTAATTTTTTTTATTTATACATCATTCATCAATGACAAAATCTGTGTTGCATCAAATGTCAGTACATAATACCAATTTGTCTCCTCTCAGATGTTCCCAGTGAGCTGCGCATGGAAGCGGTTCAAGCGGCGGTGATTTTGATGCCTGATGAAAACAGAGAAGTCCTGCAGTCTCTTCTTTTATTCCTTAGCGACATGGCAGAACATTCCGAGGAAAATCAGGTATAGTGTTTTTAGGGATTTGCAGGTCATTTGCTGCCTTCTTTATTTGGTTTTTGTACACTGCCAAAGATGTAAGCACTTCAGGATATTACCATTGCATCAAGGCATTTGCTAAGTTATGCTTATATTTCTTGAAAAAATAAATAAAAATTTAAAAAACGGGAAAAATATATGTTATCCCTCATTATGCCTCATTACACAGTTATGTGACATTTTCCATCTGAGTGAATAATTACTGGATACCAGTTCACTTTTTTAATCAGCCAGAAGGTTAATATTTTTCATTTACATTCACAGAAAAAATTAGTTATGTGAGGGGCTTGTCCTTAAGTAGAGTGGCCTTAAACTTGCTCTAGACGAGGCATGATAATTTTTAAAAAAAGCTGAGGTATAAAAAACATGATTCACGAGTTTCATCATCACAGGCAGTGCAAAAATGAAAACTATCAGGTCATGAGGGGGGAAAAAAGCATCTTTAGTTTGTGGTAATGAGTAAACATGGAGGAAAAAAAAATAAGAAAACTACTCTTTTCTTTTTCAAGGCAGTTAAGTTGTTTTCTTTCACTAACATGTTTACTATAGTGTGATAAGTAAAGGTCATCTGATGGAATTTGCAGATGTTATTTGGAATTTTTGAATTCACCTGAGTATGTCTGATATACCTCTTTCAGCAAACAAGCAAAAGAGTGCATCACAGTACAATATAAAAAGAGGGATTAGTGAGAGATTTTAAGTGTAAGCAAAATCATCATGTTTTGAATATTTCATGAAATTGGTTACATAAAAAAAATGAGGGGTTTCTTGTTTGGGACTGTGAGCTTATAATCAGTACTGTGCCTTTAAAATGATTCTTCATTTTTTACTTCAGATGACTGCCAGCAATCTTGCTGTCTGCTTTGCCCCCTCTTTGTTTCACATGTGTGGCCCCCGTAGCAACCAGACAGCAAGCCCCAAGAGGCAACAGAAGAACCTGGGAGTTCCAGACCAGAAAGAACTATTAGAACAGAAGGCAGCTCACGAGTGTCTAACACAAATGATTATGTCCTGCAAGAAAGTTTTCACAGTGAGTATTATGAAGATTTCTGTTCATCAATAGCTGCATTCACAACAGAGTCCATGGATCAACTAGTCCATGGATCAAATATGGCAACCCACTTAAAAGCTTGACAGCTAAAGTGGCATTGACGCGGAATAGATTCCCCATGGGGATTACACAGCAAGCATATTTGATCTGTGGGCTAGGTAGACTGCTGTTGGGAATGCAGCTAATCTCTTTGTTTGTCACATATAATAACACATGCATTAAGATAATGAGCACATATGACTGTTCAAGTTCATATTGAAGAGAGCAAATTGAAACATACAATTAATGCAACAGTACGACCTCATCTTGCATTGTGTACAACCAACTTGAATCATGAAAAATAAATAAAATTTTATGCACATAATTATTTTAAACGTTCTAGATAGAAGAAGATACCATGATGAAGTGCAATTTTTCCTACATGGAACAGGGGGACCCAGTGACTCTCAATGAGCTGACCAAAGGCTTCTCTAACCATACCACTTATATAGACTCCTGTATTCAGGGTTTACTTAGGGTAAGTCGTGGGCGCATTCACAGTGGTCTAACTCAGGCTCCCAGTAAACCAATTGATGTCACTGGTTCACTGGTTTATAGATGGGTTTTAGGTTGCAGTATAAAGTTTTTAAGTGGCTTGAATTAAAAATGTGGAGAAAAGGCCATTTTTCACTGATGTAATTACTTGTAGATATCATGTTCTTTGCTGCCTACGAATGATATAATTTCACATACGAAAAAAAGCAAATCAGAGTAAGTCCAAATTGGGTACTAATTTGTGGTATATTGTTTTTTAGTGACTTGCATGAAAATGCAGAGGAAAGTTATTGCTTGTTAATGTAAATTATTTATTGGTCCTTTCTACAAAGTTGCATTCTAGCTATCTTGTGAGACATAGTCATTGATTAATTGTCTTACTTCTACCTAAATAAAATAACAGATCCAGATTGATCACAAATTTGGAAAATAACAAAATGTCCTTTACTTGAATTTCCTAATAAGCAAATTATTTTTGCAAAGTATGGAACACATTATAAGCAAGGTTTTGTAGGCCAAAGACAACAGCACGCGATGCTGTTCCAAAACCTTAAAGCATGGTTTTGTGAAGTCAAGGTTTTTCTTTGTTTAATCAATTTTCATGTCATTGTGGTGATATAATAAGAAAAAAAAAACTGAAGCATGCAATTTAAGACAAACAATAAGGCTATTGAACTCTTACTGTGAACAACTGTGGTTGGATGTTGGATTTTCCTTTTTTTTTTTCAGGAGTCTCGAGACAAATTTAAGGGTTGGGAAGTGATGACCACCAATGAAAGTGTTGAGGTGGCTTACAAAAAAGTCGGTGACGGTCACCCACTCAGACTGTTCAAGGCTGCAGTGGATGTAGAAGCTCCCCCTATTGAGGTGTTGAACAGGGTGCTACGAGAGCGCCATCTATGGGATGATGACTTATTGAAATGGAGAATCATTGAGAAGTTGGACAAGGAGACGGAGATATTCCAGTATGTTCGTAATAGCATGGCACCTCATCCTACAAGAGACTTCTGTGAATTGAGGTATGTCTTTAAAAATGAATTCTCAAAAAATTAATGTAAAATCAAAGAGTTGATGAATTTAAGTGTACTGTTAAATATTCATGTGATGTTGCTTATGACATCACTTTCTGTGCTCTGTGACATTGCATTTATGTAAGTCTAATATTTAGTTTTGATGAATGAATGGAAACATAATTATTTGAAGGAGGATGAAGAATTTTAAAGCATACATATCTTTTTGACTATGAATGTTTGAGTAGTAATTTTCTTATTTTATCAAAATAACATCCATTTTATATTAATAATTTACTAACATCATTACTGTTGTCTCCAGGTCATGGCGTACAGACCTCCCAAAAGGTGCGTGTGTGCTGGTCTCGACCTCCATAGAGCATCCCAATTCTAACCTGCTGGGTGGAGTGCGTGCTGTGGTCCTAGCGTCCAGGTATCTGCTGGAACCCTGTGGGTCAGGAAAGTCCAGGCTGACCCATTTGGCCAGAGTGGACATGAGGTAGGTGGACAATACACACTGTGGCCTGATGTGTGTTTTTGACTTAGCCACTTTAGAAAGGAAGATATTACGTTTTTTCAAGTATCTCTGTAGCAGTTCTTAATTTGCATGTGTATGTGCGTGCATGCATGTGTGTGCGTGTGTGTTTTAATTAACAGGATGTGATAACATCGGAAATATCACTTAGAGGGATTTAATGCAGATAATATACCTTGATTTAAGATCTTGTATTTTTGTCTTTCAGGGGAAGGTCTCCCGAGTGGTACAACAAGGCCTATGGTCACATCTGTGCCAGCTACATCTCCAGAATAAGAGACTCTTTCAAACAGAATGTGTCGGATGGACCAGAAACCAAGTTATAGTACACAACATTTACAGTGTAACGGACAGGAGAAAATTTGATGACATATTTAAAGGAGAACATAGAAAGTGGTGATATAAGCAGCAGTGAGAACAGAAAATGGTGACAGGGAGAATAGCACAAAAAATGGTGGCACTTTACAGAAAGGAAAGACGAGGTAACATTTTGCCAAAAGAAGGTATCTTTGCAATATGGTGTTCTAATTTAACTGGGTTGAAAGAAAATCCGAGCCTGTGAACAGAAAGAAGCAATTCCTTTCAAGATGATCACATCATTACATCAACATGTAAGGAAACAAATGTAAGTGAAGAGCAAAACATAACTGGAGTAAGCCTCATGTACATGGTCATGGATGGCAAAGAATTTATAACATTCTTTGAGACACTGAGAGATAGTAAGGCACAAACTCTACACTGGACATGCCTATTGTGAACCTGCTAACTAGAATTTGACAGTACCCAAACAGAATGTATAATTTAAGCCACATTTTCAGGTCTATGTGAGATTAGACTAAACTCTTTTAATGTCATTTTACTGAGCACCACCGAGGGAATAAAAATACCTAATGGCTGTGCAATAACATAGAATAGCATGGGTTAGTATAGCATGAATGGTCCATCTGTTAGAATAGATGACCAAATGACCCCAGCTTTTTTTGCTGAGTCTATCTATGTAGTTAAAAGGTATTGACCAGTCTCGATAAGACCAATGAACTTGACTTCTGTCCAAGCCATTGGTCATCCGCGGACTGATAAATGTAGCTGTTCGGCAGTTAGGTTCACTTTGAGAGTGCTGCAGTTAAGGCAAGGGCTGAATGAATAGACATGGCAACCAGTTTCTCCTCTGAGAAGAAAAAGACTTGCTATTTTACACTTTTGAGGACAGCATTAGAGATAGAAAATAGCTATCCATATTCTATACAATATCCTTGTTATAACCCTGTATTATTACAGTGCAGGGGATAATGGATACAACATTATGATTTCTCATCATTGATATTTTACCCAGTATACCATGTCATTTAAGCATGTAGTGTAAGTTGGTGTATTCAATCAACCTGTTAAACAAAAAGCAAAAATGCTTTATTTAATCACACATACATATATAATATATCAGAAGAACTTATTTTTGTAAACTGTTTTGTATAATGCCACAGGATGTTATGTTGCAGTGGCGAGAGGTGTACTTTTGTTGTTGTCACTATTCTTGTTTGAAGTAATATGTAGTTTCTACCTGATTGTGAGGGTGTTTTATCACCATGGTTCTATTACATTAGTTCTGGTTGAGGACTAGTACGTGATAAGTTGTCAGCTATTATCACTGTGCTGAGGAACTGAAGATGATTCAATAAGTGTTTCTGGTAGCAAATTTTCATAAATTTCACCCCCACCCCCCACTGTCCAATGGAAGAACCAAAGGTTTTTGTGAGGCCTCTGTTGTTCCATATAATGAATATCACTCGTTGCCAAAACTGCTGAAGTTACAACCTCAAAAGATGCATTTGGACTCAGTCCACTGTATGACTTCAATATTACAGTGTAGAAAGAGCCAAGGATTATTATATTTATTGATAAAAGATACAGTTCATGTGAGCAATCTCATAAAAAAACTTGCAATGAGAACAATCCCTGTCAGAAAGGATTGCCAATAAAATTTGGATGGAATTCGGGACTAATGCATGCTTACATGGAGCAGCAACTAAGTAGCAATGACTTCATGTAAGCTGTCTTCTTTGGTGCAACAGGGTGTATTAGTACTTCAACAAATTACTTTAAAATAGGGCAGCTAGCCAATCATGTTTTTTGTCGTATTTACCTCCTCTTCTCAACCAAGCATCTTGATATTATGTTGCATTGTATTAACATATGATACCTCATTTAAGTTTTGATGAAGGTCACTGTGACCTTTTAATTTATGTATCTAACTATTAATGTTATTTAACCTTTAACTACAAGGTGCTAAGTTCTTTTTATGCTTGTTTTCACAGTCACATGTGATATTAAGCATTTTATTTTTTATTTCAACTAACAAGAGTAAAGTTAACTGACTGTGCTCATAAATAAGTGAGCACAATTTTTTCGATAGATTTAACCATGTACTCACAGGTAAAAAAAGTATTTAAATGTTTAACTTCTTTTAATACAGGTCAGACTCATTAAAATGTGGGAAGACTATTTAATGGGTAATTTTATGTGTAGCATATTATCCTTATGTTCTTGTCATCATCATTTTGTGAAAACTAGAAGTGGAATCTTTCTGTGGAGTTATTTTAATGGCAGATTTTTTTTTTTACAAATTTTTTGTGTCCTTACAGGTGAAAAAATTGCAGTAACTTTACTAGTCTTAACACACAGACAAACACTTTGTCACTGCCGTCTGTCCCACAGAATAGTTTGACCTACAAACTGAGATGGATATGAAATTTACACGGTGCTGTGCACGTGTTATGAAATGTACAATTTCAAATCATGCCAAAGCTAGCAGACCATTCTACAAATGGTCATTTATAGGTAAAAACAACAACTGTTTGTTGTCTTTCATTTGTTTGTAAATAACTTTTTGTATCATAGTTCTTAAATGAAAATGGTTAACTCCCATGAGATATATGAATTGTATGTCTGATGTACATGTATCAGTTAAAGAAAATATTAAAATAAATTCTTCATGAAGTGACAAATTTGACTTGCATGTTCTTAGCATGTGTAGCCGATCACAGAACTATCCATAATATATATAAAATTTGGAAGATTAGTAAAACTAAAAACAAATGGAAATATATTCTTTGGTTAAGAGATAATCAGTCTTGAAACACCACAAATATTAATATTAGTCCAGACAAAAATTTCGTAACCTAGAAATTGTGTTTCCTTTAAAATGTTTGATCTCGATTCGGGCCAGTTCTTGTTTCAAATCATCTGTTGTCATTGCATTAACCTGAAAGCAGAGATACTCATAAAATGATATAAAATATTAAATAAAATTTTGTACCTTCCTATCATCTATGTCACCATCCTTCTTCTGGAAAATGCAGTATTTGTTCTGAGAAAAAGCAAATGCTTTTTTCCCAAAATTTCATCTGCATTATTTAAAGGGAAACAATGATTCACTGTATGTAAGTAGTGCAGAACGCTTTTGTGATCTATTATATCACCATAATTTTTTAAATAATCATTCTGGAAAACCCAATATACAGTGTGCTCGTTGCCAAAGCAATTTCTTTCCCTAACTTACTAGAAAAATCACATTTTTTCTAGAGCACAATGCAATTGAAATAGTTTAGGATTTCGTCCGGGCTTGTCAACGGTTACTATACTGTATGAAAGGGAAGGGTACAAGGCCAACAAACCAAATTTAATGGACTTTTTAAAGAAGACATGGACGTCATAAAAGGAGACGAAAAGGGTCGCATCATATAAAGCCATAGACAGACATCAACTTACAATTGTCTGAACTAGGTAGAACTGTGCTGCACGTAGGCCTACGTTGTGTTGAGTTGTTGCCTTCGATTGTGTTGGAGGAGATTGTGCTAGTTGCGACGGTGTGGCTCGAAAATGTGCTTGACAGACTTAGGATGCTTGTGGGTGACATTTTAGAACAGTCATGTCAATAGCATTATTATTAGACGTTAAAGTAACAGTGTTACTATTTAATTGTCACTTATTTAATATAAATAGATATAGGTGGAAATTTTAATGTTAAGAGTTGACAGAGAAACGACGCAAGAAGAAATTTAAAAGGAAATTATATAAACATTTATTTTGCTACAAATAAATAAATAAATTATTTACAGTGACTTTTGTATCTCTGATTATTTGTTTTTTCTCAAATTCCATTTAATACAGATAAAACGCGGGAAATAAGATATTACTTGATATCACCGACTTTAAGTTGTGAAGACGTTAGCTGAAGGCCCCTGTATACTGCTGATAAAAATGGGGATATTCTGTATCATAACTGTTTACATAAATATATGAGGTATTTGACAAATACTGTCGAAAAATAAGTAAAAATGAACAAATTTGTCAGATGACTGCAGTTTCCTAACCATCGCTGGCTTCGTTGTAAAAGGCCAAAATGTTCGCCAACTCGGAGTCGACAGCATTGTGTACGCTGCTGCGTGCGTTTATGAGGTGCCGACACTAAGGCTTCGTTCACATGCAATGTCTATTTTCTAAATTCTATTTTCTATTTGCGGTATGTCTTATGATCACGGTCTAAAGCCTAACTCATTGTTGGCCATAACTTCCTATTCAGACAAAAAATATGATAATGACTATTTAGTTATCAGAAAATAATAAGTTAGAAAGAGGACAGTATTCAAATATGTAATAACAACAGTGCATCTGGTGTTCCACAGTGTAATTTTTTGTCCGTCACATTCCGTGCCGTTGACATTTCGTTATTTTTTCTACTAATATTAATAGATTGTGGCTGCCCAAGGTCAATCTCATTTAATTTGCTTTTGTATTTACAGTGTAAAATATTGTACTCTGCTTTAAGCCGTATAAAAGCAGATTTATTCTGTTCAACTGACCCCCATACCTGAGCGATGTTGAAAATGGGAGAAATGACCGAGTCGGCTGGAAAGTCATTGACGTAGTAGTCAGAAAGCCAACTTCAGCAAGTAAATAAATAAATAAATGAAAGAATGAAATGAAAGTATTAAAAAAGATTTGAAAGATTTAAGTTTAAAATAAGCAAGAAGTAATTGATACGTATTAGAATGATTGGCGCATGATAAAGAAGCTCTCATAAATGTTTGAGTGAAAAAAAAAATTAATGATTCTTACTCATGATTAAATATATCTTCAATGCTCTCCAATCTTTGATCTAAGTCACTGAAATTGAATTAAGAAAAGTATGATTTATGATTTAAATGACTAAATATAATAAACATTAAACAGAACGGTGCGTATACTGGATTGATATATAACTTATAAGGTATTTCAGTAATATATAGATAGATATATAAATTAACATAACAAAAATAATCATCAGTCATAATTACGAAATGCATACCAGACCAGGTTGTCAATAAGGTCCCTGAAGTCATAATCCGTATCTGTGTAGATAATGGTGCCATGGATGATTTTTCGAGTGGCTTCACGAATGCTAGGAACTTCAATCCACAGAGGATGTCTGAATAGATCGAAGGAATGCTATTAGCAATCATCATTGTGATAGGCAATCACTGATATGCAACATTCCAATAGGAATTTAGGCGGAATAATTCCTATTTTAAAAATTAAGCACATTTCCTCAAAATGAAAAGCTTTATTAAAAAAAAAGGATTGCATATACTCTAATTTCTTGTTCAGTTAACTTGTAGTCAACGGGAGTAATTTCGGCCCGTTGTTTCTTTCTTTGATTTAAATACGTTTCTGGATCATGCTTACTTTATACATATCCCTTTCTTACCTCCCCTCGAGTAATTCAAACAACATAACACCCAGAGCATAATAATCTACTCTCCAAGAGGCGGAGGTGCCAGCTAGCACCTCAGGGGTCAAGTTTTTAAGGAGGGTAAAATTCACTGATCTGGGCCCCCAAATGCTTTCTCCATCCTCGGTCAACGGGTGAGCCGATCCAAGGTCACACTGTTAGAAAGAAATCAATTAATGTCTTTAAACGAATGAAAAAGATAAATGAAAAAAATTAGCCTTCTTTTTTCAGTCTAGGAAAATTGAGTAACAAGTTCTATCGGTCTTGGTTTGATCAAAGAGCAAATTAACTAAAAAATGTGATCTATGACGTGGAGATATAGAGATAGAAAAAAGATATAATAAAATAACCAAATAACGTCTGTAATTTTTCATACTTGAGCTTTATCAAACCAAAACATTGCCAGTAAACATCTCACCAGTTTGGGTATCCCTTGCAGACTGATCAAAACATTACTAGTTTTGAGGTCAAAATGTGCCATATTCAGTCGGTGTAAATGGTCAATCGCCATACACACGAATGTGGCAATAAATTTTACAATACGAGGAGGAACTGCGTTACTAAAAAGGGGATTAAAACAAATATGTAAGTAATTTGTATTTTTGTCAATTTTCGGAAAAATTGCATTAAATCTTAGAACAATAAAAGGTAAATATCTTAGCCACAAAAAAAGAGAAAACTAAAACACAGTAGAAGAATATGAAAGAAAACTGCGTTATTAAAAAAAGAAAAAGCGACTTACAAATTTCTTTCGCAGTGGTCTTGTAGTGCATCAAGATCCATAGGGCAAAATTCAGAAATCAAGACCGGAAAACCTGGGTTCACATCAAAAGAGTGGAAAAACCTGGAACCAAATATTTTAACAAATTGAAATTGTTACTCTATGGTTCTTTGTGATCTGATTTTAAAGGTTCGTACCAACTCTCAACCACATTACGTCAACTCGCATCAAATATCTTAAGATTCGCATCGAAAATATCAAAAACTATTTTACAAAGTTTGCAAACGTGTAAAAAATCCAAATCAATTAATTCTTGAATTATATCATATAACTGTTAAAATACCCCAAAATATAGTCGCTGTTGGCCAGCTTCATAAAGGTAACTTCTTCCTGGATTAGGTAACCGTACTCCATGCATTTTGGCACTTTAATAGCCAGGTTGTTTCTAAGCTAAATATGAAATATTTCCAATGTTAAATGGGGTGTCATAAATTTATTTTAATGCAAACATTGGGCAATTGTCTCTTACATAGCAAAAAAGAGCTTTCCTGGAATTTCCCCTTGATCAGTAAAGTATGCCCTGTATAAAAAAATCACTCGGTTACCATCTTTAAGCCCATTCTCGAGCTCTGCATTTGTATTTTTACCCTTGCAAGTGAAATTTATCAGCCTCCATCTCCATTAGGAGAGTGACCCAAAATAAGAATAAACTGAAAAAGGGGGGGGGGGGGTATGGATTGTAATTCTGAAAACAGTATACATTGGTGACTAATGGAAAAGTGTTAAAATTACAAGGTATGCTATGTGCCTTAAACGAAAATTCCCTCTGCCTATGGGACTAAATGCTTGCTGTAACTATAACCATTACTGCTGACACAATTAAAACTGCCATTACTGCAAGTATTACTCATCCTTCTTATGCCTCTGTTACTACTACCGGAGCATAACTTTTATCAACATCACAATACCTTGTACACTGTGCCGATTCCTCCGCGTCCTAAGATCGGAAGCATCGTGTCTTCCTTTTGGAAAAGAGCCCGAACCTTTATATCATTTAAAAGATAATTAATCATTAATCATACTTCTGAAATTCGAAACACTGAAATAAAATCTCTTTGAGTCAGTTTAAATTTATTAAAACTTACTGGCAGTTTCATTTTTTTACATTATTTATTCTCGATTATTTTTGTTTGAAGACTAAATCATTTTACACTGTACGTGTAAATTAATTCCACAGTGCAATAATGCAAATAAAATTTTGCTTATTGTCAGCAAGAAGCTGACAATGAAAGAACTCATCCTGGCAAAGATTCTTACACGGATTTGTGCAACACCGACCGGTTGACTCTCCCTTTTTATTCCTTAACTTACCTCGGATTCTAGTTCAAACGTTTCTCTGTGAAAGATATAGTTGTAAATGTATTTCATGCCTAAAAAGGCAATGTGTGATGTTATTATCATTTCTGCTATGTTTTAGTAAAACAAAAAAATCTCTGCACTTTTCGCCTGCACCGCAGTATGTCTGAGATCGCTTTTACGTTTCTAGGCAACGCCGGCAAGGGTCAGTGACGTCACAATCTGTTTCTTTTGCGAGATTCACGCATGCACGTATTGTGAAAAGGTTGAGATTGTTTAACTTTAAAATAATGAATAACATTAATTAACTAATTAACTAATTTATGGCCCTTTTTCAACCGATTCTATATGCAGTTTATGCTCGCTGTTTAAAAAGATCAGCTCATCTCCGCACGTGACTGGGGGCGCATGCCATAAGGGAATATTTGTACCCTTGTCAAGAGGAAAGGAAACATACGTAATTATGTCTCGAAGTTTTTCGTATATTATGAGACGAATTGATTAAGAAGCAATTTCCTGTGTCGCCTTTCCATCTTTCGTCTTTTTTTTTTTTTTGTTTTGTTTTTGTTTGAGGTGACAAGAAAAGGTGTTCAACATGTAAGGTAGGCCTACTTATGTAAAAAGATAAAACTCTTCTTCATGTAGAATACTGACTCGTTTCAAAATAGCGTACACCAAGAAGCAATGTCGGATAATTTTATGATAATATTATATGTATTATATTTTGAGATTGGGGCATATATACACGTATAAAGCAAGTCTTGTTATCTATTAGTTCCGCTGCAATGAGGAAACATAAAATATCTGTAACATAACGACACTATGACACGTGATGCAGGCAGGCGAAAAGAACCCCGTGACCTCGAATATGTAGAGCGTGAATAAAGCGTGAATAAAAATAGGTGCATTAAAGGACAGATTCAGCCAGTTTAAGACGCTACATAAACACATGCGCGTAGAGGATTTTCAACGCAGTATTCGTGGGGGATATAATATTACAGACATATACCTGGACTCGGAAGACAAATTAGACATACACAGACATATACCTGAACTTCAACGTCTTGGAACATAAATGGATCGTCCTTTTGCACAGATCTAAAAGGATCTCAAAAAACAAGGACGTGCGGGCGTTTTAACCCATGTTTATCTGGTGTCAACGCCAATGTGAACAACTTATAGGGATCTATGTAACACAATGAAGACAACGCTGTGAGCAGTATACAAATTATTTTATTACATTATATTATATTACTATCAGGCAACATGAAAGTCGTAAGCCTATTAATTGGGACACCAATCCTCGCTTTTACAGGTGTGACGTCACATCTCCTGTATCACCTCAGATATGCCCCGAAGAAGGCCATGCCTGCGCCTAATTGGGATGTCAGCGAGAGTGAGAGAGAGACAGTGGTGAAAAATAGAGAAGGACTTCTCAAAGGCATACAGGAAGTTTACGCCGCCACCGCCACTGTTGACAGCTTGAAACATGTCAGTGATGACGTCATATTTGAGGACCCCGTCGTGAAGTTTTACGGGAAACGCGAGTTGTCTTGCGTGATTCCGATCATGAAGAAATCGCTGAAAGCTAGCTCAGCAACACAGACAGTAGAGAAATTTCAGACCGTTCATGGAGAAAATGAAATGTACGTGGATATGTGCGTAAAATTTACCCTGGGAAGCCGTAGCTTTACTTTGCCTTCATTAGTGTCGATTATGCTGAGGAAAAAAGCAACGGGTGAAGGGGAGGAAGTGGTCCACATGACAGAGGAATATCTATGGAAACCGCTCCTGAACAGAGACAGTTCCCTCATATTGGGGGCATGCCATGCTGCTATGAAAAGGTTCAACGGGATTCTCTGTGCCAAACTGTTTAAATATAAAGAATGAGTAGCCTAATTTTACAAATTCCATTTTGTTTACGTCCATTGTTTAGAGAAGAATCTTCCCAAATGAACAAATAAAATAATAGCACAGGTGTTGAGCTTACTTGGGCTATGGCATGTTTTGGTAAAGTCGATTTTGTGATATTTGTGTAAGAGTTTAAAAGAATGATTGCTACACAGTAAATGTTCTTGGCATATCTTAGTGGGGTGGTGTCACGACTGAGACTGAAGTTCTTTGTCAATACAATCACTCCTTGCTCAAGGTTTAGTTAAAAGTTCGAAAAAAAATCAGATAGGCCCTAAATCCAGACAAAATTGATATGTCGATAGACGAGCGCAACCAATCTTTATTTTGAGGAAATCAAATTTTCGTACCTCTTTTTCGCATAGAAAAATGACTGAGTGCTAGTTTTTAACAAACTTTTAAAAAAACCTAAATGCTGTTGTTTTTATTTACTAAAATCGCCCGCACTGTCCTTAGCATTTCACATTTAGCTGCTACATGTTTAGGCCTACTAAATGAACATTTGTTTAAACTACATGTAGAAAAAAAGCACTCAGGGAGCACAAACCTCCACCAAGGAAACTTCATTATTATAAATTGAAGTGGCTGGGCGCTGAAGGTCATTTCGAGTATTGTCAAATTTACAAATCTGATAATTTGAAAGCACGGACTGTGAATCCTTTATTGTGGTAATCTGGTGGTAGAGATCTTACGGCCGTACTGTAAACTCGTTAAATGTTAATCAGATTATTGTATTCATGAAAGAGATAAAGTTGTTCAATCAAAACGTTTTAAGCTATTGTAATCGCCAGCTGTCTTTGCGTCACTCCTAAGTAAGTCTTAACACCCAGAAGCCACACGTGCGTCGTTTCTGGATAATAACTTTTAAGTCATGTTTACAATTTACAACTTCTGCAGATAAGTCTGATGCCTGAATATTGCGTAACTAGCGCCCTTTTCCAGGATATTCAGGAAAAGGTGATTTTGGTTCTTAATACTTTATTTCTCCTAAGACCGTGCCCCAACATTAACACGGCCGAATCTGAAACTTTAAATGTAGGCCTACTCTCCATGGGTTTGGAAATCCTCAAAATGGTTATGTTTTCCATCGACAGCTTCTTATAAAACCTTACATAACTTTAAAAATGATGATTTAATCCTTTAAGTAAAAAAATGCTCAATTGAGCTCCCCCCCCCCATCCACATCCCCCCCCCCCCAATCACTGGGTCTACCAGTGCATATGGGTGTTAATTCATTTAAACCTGCTCCCGGTCTGGCAAATATTTTTATCACAGATTAAATCAGCCGTGAGAATTAACATTCATGTACGATAGCCCAAAGCTGGTAATATTATGCAGTGCACTAGCCTGACAAGCAGTGAACTAACGATTCCTACTAACAATGATCGCTAAAATTAGCCGGTGACCTTCACCTCAATATGTGACGTCTCCCCTGATGTAATCAACGTAAATATTTCAGGCAAGAGGTCCTTGTGACACTGACATCAGCAGCGGGGTAATGTGGATTATTTGTTTTGAGGTTGGGGCGTATGTATAGGTCTCAAAATAGGTCTTTTATCTAACAGTCTTACCGCAGTGAGGTAAAGAAGCGAGTGATCATTACCATCATACCTGTATAACGACACACCTGATGCAAGAAGGGTCAACATTTCACCGTAGAGAACCCAGTGGCCTCGAACGCGCAAAGCGTGTATAAATATAGGTCAGTGTTGCATTATAGGACAGATTCAACAAGCTTAAGAAGCCACATCTACACACGGGGGATTTTCAGCACAGTATTCGTGGAAGACATCCAGATCTATTTGATATACATTTTGTATACTACCTCAACGATTGAAAACGCTATTTCGACCCACTGAAGACGGTGCTGGTGATTTGTTTCATTTGCCTGTGTTAGTATATACCTCACAGATACCTGAACTTTGATCACAAACCAGTCGTTTATTGTGTACAGAGGAACTCGGTTCTTACACCTATTAGCCCAGCTAACAGTTACAAGCGGGTGCGTTTATCCTTGTTTACCTAGGTGTGAACACCAATGTGAACAAGTCGACAATTTTTGGGCATCTAGGTCACAATATCACGACTACTCTGTGAGCAGAATACACAGTAATATATATCATACACTACTATCGAAGCCATTTTGATAACATGGGAGTAGTAAGCCTATTAATTGGGACACCAATTATCGCTTATACAGGTGTGACGTCACATCTCCTGTATCACCTCAGATATGCCCCGAAGAAGGCCATGCCTGCGCCTAATTGGGATGTCAGCGAGAGTGAGAGAGAGACAGTGGTGAAAAATAGAGAAGGACTTCTCAAAGGCATACAGGAAGTTTACGCCGCCACCGCCACTCTTGACAGCTTGAAACATGTCAGTGATGACGTCATATTTGAGGACCCCGTCGCGAAATTCTACGGGAAACGCGAGTTGTCGTGCGTGATTCCAATCATGAAAAAAACGCTGACAGCTAGCTCAGTAGAGAAATTCGAGGCCGTTCACGGAGAAAATGAACTGTACGTAGATTTGCGAGTGAAATATACCCTAGGGAGCCGTAGCTTTACCTTGCCCTCGTTAGTGTCGATCATGCTGAGGAAAAAAGCAACGGGTGAAGGGGAGGAAGTGGTCCACATGACAGAGGAATATCTATGGAAACCACTTCTGAACAGAGACAGTTCCCTCATATTGGGGGCATGCCATGCTGCTATGAAAAGGTTCAACGGCATTATCTGTGCCAAACTGTTTAAATATAAAGAATGAGTAATTTGACAAAGAGAAAGGTATTTTTGTTAACGTGTATTGTATTATTAATGCCTTAATTTGCTTATCTATTTATTTATTTCCAAAATTACTTGTACTCCATTATTATGTATCTTAGTATTAATGTATATGAAAGCAATGAGTTCGCAATACCGAGTTTCGACATATTAGTCTCTTTGACGGTTTTAAAAAGAATGTATGCTTTATGTTAGCCGAATTATAACACGAGGGGTTGATTTCCCAATTTCTCTTTTATACAAAGTACACTTAAAATGATATGTGCACCGAGTACTTACTGGGTACACATTTCGGCTTTCTTTGCCGCCCCGAATGTGCAAATGAAATGATAGCACAGGTGCTGAATTACTTATGCCCCGGTTTGGTGAACATTTAGATGCACACCTTAGATCCAGCATTTGTGGGGCTGGAGCTCAGCCTCGACTGTAAAATCGGATAGCCGACTACGCGAAATCAGTTTTGTGATATTTGTCTAATAGCTCTTTCGAATGATTGGTACACAATCAATGTACTTTGCATACTTAAATGGGCTGGTGTCACAACTGAGAGTAAAGATGTTCATTAATACAGACTTGTTCAAAGCTTAGTTAAAAGATCGAAAAAATGAGGCGAATCCAGACAAAATTGACAAGTTTTGGTAAACGAGCGCGACCCGACCTTATTTTGAGGAATTTTTTTTTACCTATTTTACGAATGAAAAAAAATGTGCCCCCACCTTTCTGTATTTTTTTTTTTTTTCATCAATGGGAAATTTTGTTGTTCTAATGTTTGAAACTTCCCACACTGTGGTATGCATTTTCCCCCTAATATCATTCCTAGTATTTAATTGTTATGCCTCTTAAACGTACTATGTTGAAGAAAAGAAAAAAGATTTCAATTTTGTCTGGCCTCAGCCAAAGTTAGATTCTTAGCAAAACCAAGTCTTGGTAGATTAGAATAATACACACACAACTATCTGTAGCTTTTTTGAGAAACAGTCCTCTCGTTGATTATGTATATATTAGTTAATTCAATTTATTTTTAAAAAATGGACCACCGACGAATAATAGTGCGCAAAGATAGCCAATCCTTTCTTTACCAGTGAAAAGGAAGTCATACGACATACTCTTGAAGACGAAATTGACTCAAATTTGAACAAGTCAGCATCAGTAACTTACTCTTTTTTACGTAAAGAGAATTTGTACTGAACAAAACTCATGGTAATTGCTGTCTGGTGTGGACTTTCCAGCGGGGCTGTTTTAATAGTGCTACTGCAGGGTAGAAAAAAGAAAATGAGACTTTAAATGGACTGGCATTATCATGATTTATTTCATGTTCTCAAAGTCATCGTCATAGTGTTTGTCCGCTTACATGTATCTACGTAATATCGACTGTCTAATATTTTTCTGTGACGCGTTCCTCTAATTTTTGGATTATGAGGAAACGGTGTTTCATGGAACTGAAAAGACAAAAAATGTATAAATAAATAGAGAAATAAATAGACAAACGAACCTATTTGTTTTCCATTTTTAGACCAGGCGTGCGAAAATAAATTGTAAAGACAGCATGGTTAACTCTATCAAAAAAAGCGCTGAAATTCTTTATCCACAATCGAGTTGACTAAAAAGAAAGTAAGAATGAACTTACGTGTAGATGGGAAAAGATTCTTCGCTTTTTGTTCTTCTATTTCTTTTTGAAACTGTTGCGGATCTTGCAAGTAAAGCTGAAATTCAAATTGAAATAATTTACAGCTGACAAAGTTTTGTTTCACTAAAACATAAAGCATACCGCGTTTTCTACCCTAGTTTCTAGATTTCGGTCTTGATTTCATATATAACCCACATCAGCAATACCACTGTAAAGCCAACACATGAAAAGGTACATTGAGCAAGCTAGCTTTACAGTGCCCTGACACTCAGGGTAGCGTTTTCTGCCCTTTAAATAACCCCCAGAAAATGTTGTGGTTGCCTTTACGCTGGGGGTTTGTCAGTTAAGACAATTTATAGGTATGCCAACAAAATGCATTGTGGACCAATCGCTTGTAAAACGCGGACCTAAGGGGGCCACTCAGAATAGATGATCCGAGTACTAACTGATCCGACGACTAAATATGGCCGACCACACAAATGCTATAATTTGTATGATGCCCCCCTCCACACACGCCGTCGCTGCAGAGGCCTAGCAATTTAACCTCGAACCCGGAATTTAATCCGTATAAAGGCGCGTGTGGAGGCGGGGAAACCATCGGGAATAAGCGGCATCGCTTTTGAAGTGTGGTCGGCTATATTTAGTCGGCGGATTAGTTAGCACTCAGATCATCTATTCTGAATGGCCCATAGGGACTATGCCGAGACTGTATCGTGCTAACCGTGGATCAAGCTATTTCTGTGGGGGTTCTTGCTTAATTGCAATCAACTTAAGCGGCTAAGATGTCTGTCATGTCTACTAAAGCTGCTAGGGGGTAATTGATTATCGTTAAGCAGCTTCAGTAGCGTGCCAGACATATAAGCCGCTTAAGCTGAAAGCGACTCAGCGAGAATCCCCTCGGAGATGGATCGATCTTATCAGATCGGTCTAGGTATGGGAACCCAGTCTTATATCCTTAAGTCGACATTACCCAGCTGACTGCTACATGTATACCCAAAACTTTTCAACTTTTGGCTAAACGGGTCCAAGCAATATGGTAAATACTAGTGAATGTTACATTACCCCGGCGCATATCTTGATGCACTCAACTAAGGAAATTTCTGTTTTTTCTGAAATAGAAATAGATAAGGAAAATGCCCTCAAATGATGAACAAATCGTTGAGCGTGTTTATGATTAGAATAATTTGGTCCAGTCCTATTATTATTATTATTATTATTATTATTATTATTATTATTATTATTCAGAGAGAGAGAGAGAGAGAGAGAGAGAGAGAGA
>NW_019775462.1:81784-93326 GCF_001039355.2 Lingula anatina | reverse complement strand
TTTTCAATTTTTTTTTTTTTTTTTTGCACAGTTTCAGATGTCATTTGTGCAGGCTGTAACCATACATCATGTTAAAACATCTATGGAGTCGATCAGCACCTGCTGTTCAGCTCAAACGCAGTCCTCGTCTTTATCTTTACAATTTATTTGTATATTTAAATTGTTACGAGAAATCTTTCATGTGATCTAGCTTGTGATCTGTCTTCTTTTTCAAATCCCACACCTGCATGCTATCCATTTCAATTACAGTAACGTTGCAGTCACCCCGATTTTACATATGCTTATCGTTTCGGAAGAACAACAATGAATAATTACACTGCCTTTTCCAAAGTTTAAGCCCATCAATTACGCAATTACTTTAAAAAACCTTATAATTATTCATTATAATGATGATTAACATGCGACATATAAAAGAACATTGTGCTTGACTTTGCTTAATAAAACTTGCCCACTGTTTGATGAAAGTTTTATAAGTCCTTTCAACTGCGTAATCTTTTTCCTTATTGCCTGTGTTGTTTAATTTCATAGTCCATTTTTATTTTCCTAAGAGGCATATCTATATCTTTATTGTATTCAATAATTACCCTCCATACGGTCGTTAAAATAATTCTGTAATATTTACTTATCCACATGTAGAATGCCAACACATACAGCTAAAATTAGAAGTGCTACCTTCACATTGCTTTTTTAGAAAGCACAGTGACTGCAATTGGTTTTAAAACGTGATATTGAGTGAAGTACATGTATGTTTACGTATAAACTGATAGGGGATGGGTCCCAAGTCTTTAACCCAGATCACGTAACTCACACACACCACGCTATATATACTAACTTCATGTAAATATAGTCACCAACCAATGGAAATAGACCTACAAATCACGTGTTACACTTACCCAGAATTTCTTAGATTGCTGTAGACCCAAATCTTGTCTATTTGGACACATTGATAATGGAGTTTTCTGTGGTCTCTGAAACTCAGGGTGACTGCAACGTAACCAACTCTGACATGCGTAACATGCAGGTCTGGAAAGAGAAGTCAACTAGCTCAATCGAACGAGTATTACTGACACACTTTTTACAAATGGTTGCGATATACCAAACATTCCCATTGTCACATGGTCATTTACTCGTAAAGATATTATAGTATCCCAGTGTATAAGAAAACATTTCTGCAGCAAACATCGTGGATTACCTACGACCCCTGTCCATATTCATATTCCAACAGGCACCATACCCAGGCCTTCTGAAGCCCTGCTCATTGCTTATAAACAAATGCGTCGACTTTAGATCTATTTATTTTGTGATAGTGTACAGCATGATGTGATAGTGCATTTGTGATGCAACACATGTTTATATTAAATTCATAAAGGATGACATACACAGTATTCACAAGGGGACAAGTGTAACCACAGTAATCTACGAGTATATATTGAACAGTTATAAAAAAATTACACCAACATAAAGTCGGTCATGATGCGTTGTATAATATGGTGTTATATCATGTGTACATGTATGTTTCGTAGTAAATAAATGTAAAAAAACAACATATTAATAGCAATCAAAAGTGGGAAGGTGTGGATTTAGAATAGACAAAGACAGTCATCACAGGTTGTTACAGTAAATTTAAATTCATTATATATTCTTTGCTTAAATGGTGAAGCACCAAGCATGTTATCACAACCAGCGGTAATGAACGCATTGATACGCAAGGGAATGAGTATGTATAGACAACATACTAATACACTCTAGTATCATACCAGTGATAGATGTGTCAGACATTGAAGTATGTTCCCCATTGCTTTAAACAGTTGACTTTCTTCTAATTTTCTATCCTATAATCCTATGCTATTATACTATACATTTAAGTGAGTTCAGACGATGATTGATGTTTTGGGTTCATTTTGGCATTCAGCAGTGAAATTGGGTTGCATGGTGACAAAACGAAGCAATTATATGGCACGGTACCATATTTAGCGATTAAAAACGGCTAAATGAATTTTTACCAGTGTATTTTAAATTAAAACCAATCAAGGTCAGTTCATTGAATGATCACAAGTGATAATCTAGTGACTTTTGAAATTGGCAATGCCAGCTTGGGCTTTTAATTCGGTTTTATATTACAACATGCCTTTGTGACTTTAAGTGTGGTGCTTTTGGCTATATGCATTTTGTTTTAGCCTCTATTTTGTCTATGTTGTTAACGGGTACGTTTATTGTGATATTTAATGTATTTCAATTTTAAGTGAACTGTGTTTAGTGTAAAGTAACTTTTTGTTTCGCAATACAATGAAAACTAGTGTCACTAAATATGCTCGTTTTCATTCTGAGGCAGTTCAGTTATATATACCTGTAGAATGGGTTACGAGGGGTGGCATTGCCTTTTCACTTATTGTATTATGTTACTACTATTATCTAATTATTTGAATGAATTCATATTAATAATCCTCAACTTTACATTTTCTCTCATTTGACCCTAGTCAGAAAAATGTATCCCAGAATTCCGAAGGTATTTTTCTTGCTTCAAAATTGGTTCAAGAATTGGTTTTCATCATTATATTTATTATTTTCTCAATAAAAAAGTGACCACTTGGCAATCTGCTTGCTCACTGGGTACAGGATACATGTATATCAACAAAAAAGTATTTTTCCTCGGTAAGCTAAACAGCCTATTTTTCGGTCGAAAAAAAAGATCAGAACAGAAAATTCGTTCATGTGATATGTCTTCTTCTCTTTAAATCCAATGCCAAAACCGGTCACGTTGCAGGCACCCTGAGTTTCAGAGATCACAGAAAACTCTCTCCTCCATTACCAACAAGCCAAAATAGACGTGGTGGAGGTGGGTCTACAGTAATCCCTGAAACTCAAGGTGAGTGTAACACGTGATTTGTAGTTATATTTTCATTGGCTGCTTATTGTTTACCTTACTGACTATTGCACAGCCCCAGGCGCTAACCACGAACAGCGTATCAAAAGTATACATATGCTTGATTCTTTCTGTGTTCTACAGTTGCATTAACCACACTTTTCGAGAAAACCAAGCAATATGAAAGTAGCATTTATTGTTGTGGCTGTTTGTATTGGGATTCTTTACGGGAAAAGGTAAGTATTGTAGAAAGATATTTAGCGACCGCATGAACGGCAGTTGTTTGCGCCTTAAGCTTAACTAAAGTTAATCATAACTAAAGTGAAAAATAACAACACTTAAATCGTTAACACTCAATTATAAAAAAACGGCCAATCTTCTAAAACAAAACATGTTGTCTACTATGTAATATGGAAAGTTTATTCGATTTTGTTGTCAAATTTTCTTCGTTTTTTACCTATATTTCTGACTGATAAACTAACACAAAGGTTTTGATTTGTATTTTGAAATTTCTGAATAATCTCTTCAGTGTCATTACACCAGCAGTGTAGCTGCATTAATCAATAAAACAAGCAAAAAGCATGGCTGATTCTTAGTTATTGAAGGAATAGTAACTGTTTTGGCAAAAAAAAAAAAAATATATGAATTTTCCTGGAGTAAACAACAATTTTTCCATACATTCATGGTTAGTCCCTGTTTTTTTCTAAAAACTTCGTTTTTTTGTAATAATCTCTTAAAAGACGCAAATACTCGTGACGTGTGGTACCTTATCTCATTTACACATACGCTTCATTCTGTCTCGGTTCTGCATTTATATTCCTTGTGGTTATATTCCCAAAACCCGCAATATGAAGGTGGCACTCCTTGTCTTATCTGTACGTGTTTATGTTCTTTACAGCAAATGCACAGTGTGGTATATACAATGTGATATTAAGTAATAGTACAATTAAGTGCATTAAACATGCTGAAATATAAAAAAAAAATGAATTCGAAGTTGTATTTAATTTTGCATCATCATCATGGCTAATACAACGTAACCTATGTTCTCCAGAAAAATTGCCAGAAAGTTTCATCTTGCCCAAGCACTTTGTACAATTGAAAACAGGGTTTTCTGTTGCTGACTGAAAATATATTGTTTTCACCCCTGTTTGTCTGTCTGTCTTTCTGTCTGACCTTCTGTCTGTCTTTCATCAACATAACTCAAAAAGTTATGGACTGATTTTGATGAAATTTTCAGGAATTGTCAGAAGTGGGCCAAAGAACAGATGATTAGTTTTTTTGGTGGTGATCCGGATCAATAACCAAACAATAATCAATAATAATCAAAAATCGCTGTCTTGGCGGAGGTCTGCGCTCTCTTTTCTAGTTTCCATGATATTTTGGCATTTCTGATACGAATGGAAAACAGTTTATTTTTAAATTTTAAAATGCTTCTTTTACTGTCAGAAGGGTGTATTTCCCTTTTTTTTTTCAATATTCAATGACAAGCAAACTAAAGTCCCTAAAAAATCTTAATTTTTTTCACAACGTTCTACTTGTAGGCGATAAATTTATATATACAGGTATATCGAGAGGGTGGCAGTGTACACAATGGGTCTATTCCCATAGATTTTAGATCGATCTATCCCCGCGGGGAGTCTCACTAGATTACTTTCAGATAATCCGACTTAAATGTCCGTCCCGCCTACTACTGTAAGGGGTAACTAACTTTCGTGTCCGCCCGGCTGACAGCTATTTAGCGTGAACCCCCAGGGAATTAGGTCGATCTAAAGTAGGTCGATCTAATCTATGGAAATGGGGTGAATAATGATAAAGGTTAAAGGTTTATTGTGTTCTTTGCAATATATAAGACATATATTGAATGTATATGTATAAAAGTATAAAGATGTAGTACTAAAATAGAGCTTTGAGATAAATTCTAAGTTATAAAACCAATAATGAGGTTAAAAATGGTGATTCGTTGTTATTTTCAAAAGCTAAAAGTTAATGGATAGACCTAGATCATTGACACGTATATAAACAGTATGGGATAAAAGTGTTTCTATATCTTTTTGTCCGACATTTTGGTAAAACATATCTATAAACATTCCTTAGGTCCTTTTCTATGACACGAGTGTTAGGTAAAAGATGGTTCAATCTATGTGTACACAGTTTTATCTCATTAAATAATTTTTTGCATAAGTCAGTACGCCGAGATTTCAAGGTAGGTAATTCAGTGATGTCCATTGCTTCGTTGTAAGTGAGTTCAGGGTATATAATATGAAGAGCCCTTTTTTGGATGTTCTCTAAGGCTTTAGATTGCTGTGCGGTAATTCCAGCATGCCATAGCTGACAAGCGTACTCAAGTGTTGGTCTGAGATTGCTTTTATAAATTTGTAAGAGGTCATGTCTCGGCACCCCAGCGTGTTTGACCATGCATAAGAAATACAGTCTGGATGCAGCTTTTGAGAGAATTTTTTCTATATGTAAGTCCCATTTCAAATTAGAACTGATATGAACTCCCAGCAGTTTGGCATGTGAAACTTGTTCGATTTTTATACCATCAATTATTAGGTTATCAGGTACAGTAGGGTTTTTACTGAAACAGATAAACAGTTCAACAGTTTTTTTAGGATTGATTAGCATGTTATTTTGTTTTGTCCATTCATATAGGTTTGAGGCTGCTATGGGAAGTTTAGATTGTGTAGGTTTGGCACCTTGTTCTATTTCCCTTGGAGATGGTTGGTGAACTGTCTCATAAACTGTAGTGTCATCCACATATTTTACTGCTGGTAAAAAACATTCCATGTCATTTATCATTGTAATGAAAAGGAGAGGTCCTAATTTTGTACCCTGGGGCACGCCCCCATGAATATGGCACCATTGTGACATTACTGATCCACACTTGATCCGTTGCTGTCTATTTAGTAAAAAGGCATGGACCCATCTGAGTAATACTGGAGGTACTCCATAGCTGCAAAGCTTGCCTAGCAAAATATTGTGGTCTATTAAATCAAACGCTTTTCTAAAATCAAGTAATAAAACCCGAGACTGTGCCCCATGAGTGTCACTGGCCTTGGCCCAGGTGTCAAATAGCAGGCGTGAATGTGTCATACATACCGAGAGAAAGGCGTATATCTATCGCAACGGTCACATGTATTCTCTAGATTCATCTACATGTATGTGCTAGTATTAAGAGTATTTAAAATACTGTTTATGACACATTCATTACTTGTTTAATCTGACATCAAGTGTCATGCCAACAGTATGCTTTTCCACGTATAAACATTATATTTTTAATGTTTTTTAACTTCTTATTTTACTTACATCGACATACTATCATTGCAAATATTTTTACTTATAAGCTTTAATTATTATTTTTATCTCTTATGCATCATTTGATTGTTTGCACCGATACCAATGCAATTATACCTCTTTATATAATACACACTAAAACGTTATTTCAATAAAATATTAATAGCAAGACCAGAGAGATACCAGAACAAGACATTCAACTGGCTGCGATGGCAATTGGGAAGTGGCTCTGCATGCTCTATGACGTCGACGGGAACGGCATTCTGGATGAAAAGCAAGCTTTGATCGATTCCACAGACGAGGATGGTAAGGAACTATTTAAATGCCAAGTGTTTTTTAAGTAAATTCATACAAAATTTCTACGTTGCAAAATAAATTACTTAACAAACAGTACCCATAAAAGTTGCATCTAAACTGGTAAGTCGTGTCAAAATATAGTTGAGATGTTAGACGTCTGAGTGGTGTTTAAGTATCTTCACCATAAATTCCCTCTCTTGTGTTTATACCATTTTGCTCTTCTTCTACCCATTGCCATATTCACTCGATGCTGTTTACAATTCCATTAGAATATTTTAGTATTTGAAAGTGTATTAAATATATCGTTTCCCGTTAAAGCGCTTATTATGTCTCTTTAATTAAGTATTTCTCTCTCTCTTTCTTCCTCTGAAACAAATATTTGACCTGGGCTATAAACTTCGACGTTTTTCTTCAATAATCTCTCTTCTTTAATCCTGGCTTTAAGGGGACGGAATATCAACACGTGACGAATTTGCACGAAGCTGGTCCAAGAAAAACGAAAAACTACATGACAATTGGAGTCTCACAGTATTTGACTGGGTCGATACAAATGATGACGGATTGTTAACTATGGAAGACGAATTCCTAGATAGACACCATGATCCAGGTACATGACCACGTGTATAGTTGTTGCCTTGCCAATAACCTTTCACCTATTCATAAACATCAATCATGTGTACACATGTGCTAGGTTAGACAGATATAAATGCTTACAGAGAATTATAAAACAAAGGAGCACAAATTTGTTGTTTCTAAACCGTGATGCAATCCAGTACCCGGACCAGTGGCAATATTGTTCAGCAGAAAGCATGTTTCCGTTAAACAAAATCTAAAACTGCGTATAAAATCCAAAATCTTAATAAGGGACTAAATGAATCAAATGCGATTATTCTGTTTGCCCGGCAAATATTTAGTCTTGTTCTTCTAAAGATAAATGCAAAGAAGCCGGGCCACTGAAATATTTGGTTTGAGACATTAGCCATTTTTCTTGTAATGGAAGTTGTCGACAAATTTGTCTAAAGGTATTTATAGACCGATGTTTGGGCTTGATTTTGCTAGTAGCTAGGAACGCCTTAATCGATTTTAGAGATAATCAAATAACATGTTTTTTTGTGCAATTTTATATTACGTATTCACCAATTGTTAAACATTTGTTTCAGTAACTGGAGTGTTTCTTTTAAAGGACTGTATTATGCTTTGTACGAATGTAAGTATGTTTTTATATTTATCTTTACAAAAATCTTATAGTTTATCTTTCCAGCTGAAACTTTTTTGTTATAACCACGCAAGCCTTAACCAATACCGCTGACAAAATATCTACTACTTTAGTTTTGATGCATGGTCTTTAAGGCCGGTGATAGTAAAAGGACCAAAGTCATAGAAACAAAGCCCTGGGCTTATAAGTTTTTATAAAAAATTAAAACAAACTTCCTAAAAGGCCAATTAAAGACGGGGATTAAGTACAGTGTCCAACGGATGACGCTCTGGCGCCAATTTGAGGGGAAAAATGCCGTTTTCGGTATTGGGATTTTCTCTATAACCAAGACAGCTATTCAAGTGATTCAAAAGGCCTCATAAAGCTGGGTGAAAGCACTACAGGGGGGTACCAGGGAATTGTCTTAAACTATTTACTTTTGATTTTATCATCTTTTACGTTAAATCAGCCCATATTTCAATGGGTTATTCACTTCAAAAGGCGATAACTTTCAAACAAACAATTTCCTCTTAAACCCCTGATATCATGCTGTAGTCCACATTCCTAACAACAATAGGTGCAACTTTTGTAACGATCGGTTGCTCAGATAGTGAGATATACTTGGCAGCGATTCACTTATCTCGTCAATATAGAAAGCTGTTAAAACAGCCAAAAACGTTCACAGGTTGGTTAACAGGGCTTATTAGTCAAATGCTTAGCTGGCAAATTTACCTGTTATCGGTTATACGATCAGATGGAACCATTGCTTATTGTCATCTAAAAATATTTTGTTTGGGTGCTTTGAAGGGGCAGAAAATCGTGCTTTTGTTACATTTTCCGACCACTCGTTAGGCATGTAAGCGTGCCGCCATTTTGATTGACAGCTCTGGAGAGGGCCCTAGCCTTGTGATGCCCAGTAGGGTGTCAAGGATATGTAGAAGGAAGCGCTAACAAAGGCGATTACGTTTAACCGCAATTAAGAGGTGTGAAGTTGCATTTGAACGTTTCAATGGCTCTTCCTCGGCAATCGAGTAATTTTACCTGAGAGATTCCTTCTTTGTTATCGGCAAAGTGATCAGATAAAACTGTGTCGAGAGCAAGTGTCCGTCACTTGTGTTGATACGAGTTTTTTGACGGGTAACGCTGCAGGATTATTTTGCACGGCACTTGGTAGTCGTCAGATCAACGGAAAAATCCAGTGATTACTTCAGAGCGGTCTCGCTCAAAATGCCAGCTAAGATAAAGGGGAGACGCTCAGCTGCACAAGATTCAGCGGTAAAAGTGGCTGAGAGAAGGCTTTTGAATAAATATTTTATTTTTACACACATGACACTTAGACCCTATTTGCTTTTTACCTGCTAGCCTTGACTATTCTCGGGGTCTTTTTGTGATTTTCATTTTTGGACACTTGAACTCTTTCTTCCCGCTTGATCAGTGATTTTGAAATTGTTTTTCTCCAAATATCGCAAAAAGCAAAGCCGCTAACATGCGTTTTTATTTTTATTGTTTTAATCATGCTGTCAACCTTTGCTTGGATTTCTCTTGTTTGGCCATTCAAATCACAATTTTTTTGCGTGTCTCTCAAGCTCCATGATATCATATCTTGGAGAATTAAATTTTATTTTGTCAACATTAGATTTACCTTTTGCAAACGGCGACCAACAATCATTTCCGGTTTCGTAACATGTCGCAGATACGCTCGACGATATATATCGCAAAAATTAAAGGCTAGGCTAAAAGTATCCTTTTTTTTAGCTTTTTTATTTATGTATTTATCGATTTTTCTTTCATTTGTCAATTAATTTAGACGTTTCGATTAACTCTTTCACCCATTTATTAGGTATACAGAAATCAGTCAGCCGACTGAACAAATAGGGCCGGTTTTCCCCAACCGCCACGCATAGGCCTTACTCTCAAAATTTTCCTTCTTTCCTCTGGAAAGGGACTTTTAACACGAACTTTTCTCTTCCCCATAGTGTACTAGCTAGACTTCTTCGCTGCTTAGCTGATGTAAGACTTATGACCTATTACCGCACACGTAATCGGCTTATAACTCATTAACTGTGCTCCGACCCCCTCATGGCAACGGCCCTTAGTAACAGAGGCGTGGCTTAGTTGTCAGCCTGACTGGGGTGCGTGCCGGTTGAAAAACTCATCAAAAGACGCATTTTGCGATGCAAATTCATAAAAATTATTACATCCAACGTTAGATACTTTTTTGATTAATATAAACACACAAAAAACTAAAAAAAATGATTTTAAGCGTATTTAACCCTATCACCGGCCTTAATCCATTTTCGATGACAAAAATGTTAAACTTGTGTTTGAAAATTTGTTTATGGATCGTATTTCTCTTAACGGATTAATATTGGATGTACCTTGGTGATAATCCAACGCACATTGTTTGCCTTGCGGTATATTGACTCGGAAGCAAAATGAAAATACGGCAGCATTGTATGCCAACGATTCTGGCGGAGCTACTGAGAGTGACATCTATTGCCAGAAAATTAGTTACATGTATTATGCCGAGATAATCGTCTACTGACTAATAAAAGAACTAACAGATTCCAGTGTGCACTTGTTCAAAACATTACCAGCACGCACGCTATGAAATCTATGTTTTATAATTTTGCACGATTATTTATGTAAAAATTTTATCCAAGTAAAAATGTGGACCACAAAAAATTCAGCACCGTCGTTAAAAGGCCAGGTTGCTTAATTGATAATTGGTCATAAATATTGTCGACATAATATAGAGAGCTGAAAAATAAAATATATTAATCACCGAAATTCTAGTAAATATGTTCTGTTTTTCTTTTAGCATTTTCTGCAAGATCTAAAGAAGCTTAAAGAGGAAATCAAGGAGCAAGAAAACAAGGGCGTTCTCCAATTAAGTGGTAATGTGTAGTGATATTTTAAGAGTAAATTTTATGTGAAACCTTATTTCAAACGCACTCTAGAAAACTGGCATTTCTGAACATACCTCCTATCTCATTTGAGATGACAACTCATTAAAATATATTTTTTTGCTTTTACTCTTCAGATTTTTTACAGTGAACAAAGACACGAAGCCATGAACAGAAACTTCTACCGTAGATGACAAATCCCTTGACGCCGTTCCATGGATATAATTCGGACATTGTATCATTTACCTTTACCATTAACTGTCTCAGCAAAAGCAACTATGAATTTCAGTATGATTTAATGTAATACTGCACTTTGATACATTCTGATTTAGTCTTAAAGCTTTCTGATGCAGCATTATATTCTATATAATCTATTAAATGAAGAGTGGGATTTTCACAAGGGGGGCAGGCTTTTGTGTGGCAATGGCATGTTTCCCAAATCATGATAATAACAGTGATCTGTAGTGGTATTGGTAAGCCCTAATTATATCATTTGGATATTGATGATATACGCAATGTCACATGGTTTTTATATCGGGTGTATGTTATTGAAAGACAAGTTTACTTATCGTGTACTGAACAAAAGTAAAATAAACGAGTTTTGATACAACCAAAAGGGAATACGTGTGGGTTTAAATAGACGAAATCATACAGTCAAATATCTAACAGTTCCATTAAAGTAAATATATCATTTGCTTAGTTTCATCGGTAAAGCACAGAGCATATTGTCACAATCAGCAGAGTTATGGACTCATTCATGCCGAAGGGAAAGAGTATAGACAACGTAAAAGAGAGAGCTACGTATCCTCAGGCTAGAAATAACAGAGATGAGTGACCAACCAGTGACAAATAGAACGGAAGGATGTGGCAGCACTTGTACAGCTTGGAATCTCGTTATATATATATATATATATATATATATATATATATATATATATATATATATATATATATATATATATTCTGTCACCATTTCAAAAAGTAAGA
>NW_019775462.1:58774-81770 GCF_001039355.2 Lingula anatina | reverse complement strand
TAGCTTTTTTTATTTATGTTTTTATCGATTTTTCTTTCATTTGTCAATTAATTTAGACGTTTCGATTAACTCTTTCACCCATTTATTAGGTATACAGAAATCAGTCATCCGACTGAACAAATAGGGCCGGTTTTCCCCAACCGCCACGCATAGGCCTTACTCTCAAAATTTTCCTTCTTTCCTCTGGAAAGGGACTTTTAACACGAACTTTTCTCTTCCCCATAGTGTACTAGCTAGACTTCTTCGCTGCTAAGCTGATGTAAGACTTATGACCTATTACCGCACACGTAATCGGCTTATAACTCATTAACTGTGCTCCGACCCCCTCATGGCAACGGCCCTTAGTAACAGAGGCGTGGCTTAGTTGTCAGCCTGACTGGGGCGCGTGCCGGTTGAAAAACTCATCAAAAGACGCATTTTGCGATGCAAATTCATAAAAATTATTACATCCAACGTTAGATACTTTTTTGATTAATATAAACACACAAAAAACTCAAAAACACGATTTTAAGCGTATTTAACCCTATCACCGGCCTTAAATAATTGTTTCACAACAAGGAAAACTGCATAATCACTTATACTTACGATGCCATTTTAGATGTAACACAGTCACTAGTGTACTGATTTAATCGATTTCAGTTGTCATTTCATTGAACGAAGGCATTATTTTGGCTTTTCAAAGGTAAAATGTGAACTAAGCATTTGAGATCAATCGCTTACATGGGTTTTTAAAACCCAACGGTGTCATTGGCGTTGTAATTGTGTACGTAAGTGCTCAGGTTAAGGAGATAACTGGGAATAATTTTTTTTACTCCTAAAACTCAATCATGACGTCATAAAATAACGTAAATATTAGAAAAAGAAAAAATCAACTATGTGAACGGCAAATAATAAGCCTTATTCATCCAAGATAAGGCTTTAAAAGTGGAATGGTGGTCATGTTATGTTTATATTGATTTTATATTGGATTCTTTCTGTCAAAATGTGCCTCTTGTCAAAGCAAAAAACATCTAAAATCGGGCTTTGTGTGATGTTAATGCGCATTTGCAAAAGAGTGTTTTACCGTCATGTAATGTTTTTTTTTTCTTTTAGTAAATTATCTTCACTCTTTAACACCTTTTTTTGGCGTGAAAAAAATAGCTTATGCACTTATAACTGGCAATAAAACAGCTGCATAGTAATTACACAGTATGATCGTTTTCGGGCTGCAGAAGTTTTGCGGTATAATTTTAAACAACGTTAAGTTGGACCAAGAAGGGTTTACTTAAAACTGTTGAGAACAGAGCTCACGGCTTGACAGATAAATATATATATAGGTTAACTCTCCGGGGTTAATCCTAGCGGTTGACGTATACTTATATAAGCATCTTCGTGGACATTTTCATGTATTTTGGTGCCGATCATTCGTCAGCTCGAGCAGAATGATGTTCCTATTTCTTTTTGGCGTTCTGTCCTTCCTGTCCGTCGGGACTAACGGGCAAAATACGAAAGATGCCGTGGGCATTTTCAATAGGAAATACGATCTTTACCATCTAACTCTACAACTTGAGAAAATGCGTGAAAAACTGTTTAAAGATTGTCCGGCGTTCTTCAGTCAGCCGGAGAGCGCAGAAAAACTGGCGCAATTCTTTGGGAAGAGAGAGGTAAATCCCGCCAGTCTGGACATGGAGCTGGAGCTTGCGCGTCATTCGCTGGACTACATCAAGCAAGAATATCTGAAGTGTATCGAGGCGAATTCACAAGTTGTCACCACAAGTGAGTTCTTTCCCGACAAAAAAAAAAAAAAAAAAAAAAAAGACAGATGGGTTACAAGAATTTATAATATTGTATAATAGTGTATATATTACAGTCATTAACGCATCTTTTAAAATTCTACTTATTGTTTTATTTTGGTGGTGGTGGTGGGTGTGTCATATTCACGTCTGACGATTGCAGAATGTACTAAAATACAAAACATCTAAACTGCAGCATGAGTTCTATCGATAAGATAAAACAAATTTTACAAAAATGAGAAAAAGAAATCTAAATCAATAAAAGAGATTGTTATATTTTAGTTAAAGATAATTGCATCGGTAACAGCTGTAGGAACAACGGCACGTGTATTCCCAATGAGAAGAATTACACCTGTAGATGTCTACCCGGGTACAGCGGAGATAGGTGTGAGAAGGGTGCGTGAGTCTTTTCGTCATAGAAGATTTTCAGGTGGTGACCCTTCGTGACATTTATTAGGACAGAGGGGTGTCTGTCATTAGTGTCTCGCGATTACCATTAAACTAAGGTTGTTTGGCGGTTGGGGAGGGCGGTAGAGAGAGAGAGAGAGAGAGGACATGAAGAAGATTTAAAAAAAAGCTGCACGTCATCGTGCGATTATTTATTAAGCTACTATTAAAAAGCAGCATTATTCATGGTGGCAGCATTTTCTTAATATTGCTCTTTTTTATAGCATGAACTTATTTACATTTTTTATTTGTTTTACAGACATTTTCGGTTTTCCGTATACAGTGTCCATATCGATCAGCGTGCTGCAGGATAATGCTGCTAATATTTTTGAAAGACAAACCAAACGAAATGTGCCATATTATTTCAGTGAACAAGAATCCATGCGGGAGCATTCTCCACCATTCTTCCGTGCGCCAAGACAACAACACCGGTATCACTGTACCGGCCGGTTGGGTTCTCTGCTACATCGATAGTGATGACGTCACATACGCACAGACCCCCTGCAGAGACCTGCTCCAAGGTGTCACCAACTACCAGAATTTTGGATGCTGGCATGGATGCTCCGGATCGGTCAAGGGTCCCGCTTATGCCAGTAATGATATCATAGAGGAAGCTTGCGAACCGAATATCCAACACACAAGCAAGATGCGTACTTGGTGCGGTGGAAATAGCCACACAACATTTGGCGTTTGCATTCAAATGAAAAACTGAAGCAGTCAAATGAAATAAAGCATGCTGTGCATATAAACACATAGAAAGAACGAAAATATCTCAAATCCTTAAATTGTCCATTAATGTTAACACAGGGATGTGAAAAAAATAAAAAGAAATCCAGTATGTCAAGCAGATGCTCGAAAAGCGTTTTATTTACTGAATGTTTTATTTGTCCAAGATTAGGCTTTAAAGATAGAATGGTGTTCATGAGAAATTTATATTGATTCTCCCTTTCAGAGTTAACCTCTTCTCAAAGAACAAAAAATATCCAAAAATGGGCCTCATGTAACTTCTAAAGGGGTATTTGTATAATGGTGTTTTACCGTTGCGTAATGCATGATTAATTTTCTATTTTCATAAGTTCTTATCTTCACTTTCTAGAAACTTTTTCGCGTATTCAAAGAATTATTTCATAAGCTGTGTTGTGAATATAGCCTCTATTCAGGGTCATGCCTTCACAGATAAATATATACATATATGGGTTAATCGCCCGGGGTTAATCCTAGCGGTTAACGTAGTGCCTATATAAGTATCTTTGTGGACATTTTCATGTATTTCGGTGCCGATCATTCGTCAGCTCGAGCATGATGATGTCCCTCCTTCTCTTTGGCGTTCTGACTTTCCTGTCCGTCGGGACTAACGGGCAAAATACCAACCATGCCGTGGGCATTTTCAACAAGAAATACGATCTATACCATCTAACTCTACAGCTTGAGAAAATGCGGGAAAAGCTGTTTAAAGATTGTCCGGCGTTCTTCAGTCAGCCGGAGAGCGCAGAAAAACTGGCGCAATTCTTTGGGAAGAGAGAGGTAAATCCCGCCAGTCTGGACATGGAGCTGGAGCTCGCACGTCATTCGCTGGACTACATCAAGCAAGAATATCTGAAGTGTATCGAGGCGAATTCACAAGTTGTCACCACAAGTAAGTAATTTCCCAATAAAAAAGGATAATTACGTTGAAAGCTGGATTGTTGGTCTGTTGAAATGTTCATATGTTCTATAGTGTATAATTTATAGGCATTAAAGCATTTTTTGAATTCTACTTATTGTTTTATTTTGTCGGTGGTAGGGGGTGTCATATTCACGTGCGACGGTTGCAGAGTGGACTGAAAATATAAAACATCTTAACTGCAGCATGAGTTATATCGATATGATGAAACAATTAATTAAAATGATAAAATGAATGCTAAATCATTAAAAGAGAAAAATGCAATATTTCAGTTAAAGATAATTGCATCGGTAACAGCTGCAGGAACAACGGCACGTGTATTCCCAATGAGAAGAATTACACCTGTAGATGTTTACCCGGGTACAGCGGAGATAGGTGTGAGAAGGGTGCGTGAGTCTTTTCGTCATAAAAGATTTTCAGTTGGTAACCCTTCGTGACATGCATTCTTACAAGGGAGAGTCTCTGAGAGAGAGAGAGAGAGAGAGAGACGAAAAAGCTGCATTTCGTCGACTATAATTTACCAAACTGTTAACAATTTTCCAAATGTTGCTCTTCAGTGTTATTGATATTACTATCACTGATTATCAACGAAAAACGTATTTAGGGCATCATAATTGTTTGATTATTAGTTAATTTAATGGCGATTTTTCTGTGCATGTCGAACACAGATGAGTGTGCCAGCACACCGTGTTTGAATGGGGGCACTTGTATAGAAGGTTATACTTGCCTATGTGCACCTGGATTCCAAGGATTGAACTGCAATAACACTTAAAGAGTGCACATTTGTTTTTACTCAGCCTGGGGTTAAGAATATAACATAAATTACATTTATATTTTATTTGTTTTAGAGACATTATTTCGTTTTACAGTATACTAGCAGAGTGTCAGTTCATTTCCATATCGATGAAAGGTAATGTTGCTTGTTTTTCTTGAAAGACAAACCAAACGAAATGTGCCGTATAATTTCAGTGAACAAGAATCCATGCGGGAGCATTCTCCACCATTCTTCCGTGCGCCAAGACAATAACACCGGTATCACTGTACCGGCCGGTTGGGTTCTCTGCTACATCGATAGCGATGACGTCACATACGCACAGACCCCCTGCAGAGACCTGCTCCAAGGTGTCACCAACTACCAGACTTTCGGATGCTGGCATGGATGCTCCGGATCGGCCAAGGGTCCCGCTTATGCCGGTAATAATGTCATAGAAATGGCGTGCAGACCGAATATCCAACAGACAAACAAGATGGGCACTTCTTGGTGCAGCAGGGGAACTCGCCATACAACATTTGGCGTTTGCATTCAAATGAAAAACTAAAGTAGTCAAATGAAATAAAACATGCTGTGCACAAACAAATGCACGTGCACGAGGAGAAGGGAAATGTCTCAATTCCTTGAATTGTCCAATTATGTTACTACAGAGATGAGATAATAAATAAAACGAAATCCATTTGTCAAGCAGACAATCGAAAAACATTTTATATTTACCTCCGCCAAGGAGATTATGTTTTCACCCCTATTTGTTTGTTTGTCATCAACATAACTCAAAAAGTTATGGATAAATTTCGATGGAATTTACAGGGTAGGTCAGAAATGGGTTAACTTAGAAGTGATTAGTTTTTGGTGGTGATCGGGATACATTATCAATCAATAATCAATAATCAATCAAAAATCAAAAAACTAAATTATGGACCGATTTTGATTAAATTTTCAGGGCCTGTCAGAAGTGGGCCAAGGAACAGATGATTAGTTTTTGGTGGTGATCCGGACCAATAATCAATCAATAATCAATAATCAAAATCAAAAAACTAAATCATTATAGAATGAAAATTTAGGGCTGAAACGGCATTGGATGGAGACTTTGCTGCCTTGGCGGAGGTCTGCGCTCTCTGAGTGCTTTTCTAGTTACTGTTTACTTCGAAAAGCAAAAGCGTTTTTAAAATGATGTAGGCCTACGTATACTTTACTTTTAGAGCAATATTGTTTTGACTATTGCTGAACACCTAGAGCCTTACTACCCTCCCCCCCCCCAAAAAAAAAAAAAAAATTGAAAAAAAAAAATAAATAAAAACCAATTTGTATAAAATGGTCATTTTTAATGAGGTCCCTTTTTATTTCAGANCCCCCCCCCAAAAAAAAAAATTGAAAAAAAAAAAAAAAAAAAACACAAGTAAAATAAAAATGATACTTGCGCTACATATCAAGCTCTTGAATTAGTAATGGTTGATTTTAATCGATTGGCAAAGATATAATATAGCTAAGATAATATTAATTTATTTCAACCATGTAAAGTGAAATTAAATTAGGCCTACACTTGATAAACTTGAAAAACCCACGACCAGGCAATTTATAATCCCGTAATGGTTCCGTGATGTGTTGTGAAATACAGTTGGAAATACGCCTAACATATGCCTAGGGATATAATATGCTTATTCTCAATAACTATGAACATTGATCTAGATATTTTGCACCTTCAGAGGGCCAGGAAACTGACAATCTGTTTTCTCCCTCAAACCTTCATGCTAAAATTGTTGAAACAGATGAAAAGAAGAAAAAGTGTGCGAGGACCGGGAGTCGAACCCGGATCGACTGCTTGGAAGGCAACCATGCTAACCGTTACACCATCCACGCTTGATAAAAGTAAGTGGTTGTTCAATAATATTTAGATCTGTCTTAATTAAAAGAAATTGTTTCACGCACTGATTAATTCCATTATATCAGAATTGGCATTCTGAATAGAAATTATTTTTTATTTTATTTTGTAAACAATGGTCTTTCTCATTATGCACCTAACTACCTTCTTAAATTTAACCGGAAAAGCCGGTAATTATGTACTTCGCGGATTACTTCCTGTGATCCGTTTCAATATGGCGGCTGATGATTCGGGTAAGTTGAATATTTTCATTCATTTGTCAAAATTCCAATGAAAAGGTCGCAGTATTTGAGAAATTTGGTAAACAGCAATCGAAAATATATGTAAATTATTCAAGAATTGAAAAAATATATATTGCCAAGTGTACTCAAACTTTCTGACATTGATGAGAAATGTTCAACGATTTAAACTTGTTGATAACGCGGTTAACAGAATCAGAATCAGAAGTTTATTGACAATCGCCCTTCATCTGGGCATGATCAACGAAGTCTTGGGAAGTTGGGATAAGATCGTTTCCTAAGTTGATGTCAGTATTTTAGCGCATTTACATTCCAACCACCTCATGAGAGCGGTAAGCCTTTTGAGAACACCGTACGTTTTTAAAGTAAACCCCACGAATCGCACAGAAATAACCAGCGGTGCTCGGTTAGCATACTGCTAGTAGTAATACTAATATACAGCTCCTAACACACAAACCCAATTCATCCTTTGAAATATCTATTTAAATCTATGTTACCAGATACAGAGCCGATGGATTTTCAAGAAGAGGAACTTGCTTCTTCGAGGTATTTATGTGTTCATATCAAGCTTGTACCCCGCAATTTGTACCCTGGGGGTAGAGGTGTCAGTAAAATGATTTTTTATTTTACCACTTTGGTTGAGGCAAAGTTTTCTGTTTTAAGTAACTCTTTTGTTTATAGATTTTAAAATTAACCACAGTTGAAGAACCACATTTTATATACTTTTATTATTGCAATATCATAAGCTGTTAAAAAAGGTATATATTTGGTTTGGGTGGCTGTGTGACTTCTGTTTAAATGAGCTTCTTTTCCTCCCAGTTCCAGCATAGCAGACACCAAGTTTGATATAACAATAGGACACATAGAAGACATTATAATGGGTAATGTGTAAAGTGCAAATGTTTTAAAGTGTAAAATACTCACTCATTTTATGAAAATAATGGATTTAGTACCCACAGAAATAAAAGAGTGATGACATTTTGAAAAAATATGAAGTGAAAACTTATAGTTAAAATATTTATTAAGAATTTTTTAATGGTGATGCTTGATAATGATGCTCACTTGGCATTCATGGTGTGTTATTGGTTTTGTATTTGCAGAAGATGAATTCCAGGATCTACAACAAAAATTCCTTGAAAAATATTACAAAGAATTTGATGATAGCGAAGAGAATAAATTCATATACACAGATATCCATCAAGAATATGTAAGTTCACAATGTTTCATCTTGCCAAAAGTCACATATTTGTTGTTGTAATAGTTCCATAATCCTTGGTTGAAAAAGCGAAGGATGCATTGGCCACAGAATCGTAACAGATATTTCAAACACCCATTATTCTTATCATATATCATTTTAATATCTATATCTATACATATCTATATATATTGGTTAATTACAAGCACAATTTTGCTAATATACTTAAAATGTTTGTGCTCTATTCTTTACAGATCAATCTGGTAGAAAAATTTATTGAAGAAGAACTTACTAGGCGAATGCAAGGTTTTTGCATGAGTGAATTCTCTAAGCAATTAGTGTAAGTTGGGCTGAATTTTTTTCTCAATTGAATGGATATTTATTTACTTTGATGGGTTAAAAAGTGATCAAATATGTTTTTTTTTTCATGTAAGAGAATGAAAAAAGCTTAAATAATGGTTTGATATGTGGGTGTACTGAGCCTAATGAAGAGATTTACTTAATATCTGCACAAGTGTATAATCAAATCTACATCTGTGGTGTATAACCCAGTTGCTAGTCTCACTGTCTACTTTTAATCTGACTGAGATATCCAAGATCTAAAATACGTATCATCTGGCTGCCATGTAAGTTCAGGTTTATTTGTTCATTCAGATATAACTTTAACAGCATTTTATTTTTGTTTGGGTGAGCACTAATATTGCAGCTCAAAATTTAAACAGAAATAAGTTTCAAGATGTTTTTTCTTTATATAGTATGAAATAAAATCTACATGGTTTTTCAAGTAACTTGATGGTATATATTGATTTCAGTAAAAGGAAAGAAGAATTAGAAGGTGAAATATTTGAGATGTTACTGACTTTTAGCGATTTCATGGCCTTTAAAGAAATGTTTCTAGACTACAGAGCAGTAAGTACCATTTTTGTCTGATTTTGTGAATAATTGTCTTTAATTCCATCATGTATCAATAAGTTGCCATTGAAAGAAATTGTAATAAACCTTAAAAGGTGTTGCCATAATATTTGAAAATAGCATGAAAATGCAGCATTAGTGAATGATGTGATTTTTTCTTCAGTCAACAGCTAATGTTGAGATAGGTTTTACCTCCAATATTTCCAATATTATAACTTAACACAGCTGATGAAATTGTTCTCTGAGCATATAAGTGACTTTTTTTTACTTCTCTATGCTTGAATATCTTTTACATATTGTTACAGTAAATAGCTTAAATTGCGTGTAACATGGACATCAGTTCCATCAGTTTCAATTTATCTTAAGCTGAATTTATTAACATAACTGTTTAAATATGTTGTTTCAGAGTCAAGAAGGGACAACAATAGATCTCAGCGAAGGTCTGGTTATAACTCCCCTAGCCAAAACTGTAGGTGGCAGCTCTTGTGAAGACACTCCGCTAGAACCACCTCCAAAGAAAAGAAATTCACCAAGAAAGGAAAACTCTAAGAAATGAGCTCAAACATCAACTGTGACAAAAGAATGTACTTAACTTACTCAGAGTAAAGAGGACTGAAACAAGGATATTATCTTTAAATCCTTGAAGTCAGTTTGGAGGAGATAGTAAAAAAAACAGGTTTTTAAAGTAGGAAGAGATCAGTCAATGTTTCTTCCATAAGTGGGAATATAGTTGACAGGGTACAAAGGTCCTATGCATGTTAAAATGTTCCATCCGGGATCAAAAGCAGTTAGTGCCGGATTACCCGTTCAAGTGGAGAGATGAAGCAAATTATTCAATGTCAAAAGTGGCATGTGGTATGCAGTTTATTTGAGGAGTATGTTGTAGAAGTTCTGACAACATGAGTATGAAACAACAGAATTGTATGATTTTCTATTTTTTATCCTCTTGTAAGACTAGCTGCAATCCAAAAGTGCTGCAGCAAGTGGTTTCATGTGAATGGAGCCCTGGGGATTTTTTCATTATTTTTAAGCTGCATCTTATTTGATAAAATGAAAGTGAGTGTTAGGCTCTACATGTATTCATCTTCTAATGGGTCTAGCTTGTACAAAACTTCCTTGAAAGGAAAAGAAACTTGAACATATTTCCTAAGCAAAAAAAATTTGATTCACATCAAACAGTGCAATTTATGATCAAGACCTTGTGTGGCAGCGACATTCTAGAAAGATCTGTTATTTCTGATTATAAATTATTTATTTAATGAATGAACTGCAAAACCACTGCTTCCCATTTTCCTTTTGCTCACTTTGTGTTGTCTCTGTCATGTTCAGAATTGTTATGTATGTAGTCAAATCTGGTTATTTTCTTAATATTAGAATTTGTTGAAAACTGTCTAAAAGGAAAGATATATATATTTTTCCATTCATAGATTTATTTAACACATTATTTCATGTAATTAACACTTAGAAATTACATATATAAAAAATAGTAATGGAGCTGCACATTAACTGCATTTATTCTTCTGGAAAAAAAGAAGTGATTTTTTTTTTTTGATTAATCAGAGGGTATATATGAACACCTTTGCAAAACTCAATCCCCAAATTTATCAAAGNACAAAGGTCCTATGCATGTTAAAATGTTCCATCCAGGATCAAAAGCAGTTAGTGCCAGATTACCCGTTCAAGTGGAGAGATGAGTATGAAACAACAGAACTGTATGATTTTCTATTTTTTATCCTCTTGTAAGACTAGCTGTAATCCAAAAGTGCTGCAGCAAGTGGTTTCATGTGAATGGAGCCCTGGGGATTTTTTCATTATTTTTAAGCTGCATCTTATTTGATAAAATGAAAGTGAGTGTTAGGCTCTACATGTATTCATCTTCTAATGGGTCTAGTTTGTACAAAACTTCCTTGAAAGGAAAAGAAACTTGAACATATTTCCGAAGCAAAAAAATTTGATTCACATCAAACAGTGCAATTTATGATCAAGACCTTGTGTGGCAGCGACATTCTAGAAAGATCTGTTATTTCTGATTATAAATTATTTATTTAATGAATGAACTGCAAAACCACTGCTTCCCATTTTCCTTTTGCTCACTTTGTGTTGTCTCTGTCGTGTTCAGAATTGTTATGTATGTAGTCAAATCTGGTTATTTTCTTAATATTAGAATTTGTTGAAAACTGTCTAAAAGGAAAGATATATATTTTTTCCATTCATAGATTTATTAAACACATTATTTCATGTAATTAACACTTAGAAATTACATATATAAAAAATATTAATGGAGCTGCACATTAACTGCATTTATTCTTCTGGAAAAAAAGAAGTGAGTTTTTTTTTTGATTAATCAGAGGGTATATATGAACACCTTTGCAAAACTCAATCCCCAAATTTATCAAAGAGTATAACACACTTAAGATTTTAGATGAGTAAGAATACTTGCACCAGCCCATATTTGAAACAATGCTAGACTTTTCTTTTGGTAAGGTCATGTAGGTTTCTCCATGAATATATTTGTATCAAATTTTATTTCTGCCGTGGATGCTTTTTCCAACGTCCATATTTGTTTTACTTTTGTTACTATTACCGTCCTGATTCTTAAAATTCTACTTGAGTTTTTCATCAGTAGGAGTGTTGTGTTTAGAAGCCGTCCTAATGCCAATGAACATTTGTAGCATCGATTTTTGAAAAGTTAAATAGTAATTCCTTTTTTTGTGTAGTTTTGATGTACAATATTTTTGTTAGATTGGATGTGTTTTATAAGAAGCATGTGTTTTTTTTTCATAACATTTTTGTACTCATGCAACAACTAGTCACACTTATTTCTGTTTTCATTGTGGGTGCCCAAATGGATTTGTCGAAAACCATTCCACTTCCAAAAAGATGAAATGATGTATTTTCAGGTTGCTTTGTGATTTTGAAAGTTTTGTGAAATTAAACCATTTAAGGGTGTGTATGTGCAGTTTTCTCTGTTTTTCATACAACCTGTTGTAAAACCTGAAACAACTGCAACTGCAATGCAGTAACTTTAAATTGCATATAGGTTTAACTCACTTTTGCAATATTGGTATGATATTTTAAAACCTTCTTTTTCTTCTTTATTCATGTGGCTGATAATTACTGAATATGTATGGGAGTGGAAGAATTTGGAAGAATTTGTGTGAAATAAAAGCATTCCAAGTTTATTTTGGTGTCACTGAGTTGAATTGTACAAAATAATTTAGTATTATTTATAATATAGTAAACAAACAATCACAAATATAGTCTATACTTAGTACAGTGTATAACACCTGAAGAAAAAGGCAGAGGACTGCTGAAAATTTCAGGTGATCTGGCTTTAGTTATCTCTAAATATGTGCAATTAGTGCATAGGTTCTCAAATTAATAAGGAATACCAAAGTTTCTATTTTAAAGAGAAAAATTCATAATACTGATACAGATGGTGGGACACTTTCACGCCTCTAGTAAGGGATTTACTTTCAGTCGAAAAACGGCTCCAAAGGAGTGATGTATCCGTTATCCAGAATCCCCGCTTAAAGAATTAATAATAAGACTAAATCCGTCAAAACATATGACCAGCTAAGAATGAATCTAATGCAGGGATTTGGATGAAAATAATAAAACAATGAGACTGGAATGCCAATGTAAACATGACCTATTTTTGTTAACTAGGTCATGCGAATCACAAAGGGGTACGCTTACACCTGTTTACGACATATCTCATGGGTGAAAGAAGATGACCTAAATATAGATATTTTTGGGGGCTGTGCATCACTGCAAAGTAAATGCCACAATGAGTACCAGGGAAAATTCACTGGCTTCGGTGACTTCTGACACTTTAAGTTCCTTCAGCATGAGGCTGCGCAAAATGTCAACAGCGAGTGCCCTGAATATTAATCCTATCTCTGACAGCAGAGTAAGTCGGAAGTTTCTGCAGCCGAACATGGCGTCTGATTGGGTAGAACGGGCTGCTGAAAGAGTGAGGAGACTAGACGACTGGTATGGAGTAGGTAAGTATAAGACTGTGATTTTAGAAGAACAATGAGATGGGCTTGTTTTGGCGAGGAAATTTAAAGCAAACCGTGATTTGCTATTGAATAAGTACGACTGAATCTTATGCCCTTGGCTTTCGTCCTTGAAACTATGGATGCAAGGGGGGGGGGGGGCGTTCTAAATTTGAACACACAGAGGTTAGTAATATCGAACAATTCAACAAAGTTTTTGATGTTATAGTCTTAAAGTAGTGTGGATCTAATGGCAGTTTTATTTGAAGGAGAGAATGAGCTTGGTAAGCTTAATTAACTGCTACAGTATACGTGTACTCTTGGTAATATTGCACAGTTTTTTTTGTCTCTGGCATTCCGTTCATATTTTTTGTAATTTACAGAGTGGAAGCCATTAGTATGAATAACACCACTGAAGTAATGATTATGTACAATCAGAACCAAATTTAAAAGAATAGAATACATATTAATATAAATGAAAGGATGTAAGTGCTACCTACATGTAGATGTGAATTCCAAACTGTTTATTTCATGTAATGCTACCAACAGTTGTACTTTTATCATATTATTTCCTTTTAAAATTAACCATGTATCTCCTGTGTTTCAGTTAAAAGACAGTTGATGATCCACCAGAATGCTGCCACTGGTTTATTTCCCTGTAACTTGGCCAAGGCTCCCAATGAAGCCCATGTTAGGGACAGTGTATACTGTGCTGCTGCCATATGGGCACTCTCACTGGCATACAGGTCAGGAAATGACCACACACATGCATGCACATGCATACATGTCTACACATGTGCACACACACACACACACACGCGCGAAACGGTGATGAAGGCAGGGATTAAAACGCTAAAAAATTATGATGCACGTGCATAATGTACCTTATGACAATTAACATTGGGGCATTTAGAGTGAAAACAGTTCAACTCTACCCATATATGACCCTTCTATTGATGTCATGTGATAAGGCTAATGTCACAGATGGGGGTGGGGGGGGGGTGGGGAACTTTGGAGATACTGAAGGTCTGGAGGACCTGTACTACAAAAAATCTTGCAAGTCCTTCCTATTCTGTCTAAAGTAAGGATTTTATTTCTGTTAGGCTATGCTTACATGTGATTTATAATTAGGGAAACCCTGCCAGTCCAAAGATCCTGTCATATGTATCAGAAATATAGCATGTCCTCTAGCTGGCATTTCAGACAGTTATGACCAGTTTGACAGGTGGTTTTCCCATACTATGTGAAGCCACTATAGACGGCATATGTAACACTGCTCTCTCACCCCCCTTTCCCCTTCCAAGAGGTGGGGATGCAAATAGGCGGAGAAGATGTAGACCTAACAGGCTTTAAAATCGTCTTTTAATGTTAAAAAGCAGTATAAACTGGATTTTAATTTTATGCCATACTTTGCTATCATAGGAAGCAAGATGACGACCAGGGACGTACATATGAACTTGGCCAGTCTACTGTGAAGTGCATGAGAGGAATCTTAGCCTGTTGGATGCAGCAAGCAGACAGGGTTAGTGTTGTATCAGCCACTGTGACATAGAGCTCCATGTAATGAATGAGAATTTATAGCATTTTAATTATTATATTAAAATATCTTGATGAATGTTTCAACCAGTGGACTGTAGATTGTGAGGGGGGGATCAGCAGATACCTTTGTTTATTATTAAAAAAAAAATCCAAAAGGTGATTTTGAAGTGCAAGACAAAATAAATAGTCACTGGTTTTTTAACAAAGTTAATGCATTATTGATTATGTGAGGAATGGTGTTTTTGGACCTTAAAAAAAGCTGGTCATATTTATATGCGTTTTTGCCACCTCAGTGTTATGTAACCAACACTGGGAATATAAGGATATTGATCATGACTTTCGCTTTCAACACTAGGTGGAGCAGTTCAAACACAGCCAAAGTGCCAAGACAGCCTTACATTCAAAGTTCAACATAAAAACTGGTGCTATTGTAGTGGGAGATGGGGAATACCAACATTTGCAGGTAGTTTTTGTCCTCTTCATGGCTTTATTATTTATATTTTGGCTATTCATGTTGTTAAAATATTCAATTGTCAATATCCTTGTTGATGTGGTTAAAATACAATTAATATTTACTCCTTGTGTTGGGCATGCCAATAACAATTTTAAATAGTTGATCATTGTATCGCAAATTATACTATCATCACCATTAATTTTACATTTTGAACTATGCCCTTCACCGTGTTATACTGAGAGAATGTAATGCCGTTTTATCACACTTGTTCCAGATTGACTGTGTGGCTCAGTACGTGCTGTTCTTGGTACAGATGATCTCATCGGGTCTGCAGGTATGCCCTTTCACCATGAGCTTGAGATCTTAAAGTTGCAAAAAAAGTATATCCCGTCTAAATCCATTAATAAAATCACGATCGGTAAACTCATTTTTGAGTCTTAAATTTCTAACTTTTACCATCAGAAGTGAAATTCACCTGTCTCTATCTCGCTTAGAAGAGTGACCTAAAAGCTAGACACTTGGAGCTCAAAATCAAGTTTGTGTATCATTATGCTTCAAATGCTTTTGGACATTGTAGTTAAGGAAAAAGTGATGGAAGTTCAAGGAAAATTACAATTTTGAAGTAATTTCAATTTATTTTCCACCGTAGAAAACAACTACAGTTCCAGATATTTGCAATGTTTCTGTTATAAAAGAAGTAATTTTAATTGATCCTCCATTGTGTAAGGAAGTACCACAGATCTTAATATGTATATGTTTATATTTTTCAGATTATCTATACCACAGATGAAGTGAATTTTGTTCAGAACTTGGTGTACTACCTGGAGAGGGCATACAGGACTCCAGACTATGGGATGTGGGAGAGAGGCACCAAGTACAACAACGGCAACAGTGAGCTGCATGCCAGGTATGGAAGATGTCAAAAGTTGTCTCACTTTTTGAGGATTGGAATTTTTTCTTAGAAATAATTCAAACAAGTGTTCAATTTAAAAATGTCCAAGTCTGCTGCAGGCCTGCACCACTACAGCAATGACAACAGTGAGCCACTGGGAAATGTGAACAGGAGTATTTACAGGAATTTCCTGAAAATGAAAACAGTTTTTTTCAAATTTGATTGTTTATTTTATTTTTTTTTTTTGTACTTTTCAAGCATGAAATTTAGTGATCGTCTTGTTATAAGATTCATTTCCCACTGAAATCATAGAATTTTATGTTTAATCTTTGAAATGAAATATAGTTTCCTCCGTAGCCTTGTTGATAAGAATTAATATTTAGCACAAAAATGACATTGCACCCTGTGCCCAGTTTCACACACAAATTCCAATATGAAGATTGCATGCTGGGCAACATTGTGGATCTCACTTCCCTTTCAATTTGTTACATAACAATTTCATTTCAGCTCCATAGGGATGGCAAAGGCAGCCCTGGAAGCTATCAATGGTTTCAATGTCTTTGGCGACAGTGGCGCCTCTTGGTCTGTCATATATGTCGATGTGGATGCCCACAACAGAAATAGGACAATCTTTGACTCCATGTTGCCAAGAGAATCTAATTCCAAGGTTTGTGATGAGTGTTTTTCAGATGTATTTAGATTCCAGGACCTGTGCATTTAAGTACAAACGAAGCCTAACTAAAGTATTTGAGTTTTTGTAAATGGAATAGGTATGTTCAAGCAAATCTATATTTAAGAAATACTGGTATGTGTTCAGGTGGAAACTCTATTTAAGAACAAGTGGTGTATGATCTTACTGTGCTGCATATTAAACAATTAAAATCTGAACTTTAAGTCAGTTAAATTTATGAGCAAGATTAGATTGGTAGCTAAAATGTTTTTAATGAAAATATTATAATTGGAGATTTCCCCCTCCAGAGTAAAAATCGCTCCATACAACTTGTTATTGAAATGTGACACCTGGTTTGATTTTCTACTCCAGAACACAGACTGCTCTCTGATTCCTGTGGTCTCCTGGCCCGCCTTTGCCCTTCATGACGAGAATCTCAGACAACGCACCATAGACAAGGCTGTCCGCAAGCTGAAAGGAACCAGTGGCATGAAGAGGTTTCTGCGGGACGGCTATGGCACAGTGGTAGAAGACAAAAGCAGGAAGTACTACAGGCCAGCAGAAATAAAGGTGTGATGTTCTGATTGGCTATTTTGAGGTGGTAGTAAAATTAATTAAATTTGACTTGTTATGAAATGAAAAGCTTTTGAAGGTATTAACATCATTGATAGAAACCACATGTAATTTTAAATTTTCCATTTTTCAATTGCAGTTGACAGAATTATTATTGAAAAAGAAATGTAAGCTCCATTAATATGTGAAAACCTGAAGCTCTTTTGTTAGCTAACTTGAATTGAGAAGAATATCACTGAATTTGCTTTTTCATAGCTAATAGGTTAATTTGCATTTGTTTCTTCTTCCAGAATTTTGATGGTATTGAATGTGAGTGGCCCCTATTTTTCCTGTATATGATAATTGATGGTAAGTATTTTACAGTTTCAGCTTGGGCATTACAACTTTTTCATGGTTTTGACAGAATTCTTGTTTGGCTTAACTGGTAAAGTCCAATATGCCTTTTGCAGCTAGATGACTAGATGTTGACTTCTATTGTTTACTAAAGAGCTTGGTCTCCAGCATTCTCTAGTAAACAAAAGAAGTCTATGTCTAGTCTTCTAGCTGCAAAGACCTATCAGCATCACTTGTGGTTAATTTAAATCTGCCTTTCTCTAAATGCAGGAATCTTCAAGAATGACCAGGAGAAAGTGAAGCAATACATGGAGCTAGTCAAACCATTACTGGCATTTACACCTGATGGTGAGTTATGCTTGCACAGAACACTTAAATTTGAGGAAAACTTATCTCTATTTGTTTACCATAGTGATTGTGTAAGGCCCCATTCAGAATAGGGGACTAACTAGTCTGAGGGCCAAATATGGCTGACCCACTTGAATACTTCCCCACTGGATATCCATTCAGTGTCTATTAGCGGATTAGACTGCAAGCTTTGTGGTGGGTTGCCATATTTGACCCTCGGACTAGTTAGTCCCGTATTCTGAATGAGGCCTTAGTCCATTTCATCTATAGAATCCAAAATGCCTCAAAGTATCACATGCAGCAATGACTTTATTAGATTAACAACAAATTTTTAAAGGTGTGATGAAATGTGTGTTCTGGAAATGATGACATGCAAGAATTTCTCACTCAATATGCTTACAGTCTCTCTCCTCTCTCTCTCTCTCTCTCTCTCTCAAAATTACACCATTCAATCTTTGCTGAATTCTCCAATTTTCAAATTCTTCTTCTAGGAGTGATAGTCCCCAAGTATTTCTACGTGCCCCTGGATCTGGTGGATGCAGAGAAGGAGAAGCCAGGCAGTCAGATGAGGGAACCCAGTGCTGAGGAGGACACGGGGCACCTGTTTCTGTGGGGACAGGCTGTGTACATCATCTCACAACTATTGTGTAAGTCCACAGCATTTTACAGCAGCTGATTTCTAAAGGAATGTTTTCGTTTTATTTTATGATCAAGATAATGGTAGTTTTTAAAAATATTTTCCTGATGAAATGAAAAGGAGAATTTAATGGGTTATGTTGAAAGTTAAACAAATTTGTTTTTTGAATATTGATAAAATGAAAAAAAAAATTTCTTTGACTTATAAAATGTTTTTGTGGTCATAGCTTTTGTTGTCGGTAGTGTTGGTGTGCTAAAAGTGCTTATTGCTTTAAATACATGTAAAAATGATTAGGTTAAAAATGTGTTTTCTCGTGCACCGTTTAAAGTGGGATGAAGCATTGTGTCTTTAACAAAAATTCATGTGTAGTGCCAGTGTCAACTAGGTCTTAAACAAGAATATTTTGAATGAAATTTGTTTAAACTTTACAATGATGTGATTAATCTGCTTCACACGCTGACATGCCAGTTGAAGGACTCGTGTTGCGATCAGAACTGGACCCAGCAAAGCGCCACCTACAGGCCCATGCCAGACCTCGCCATAGTTTGCGTTACTCCTTCTTTCAGGTGAACTGCATGTTGGTCTAGGTGGTTGTGTATCGTAGTTGTAGAATGTTGATTTTCTGTTTGCCACCATGATAATGTTTGACTTGTTAAGTTTTTGTGCCTTTGTTGAAGAACAAATACAAGACCCATGAGAGGTGAACCTAATAAACACTGGACTGTGAATTTCCTGGTAATTCTCCTACAGTTATCTGTATTGTCAGATGAACAAAGCACCTGCACCGAAATTGTCTTCGTCCCATTTCTTGCATCAGATTCGAGTCCCATGTCATTTCTATGTGTACCCTGAACATCCCTTGCACCAAGAACAAGCAATTATGATCTTTTTAAATGTATTTTGTATTTTTTTATTTTGCATCATTTTCAGCTAGCCTGCATTTTTTTTTTCATTTTTTAGCTTCATTGCGCTGTTTTAGTAAAACTGTTTAGCTGTAGAGCTGCTGTTTAAGTTGAGTATGACAGGACTGTCATGTAACAGTGCTGCCATCTTTCGTTTAGTTAAAAACTAATACTTGATGCCTTTCTTTTCTAGGCAATATAAAAGTAAAGAGATATGAAGACTTTTACTTGTCTTGCAAGCTGCTGCATTTGTATACAATGCTTTGAATATGTGAACTGTGCCAATATTGTGCAAATATTGTAAAAATGTGCCAAATGGTTGTCATTTTGTTTGCATGTAGTTGAGAATTTGGTTCATCCAGCCGAATTGGATCCCATCAAGCGCCACCTTCCCGCTGCCGCTCGCCCCCGACAGAGCACTCGTTATTCCTTCTTCCAGGTTAGTTGGCACACCAAGCAAACCATTCCATATTCAATCCAATCCTCTTCCACACAACACTCCCAGGTTCAGGGTCTTTTGTCCACCTTTCTTCTTAACCCAGGTGTTTAGCCAGGATTTTGGAACAGATTATCCAAATCTAAATCAGTTATATTATGGAAAGGGGGAGGGGGGGGGGTAATACTGAGAATTTTAAAAAGCAGTCCAGCCATGAAAATATTGTCCAACCAAATGACTAGACACCATGGTGTCAAAACCCTTGCTCTAACCAAAGTGGATGTTTTGACCCATCCAGTCATGTTATACTAATGGAAAATTGAGTCTAGCGTTGGATCTTATATTGAAACAGAGATCACAACGTTTTTAAGCTTATCACAAGGCCTTCTTTGGGTGAACTGATTTGGAGTTGTGTATTCTGTTGCAAAATAAGATCCAGTACTTGATTTAGCTCCTCTTTACATCAATAAATTTTATCAGGTTGGGTCATCAGGTTATTGGCATGGGTCATTCCACAACCAAAGTAAACATTGGAGCCATGTCAGTGAGGCACATTTGTCAGTTATGTTTGCATAATTTTGACTTGCCCCATTATTTTTGCTGTCTTGTGCTAAATATATTTATAGTACCCCACAATATGGAAAGAAATTAATTGTGATCAAATGTTTATCAATACAGTCATGCAAATATTATAATACCAATTATGGGCATCACGGATGTGACTCAAAAGGTCACTTTTTATGGAAAGGCTCCTATGTAATTTGATCACTTGTTGATGATGTTTTAAGCCTCATACCCATCATGGTGTGACAGTGAAGAAAGCTCTACCTCCCAACCTATAACAACTCCCACTTTAAAAACACTACCAGTTTTGAATTAACATAACACACACTTGCCTACTCTGGCTTACCAGTGTGACAGACCTCCTACTTTGTGGGAGTTTGTTGAAACATCAACACACAGACATCAAAAATACTATCAGCAACATATTGGTTACTCATAGGTGTTTGCAAGTCATGAATAGAAGTGCATGGCATGTATTGCATTTCCAAAAGTGAAATGAAGGAATGTACTGCAAGATGTTTTTGAAATAGTGGCAGTTTGTTGATGTTTTGTTATTGCTGCTTTTAATTCACCTTTGTCCATCAGCCTCAGTGGTTTTACAACCTTGTCTGTTTTTTTATTTATTTATTTATTTATTTATTTATTTATTTATTTTTTTGCATTTTCGTGTTGAAATTTTATTTGACTTTTCCCAACTAAAACTGGTTAAGCAAATTCTTGTTTTATATACTAGCAGCGTTACCAACAAATCAGTTAACAAAGTAAAAATAACTGTTGTTTATCTTGTTGTAAACAATAGCAATTGAAATTGAAGATATCAGTTGTCAGAAATATGATGTAAGTACATAAGTATCTGAAGTTGGTAACCCTGTAATAGTATATTGCTTATGTTGAGGAAGAGAAGGGCAAATTTCTGTAGAATTTCCTTAAATTGTTATTTTTGTACCCTATTCATGAGATGTTTATTTGTTTTTTAAGCACCAGGTAAGTATTATAAGCACACTATATTGCAGTCACTGATGTTGCTACAGATATTACACAAAATATGATTATCTTTTTGTTTTGCTTACCTTCCACTGTTAATATCACGCTTTCCTTAATCACTTTGAATAGTGCTTATTGGTAAAATTTTACATGGCATTTTCTATAGCAGACCTACTGTTATATATATAGGTCTGCAGGTTTTGGGATAGGATTTCATTTGCACGGTTAACATCAATTTCTTAGCAACTAGGAGTTCACGAAGTAGACAGGAATAGTGTTTAAGATGTTGTTTACTTTTAATTTGCTGAACAATTTTCATGGGAAAATACATTTTAATCACATATTTAATAACAGGACTTTTTTCAAACAACACTTTAACAATCTTTAATGTAGTGCTCCTTTCATGTGATGAAGTATTGATTTGGAGTTAAATATGAAGATCTTTTCTCTGAGTAAAATATTTACTTATGAAACATGTCTCTGTTGTAATATTGAAGTTATCAAACAGTATGAAACATGTCTCTGTTGTAATATTGAAGTTATCAAACGGTATAAGTTTTTAACCCAGTTTGATTATTTAAAGGGATGCATCTGCCTGCGATTTTCTTTATTCTGGTTTAAAATGGTATAATTCAATTGAATTTCATTTTTTTGCAAATTGATAAATGTGTGTGTGTGAGCATATGCACATGCCTGTGCAAATGTGTATGAATAGACCTCGTGCAAGGGTGTACGTTATACAGACAAATGAGTAGAATATACTTATTAAATAGCTTTGATGTAAAATTGACTGACTATCCACTTTTACGCTTTTCTTTTCTTTCTCTCTAGGAGATGGTGGTACGTAATCCATATTAAAGTTCTGCAATTAACTGATAATCTTGATCTTGGCTTGTGTTGATTTTCTGATGACAGTAAAGTTCACTATCTTTCTATAAACATTACAAGTTTCTATTTTGTCTTGAATTTCAAGGTTTTTAAGAATGATAATAGATTAATTTCTCAGTTTTTGGCCAATGAATGGTATGGTTTTTGTGAGAAAGATATTGAACTATATGCAACACCCTGCTTCTCAACAATCAGTGCTGTTTGTAATAATTATTCTGATTTGGACTGTTTGAAGGACCAATATACAATTCTGTCTTAACAAGGCTTGGGTTATCAGAATTCATTTGTTGATGATCAGATTTATTTCATTAAAAAATGACGGTCCATCAGAATTATTATCTGTTCAACATCATTTCAAAATGTTAGGGTTTTTTTTTTCATTTGGCCAGCTTTGTATGATATTTATATCTATATATAGCCAGAGCAGCGTATCTTTAGTGTAGATGGGGGGCAGAAGGGCTTATTGCAGTGTTTTGAGCTGTGTTCACATCAAGACTAAGTTGAACCAGAAATAGACATCATAAGTCTACCATATTGCTGTGATGTAATCTGGTCACATTATACATGTATTGTGAAGTAAGTCCTAATGTGAGCACGGTTTAGTTTTACTGTTACAGACAATTTGTAGTTTTAAAGGGCCAGTTAGCATCACTGAGAGGCTACTTTTTGGAGGGGAAATCTGTAAGATCTTCGGGGATATCTGGGACAAGATTTGAAGAAAGATAATGATCATATGTGTGTTTAGGGAGTGGTGAAGTTAATAAGAAGGTTCATTCTAACATGTTCTTTGATATCAACCTAATTTTAATTACTTTAAAAAGTTTGCTGCTATCATAATAAAAAACTAATTTTCCTTCAAAATTTTCGGATGGAATTTTTTTTTTTTTTTTTTT
>NW_019775462.1:9293-58037 GCF_001039355.2 Lingula anatina | reverse complement strand
AATTTTTTTGTTTTTTTGTTTTTGGGGGGGGGGGGAGTGAAAATAGTTTAACATGTTAGCTTGACCCTACTAGAGATTTTTTCCTTTTTTATGGACATGTTACAGTTTGGACATTTTTTGAAAGTTTAATTTTTTTCGACAATTTATTGGAACATTGTTGCTTGTTATTAACTTGTTTATGTTAAATAAGAAAGTTGGATGTTTCACAGTTTTCTGTTCAGCTTAAGGTGTTGGTTCAGATTACATATGGATGACTCTGATATAGATGTGGTTCATTTTGATTGAAATGATATTTTTATTGGTGAATAATGTTTTTGATTAAAAGATCTGGATCTTGATTTTCAGTGTGGGGCAACTGGACATTTACTCTGTGTGCGTTCAATGTGTACATAAATATGCATATCAGATATCTATTATAATATCAAATATCCATAATAAGTTAATCTTGAAATCTTCTTTATTCCACTCACATCTCTCTCTCCTTCCCATTCTTTCTCTCACTCTCTTTCTCTTATTTTTTTCTCAATCTGTCTCTAAAAAAAAACAAAAAAACAGTTATTTGGCAACAAACATATTACACCATTATATGCCATATGGTGTGCTTTTTGTTGATGAATTTATTAGCATATTTGCAAGTATATGAAACTACAAGCATATTTGCTAGTATATAAAATTATTAGCTTATTTTGCAGCAGTGATATTGAATTGACATAGCTGCTTTATAGGAATAAATCATATTATAACAATGGCACATTAATTACATTCCTTATTTACATCCATATAAGAAATAAATTGCATAACAATGTATTTATAATGGTTTGTAAGTTATCACCAAGGAAAAAACAGATTAGCTCACTGAGTGCAAGTTCAACATTGTGACAAAGCTCTTTTGACAAAAACGAGACTTCTGAAATATTTATATGTTCTCCCTCTTTTTCTTCTAGATGTAACATGTATTATAACTTGGTTATTCACCTCTCTGTGATGAATATTCTAGCAAGCATGATATTTGTATCTACAGAATACCAAGTCTTTCTCTGATTTTATAATATTTTGTGTGCACAAATTGAAGAGTAGTTTCCATGTTTTTCAAGTTGCTGAACCAGTAATAGCTGTGAAGATATATGTACTCCGATATGTTTGACACCTTAGCTAAGACCCAGTTGTTAGAATATTTTTCCCTGAGAGTGTCTTAGAAATATAAGCTAAACTTAACGATGAAGAACAAGTAAGAAGAAGAGTAAACTCTCTTCTTGAACTGGCTCATCTATAGCTTGCATGTTCGATTTACAAGATTCTTTGTTACATTTTGATTAATTAGAAGTTAATCAGTGATTTAATACCATTCTTTCTGCTCACTCATTCAAGGCTTAGTATAACTTTTGCACTTTTACTAAATTATATTTGTAAGGAGCTGTCTCAGAAACTGATGCATTTGTCATTTACCTAAAACGTGCTATTACAGTTACTTACATCAGTACACTTTCCCTTAGTCTGGTTGAAATAACTGAGAGCATTGTGTCTTTTGCTCTCTTCTCTTTGATGAAGTGAGTCCAGTGTCTTAAACTGTAAACCTTTACTGTTATCCTGTATTCTAGGGTACAGCAAACGACCTCATCGTGCAGATCGTTCTCATAGCCGAGAGCGTGAGACTACAGCAGATGTTGGCAAACTACGGCATTCTCACCCAGACTCCCCACGAGATTGAACCCATACAGGTGTGGTCACCTAACGAACTGACCAAAGCCTTCAGCTACCTGGGAATTAACAACAAGCTGGGCCTGACTGGACGTCCACTTAGGCCAGTTGGTGGACTGGGCACTTCTAAGGTCAGTGAGCAGACCTTAATTATATTAGATTTTAAAAGAAAATAATGAAATAAGAATTGATTTGTTTTTGATGCAAACTGACTGGGACTGCAGCATTAATATTATGTGGCACGTATGAAAAACTTCTCATTTTCATTACCTTATATGCAATAACTGTAATACTGTGTCTTTAAATTTTCAATATTTCTCATTATGATCATTTAACTTGAGTATGTGTGTATTCTGTAACATTTCAGTTGTACCAAGTGTGTGGTCACATTGTGGTGTGTTTTCCACTTTTATTTGAGCTCAGTGACTTCTATCTCTCTCAAGACATGACTTATGTCATTGACGATGTCAAGGTAAGCTGCTAAATTAATCTTTTATAAAACCAATACAACATGTACGGTTCTTAGTTTGATAAACTCTGGAAATTCCAAGATAATTTCCATAGAATTAGGAGGACATGTTGATATAGTGCCCCTTACCTGTAGTAACTCAAAAGTCTTCCCCATGTCTGAACTGGTCCAACTATTTCAGAGTGACCTTGCCTTCCTGGCCAAATGCTGGAAGCTGTCAGGTCGGCCTACCTTCTGTATGCTGATCAGAGAGGAGAATATCCGCGGCCCCAGCACTAAGGAGTTCCTGGACTTGCTGGCCGAGTTTAAAGGTGGCCAGGTCGGAGACATCAGAGTGAGGCTAGGGAGATTACAGGTAAATCTTTAGTGTATGGAGTATGGGGAAAATGTTGTCCATCTCTCTCTCTCTCTCTATTTATTTGTCTTTCTGTCTTTATCTGTCAGGAGAAGAACAATTCGAAAATTGAAAATAAGAAAAAAAAAAAAAAAAGAAGGCAAATGACCTTGTTGATTCTTAGTAAAAACAGACTTATCAGGATTATTCCTAGTCTTCGCTAAAACCAATTTTCAACTGGAGTTCTTTAGAAGTATAGTTTCTGTTAACTCTTAGATGTTTTCCTACAAATTTCAACCTCAAGTCAAGCTGTTGTCTATTGAACCTGTGTATTTAACTTATTTATTACATGCTGCTGATTGCCCCATGGTGATGGTTTATTCCAGAGTCTTATCCCAGCTGCTTGTATAGAGAATCTGGACTTCCTCCAGTCTTTGATAGAGGACTCTGAGTGCACCTTCCGCCATGTTGAAGAACTCAAGCTCGGCTCCTCATTCAAGAGTTTGACTGAAATTCCGAAGGTTGTGCCAGAAGAAGACATAGCCATCAACATAGAGGTACATATTCAGGGGCGGATTTAGGCCGTCTTCTGGGTCTTCCGGAAAACGGTCAGATTTTCAAGTTTACATTAACGGGTAACTAATTTTTCTGTTGGAAGACGGTCAAAAATGAAGAATGGATCAACAAAGATAATTTGGAAGACTGTCAGAAAATATGTCTGAATCCGCCCCTGATATTGCATGGTTTGAAGCTATTCTGGTTAATTATACTGTCCTCCTGTATAGCCTGGGAACAAGATGCTTGTGTTTATATATTTATTACATTATCATGTATTTTCTTCTAGGAACTAAAGCAGCTCTCTTCGCGTGATATAGTCCAAAAACTACATGGCTTTGACAATATGCATGCTCAGTCTCAGATCTTGGGTGTCCTACTAGAGAGAGAGGGGATGGAGTACCGTATCGATGACTCCACTATTGAACAGAGACTTGAGCGGCTACTTCGAAATTCTGGGAGAAAGAAGAACTGGGCGGTGGTCAGATATTGTGCAGCTTTGTTGGGAAAACTGGTGGACAGTCTTGCCCCTTCTATCACAGCTATACTGGTCAGGGGGAAACAAGTGAGTGAGGTGTGACAGGAAGTGTGTTAGGTGTGACAGGAAGTGTGTTAGTTGTCACAGGAAGTGAGTTAGATGTGACAGGAAGTGTGTTATGTGTGACAATGAGTGGAAAAGGCAGCACAAATTGAGGTGGTTATGACAGTGATACCATAATTTGTAGCCTTGCTAGTGAAAGTGGAAGACTTGACCACTCTATCATGGTTATTTTTGTTTGGACTGCTAGTACTGAGTTAGCTAAAAATTGTGTTTTTGAGTCACAGGTGTTCAAGGTGTGGCAGTGAGGGTGTTAACTATGATAGTATATTAGGTGTGGCAGTGAGTGTGTAAGATGTAGCAATGAGTGTGACAGAGAATGTGTTAGGTGTGACAGAGAATGTATTAGATGTGACAGTCTACACTATTACCATGATTGTGTTCCAGGTGACTATTGGAGTATTTGGCCATGAGGAGGATGTGATAGGCAAGCCCATGGCTCCCAACCAAATCAAAGACATCATCTACAGCAAGTGTATGCCCTATTCCATCAGCCAGGCAGTCCTACAGCAGGAGATTATACTTTGTATTGGGAAGTTCATCTCTACTTTTCCAGAACTCTTCAGTGGGATACTCAAGATTAGGATTGGGTAGGTGGCAGTGCAGAAGAAAATGTGCATGAATGGCAGTGTAATTATCTATCTCACACATGTTTATATCTGTGTGCAGTTACATGCACATGTTTGGTAATATAGTGTGCCTAGCTGTCTCAACTAGCACAATCACCACACTGTCACATCTAACACATATTCCAACAAATCAAATCAAAAGGTCCATTCCCATTGAAACTATCATCTACATAGATGAATTCAACTCTGTGAAGTCTCTCAATGAATACTTTCAGATAAACTGAATGCCAGCAAGGGGATGTTTACTTTTGTGTGCATTCAGTTGCACTCAAAAAAGGAAGTGAAAAGCGTCCAGAAGCTGAAGCTACACACTTACGAAAAAATCCTATAGGATCCTATAGGATTCTATAGGAAATTGGTCCAATAGGATCCTATAAGACTTTTTCGTAAAGGCATAGAATGATAGTTTCATGGGGAATGCACCCTCACACTAGTCTGTTTCTTCCAGATGGATGATAGAGGCCATGCGTCTAGAGATTGCCAACCTGGAGGGAACAGAGCTCTCCCTAATGGCTCTGTCTCCCAGTGAGATTAAAGAAGTCCTGTTAACAGTGCTTGGAAAATATGACAGGAGTATCCCTAAAAGGTAAACTTACTGGCTAGTGTGAAAAATGTTCGTATACCATAGTGATGAAGCATTATTCAGTTATGTATACCTTAGCTGTCTTTGATTTGCACATGGGCGGTTTATAGTGCCAAGGCATATGAGTTTTATCAATTTTTGAACTTGTATTTTTGAAGCACAGTTCAACAGCTTATTGCCCTTTCATACGAGTCACTGGAAACAGGTTTGGTGATAGTGGAGGTTAGCTCTTGACGACTGAAAAAAATTGCCAGGAGAATTCACGGCATTAGAAAATTGACTGAACATATAGATTACATCTTTGTGTATATATATATATATATATATATATATATATATATATATATATATATATATATATATATATTAATGTTCCAGCGACCATAAACTTAAATAAGGAAGTATTTTCCAGAGCTCCCCTTCACAAGCGGCAGCTGGATGGTGCTCTGGGCAGAGTCCCTATTGATTTCTATGACAGGGTGTGGGAGATCTTGGAGAAAACACCAGGGGGGATCAAGGTAGCTGGGTACCTGCTCCCCCAGGTGAGTTAACCCAGTGGTCACAATTAAATATGTTCTAGAGCCATGTGGGCCTATTCAGTCTTTTTAGCCAACTTAACTGTGTAGTTGTCACTTCCATCATGCTAGACCTTTTTTTTTTTTGTTTGTTTGTTTGTTTGTTTGTTTGTTTGTTGGGGGGATGGGGGATAACACCAGTCATTCAGGAAAAAAGTTCAGAATACTGTCCAAACATATGTACCAGTCTGAACATTTTAAATGATCATGAATTAAGTGGACATCTTTGTCACTAAGGTCTAGTAAATAGACGGACAGCTTGACTGACTTTCAGTTTGATTATGCAGCAGAAACGAGTTTAAACGTGAATAAATGTGAATTGTTGTAAACAATGAAATTTGCTGTTGGTGAACAGAACCTATATGAACTTTATCACGCCAGTGCAAAATGCTCTTTGTTATTCTTTGGCTTAGGACTGACAGTTTTGTCATGCCTGCACTGACTAAGTACAAAGTGAAATACATGAGCTTCTCTTTGTTTTCAGCAACCCACGTTATCAGACATGACAATGTATGAGATGAACTTCTCCCTGCTTGTTGAACAGATGCTCAGTAAAATTCTGGATCCTGCTTACAGATCTGTGATCGTGGAGGTGAGACATGCATGCACATGCATTCTTCTATAATAATTGATGCCAACATAATATTATTTCAAAAATTGTAAATGCTGCAGATTTTATTATTTATTATTGTTAATAAATTGAAACTACTATTTCTTCTTTTAGACACTTACGGTTGTGTCCACAATCTTGAGAAGAAATCCTGAGATAGAGTTTCCTGCAGCAGTAGAACTGGACAGGGTCAGTTGTACTTTATGAACTTGTACACCTAATATGTCACACCCAACACAGGCAGACAAACACTCTTCACATCTAACATCCAACACAGTGATGTCTAACATCCAACACTCGTCACATCTAACATCCAACACAGTGACATCTAACATCCAACACAGTGACATCTAACATCCAACACAGTGACATCTAACATCCAACACAGCACAGTCAAACCTGACAGCCATACTGACAGTCGTCACATCTAACTGTCATATTCATCACAGTGACACTTCAAACAGTCATGTAACACAGTGAAACCAGCACAGCCATACTGAGAAGCCACACCCACTTTCTTCCTACCATTGCACCCTCTTCATGAACTGGATACCATTTTACACACAACTTTATTAGTGTATCTAACAGAACAGGATTAATTCTGTACCAGCGCATCTAAAAGCGTCTTTTCCAGTAAAACAAACTTTTGTCACTAGATCATCAGGCCAGAAAGTAAAGATTTACCCGGTCTTGCCTGGTTTCTTGAACACTGTCATCCTTGACATGCAATAACAATGTACATTTGACTTTAACAAAATATTATTTATATTTCAGATTGTACACGAAGCTTTTGAGATGTTCAAGCGTGAGCTGGTTGTTCACGAGAGCAAAGAGAAAGAGGACACTACAAAGGACAATATGTTTGTCTTTTATAACACGCCCCCCAATGCAAGGCGTGGAACCATGTGCTACATTGTTAAAGCTGTATTGAACACCTTACTGCAGGGTGCCATACACACCAAAGAGGATGATAATTGCTGTGTCTCTTGATTGGTTGCATTACAGTTGAAGAATGACATACGTGCAATTTGCTACCTCCGCCAAGGAGGCTATGTTTTTGCTTTTGTTGGTCAGAGCATAGCTTAACTGTAGACCTATAAAAGGTTTGAAGTATTTTTTAATAAAAAAAAATCAAGATAGATCAGCAATGAAATATCTTGGAATCAGATTAATTAATTAATCAATGAATCAAGCTGCCTTGGCGGAGGACTTTGCTATCTTAGTGCTTTTCTAGTTCAGTAGTTTGATTATTGTCAAGGAAGAACTGGTACATGAACCATTACAAGTACTGTTCTGGTATANTAAGTGTGACCTTGAAATTGACCTTTGACCTACTTTTTATCATGAATTGAATTTTGCAAATTTTGGTTCCCTTTTATCTCCAAAACTGGCAGAGATAGGTCCATAGTTTCTATTGAACTTGCATGGAAAGTCATATACTGGCAATCTAAGTGTGACCTTGAAATTGACCTTTGACCTACTTTTCACTATGAACTGAACTTTGCAAATTTCTTTCTCTTTTAACTCCAAACCTGGCAGAGATAGGTCCATAGTTACCATTAAAGTTGAATATGAAGCCATATACTGGCAATTTACTGTGACCTTGAAATTGACCTTTGACCTACCTTACGATGAACTTAACTTTGATTGTACCATTTTAAGTTATATATATTTTTTTGCATATTTTGAAAATTCTTGTTGATTGCATTTTTACAGCTTGTCAAGCATAAGACTGGTGGCTGTGTCCCTTCTTTTGTGTATGTGGGGGTCTATACGAATGCACTTGCTCCAGCTGGTGGTACAATATTCGGAGGCGGTATCGCCTCTCTGATCCTCTAGTTAATCAATGAATCAAGCTGCCTTGGCGGAGGACTTTGCTATCTTAGTGCTTTTCCAGTTCAGTAGTTTGATTATTGTCAAGGAAGAACTGGTACATGAACCATTACAAGTACTGTTCTGGTATATTTTGAGATTACAGAATTGTTAAAACCTTCTCAAAAAGAAGAATTATTTGTTGAAGTGATATAAGGTGATTTTAGAATAGTTGAAACTTTTTCAAGAAGAAGGAATATATCTTTAAAATGATATAAGATTATACCAAGGAAAGTTTTACCTTGTTTGTTTGCTCAATAAGTGGACAGTTTTAACCCAGTGAAGTACTGTTACACATATAGATGTTCTAAAATATTATCATATACCAATGTGTATATAGGAATTGTAGCACTTGTATCATTTACTTGTTGAATCTCGACAGAGTTGAGTAGTTTCATGTTTAGGATTTATATCCAGTATTCCCCATTGTTAAGGTGCTGCAAACTGTTGTAACATTTATCATTTGTATAAAATTCACCTTTGTTTTCAATATGCAACAATAAAACAACAAAACCACTTTAGGATCAGTAAATCAAAACAAAATACTTAAATGAAAATTGCAGTTCAACAAATGAAATGAGATTTTATTTCACAACTAAAATGCTGGCATTGCACTTGGAATGGGCTTTGGCAAGAAGCATTTCAGATGAAACTTGATCAATATTATCAGAATGCTATAGGTTATATACATTAGCCTACACATGACAACACTTTTAACAATTTCCCAAAAACCTGGCATTATCAGACTGAAATAATTTAAAAATTCTACTAATTTCACATATCAGAACAGAGCAAACGAGGTAATATTACATATTCATAGCTAGGTCATCTATGTGTATATACACAAAAACATAAATTGCATAAATTGGCATTTATCACATTCAACCAAGTAATAGATTGAAGCACAACTGGGACTGTTACATTATATTTTTACATGGCAAACCTTGCTGCCTATTGTGAGTCGGTCACCTTGCTTAACATGAACAATGGCATGTAAAATTTTACCAGTGACAACTTATATATTTATCACAAAGTTGACAAACACAAAATAATTAAGCTGTGCACATTCCCTTAAAATACACCAAGTTAACACTGTACAAGACAGGTTGTGAACATTGAAACATGAGGTTGTCAAGTTTTGAGAGCAAAGTTTTCGTTTATGCTTAAATGCAACTTTTGATCATTTAGTCTCACTTCTTACTTTTAAAACACGATATTCTCCCCTGTTTCAGTTAAAAATGTGCCAATATGCAGCAAACACAAACTTTGACATGTTTTCCATTCCCTCTGTTTCGGTTTTATTTAAATCTGAAAACATGGAAAAGCTATAAACCTCCAAAAGGGTGCGCCTCAGCTGCATTGAAAACTATTTTCTCCAGCAGTGTGCTCTCGGATTTCTTTAACCAATGGCACATTCATAAGCCCTTCATTCCCCTTCACCTTTTAATTAGTAAAATCCTTACACCCCTTAATACTGTGCTGTATTTGAACTGTATCCATTTGATCTTTTGAATACTTCTATTCTTCTTGTTTTTCTTTAATCATCGTGGTAATGCTTACACCTATCCGTCCTCTGAGTTTTGATTCAAAAATTTCTGTTATGCTCCTCTGGGTTAGAGGCTTCTGGGTCGGCCTCTCTGAGACCCTCGCTGACAGGACCCCTGCCCAGTAAGGATAGCATGGCCTTGGCCTCTGGGTCCACGTCCAGTATACTCTGCTTTTCCTGAAAATATGGGGCATTTTAATTACATTATGTAGTTATTATAATTATATGTATCATAAATGTTGAACAGGTGAAGCCGGTGGTCAATCCAGTCCTGGATTTCATTGTAAAATGTGGGTAAAGTTCAAGGTCAAAACTGACTGACACACAAGTATATGTGGACAGCTCTTGTCATTTAGAACATTAACAATCACGTGTTTTTGGAAATTTGGATTTCTCATCTCACTCATTGAAAAAGGTATCCATTTGGATACCACAAAACCATAAAACTTAGATATTGAACACTCACTTGATTTCTGGACTAAGAAAGTCATACTTCACTCATAAAATATGTTATCAGGTGTTCTTACAAAATATCACTGAGTCAACAAAAACAATTGGCAATCATCACATGTAATTTACCTGTGGGCCATCTTCACCCAGTTCCTCTCCAGGTTTCTTCCCCACGCCCCACACCTCCAGTAGATCTATCTCAAAGTCTTTCTTCATAGAAAGCTGTGGACTCTGATAAGTTGTGCAGAGAGGTTTGGCATAACTGTATCCCTGACCATAATGGCAGTCCAACCACAGTCCAAAGTGCTCCATTTGACCACCCATACCCTACAATAATAATAATAATAATAATAATAATAATAATAATAATAATATCCCTGGCCATAATGGCAGTCCAACCACAGTCCAAAGTGCTCCATCTGACCACCCATACCCTACAATAATAAATAAATAAATAAATAAATAAATAAATAAATCCATCGACAAAGAGTGACAATTTATTTCTTCTAAACATGTAGCTGCAACCTTGACAGTAATTTTATATTTATGCTTGTTTCTTCTTGCTGGTGTTCATAGTTTGATCTTTTTTTGTTCCCTAACATTTCAACCTGAAAACAATATACCTCCTTATGTATATGAAAAGGAGAAAAAATGCTGCTCTCAACATTACATAACTACTGCATGAACTTGACACAACTGACAAAATCAAGTTGATACCTAACACAACACAACCAAAGAACTAAACACAACCAACACAATCAACGTCACAGCTGACACAATTTCACGTACTCACCAGACCATTTGGCATCGTCTGCTGGCTCTGGTTGAGATACATGTAGTGATCATTGTAACCACTGGCGTAATAGATGGCATAATGGGGCAACAGGTGAAACAGGAAACATCTTGAGGTCCCTGAAGAGAGAGATTTTCATGAGAAAATGGATCTCAAAAATTATTCCAGAATGCTATGGTACATTTTTCCTCAAATTTCGACAAAGTAGGGATATCTTTTTTCTTAGTGTCTTAGTGCAAGTTAGACAATATCATTATCTGTTTAAGCAAGTTTTCCATTTCTTAAAAAAATTATTCTATCATAAACAATTAAAAGTATGCATCTGAAATTAATTTTATCAATGACTGATTATCAATACTGCAACAATATCACAACTGGTATTGGTACTCTCCCAATATGCAAACAACAGCAAGACCTGATTTTGCAATCCTGATTCCACTGGACTAGACAAATCAAGTGCAAAACCCTAGCTTCTTAATATAGGACCTTCATGTGCTTACTGTAAAAACACATTTATTACTTAAACATCCCCTCTACCCACCTACAAACTGTGGTCTACACTCCCAGCCTGTTGATGCAAACCCTCCAAACACATAACCATCTTTGTCTCTGATAATAATCACAGTCGGCCCTTGCTTTGTTATCCTCTTCATAAGGGTTGCAAAACTTTCCCCGTGAGTGTCACTGTAGAAGAGTTGTCTCCATTTTCCCCTGTGTTCTGCAGGGATTACGTGGTTGATGTACAGCAGAGATGGGATGTCTAACATTGTGGAGGTCTTAGACCAGTTGACGTCAATGGCATAGGGTATTTTTGGAGAGTGGAAACTGGCAGCAGCACCCTCTTCTACCTGTGGTAGTACGTAAGAAATTTAAACATACCATTATAAAGAGATAAGAGTAATAGTGACAGACAGTTGAATTGTTTTAAACAATGTAGTTTTAAGGGAAGCTTTTGAATCAAAACAAATTCACTGTCAGTCTTCCCATGGCAATGAGAAGCCTAATTTTTAACTGACTTGTGTTGCTTTTATTATGACGATATATATATATATATATATATATATATATATATATATATATATATATATATATATATATATATATATATATATATATGGAAATCTCAAATTATCTTTAAAATGTCACAGTGGATAATTTTCAATTTTCCCATGTAACAATTAGGGAATATTAACCTGATTATTGCAATGAAAACACTGATGAAAATCTAATAGGTGGCACAAACAGGTCTTTTCTTATTACTATACCACAAGGGAGTTAAATTCTAGGAAAATTATTCCACTCAAAATGCAGCTGAAAAATCTTCTTATGCATGATGAAGTCTAAGAAACATTCGTCCCCTCACCAAAAAAAAAAAAAAAGTATTTTGTACTTGAGGTTTTGACACTCCATCAAATGGCTTCAATTATAGGTAGAAAACACATTAGTCTCTTCTACTAGAAACAATTTGCTTTTTTACATCATTTCACAAGAGACAGCAAAAAGCCAATCTCACAACCAATAAAATACATTCATTTTAATCTATAAAAACCTACTCACATATGAGACAGTGAAGCAGGTGTACATGACGTGATCCATAATGTGTAGGAACAGGGCAGCAGTGGACAACCAGGTCTCTATGTCACCCTCCGTATACGTCACCCCCTCAGGTACTAGATCCATGGCAGAGCCCTCCACTTTCACTGAGAGAAAAAGGTAACATGTGTCTAAATCTATAAAATATACCTGTAATACATGTACCTATTGTGATTGTATTCAGCATGTTTTGTTGTAAAGATATTCACACTCTGTTAATGCTTTTGTGATCGATAATGCACTGAAAACATCCATGACTGAACTAAAGTTATAAAAGGTCAAATATGATGTATATACAGAACTGATGTTTCAGCTCAGTTAAAAACACCAAGATTAAGTCACAATTCTTTGATAAATTAATGCCAATTTCACATATTTAACAAATGTTTAAGGCAACAGAATAACATGAACTTACTACCCTTAAAAATTAATCTTTTTAAAAATCAAAACAAGCTTTTAAGTAAAAACATACAAATTAGCTATATCAAAAGTTAAAACACAAATTTAACTATATCAAATTGCAATTTACACAGAAAAACAATACCAATGTTCATAGTGATTATTTTTGGAGATGTGAAAATGAAGAAGCTATCATGCATTTGATCAGAGGAACAGTGCTCATTTTTCTTTATATATATATATACATCTTAATTTTTTTTTTACAGTAGCAAGTGTCATGCATTAAAAAGTGGCTCTTATCTCACTTTGCTTTAGGCTGCAACGTCAAAGAGCCAGGATGAGCAGGAACCAGAAATGAAATCTTATGTATGTATAATATAATATCAAATCTACAAGCAGATGCGCTAAACTGCATACGGTTGAAATTTGAAAATTTTGCATCTCTTGATGATATTGTAATGTTAGGTTGGCAAAAACTGGGATTCAAGCAATAAGGATGATAATAATAACAAAAGCAACAACGACAACAACAATAATAATAATAATGATTATAATAAAAAATAACAACATAAAATGTCATTAAGCCATAAACACTGATTATTACAACAAAAACAACAAGCTGTTAAATCTGAATGAGGGGTATGATTATAAAATGTTCAATCTTTAAAAGTTCAGTGCCCAGGGTTGCCAATATGATCATACAGTACATATAATTCTCAACATGCTACACTATTTGAGTGTCAGTTTACAAACAGCTGAAATACACCTGGAAACAAAAGACATCACTGACAAATGTGTACTGTACACTTGGCAAATCTGAGTTCAACAGGCAGCAAGTATAGTAAATACTCCATCTTTTCAATGGGGGTGGGACCCGTGGGGGTGGATTTTACAGATACTGAATTTTAAGTAATGATTTCTTAAAATAAGAACATTCCTATTTAGTGGTAGTAACAGAATTTAAAAGAAAGCTACTGTTATAGTTCTATTCTACTGTACAGAAATGTTATTTTGTAATTATAAAATAATTTATCTGAAAGTTTGCCCATTGAAAAGATCCAAGTAATTACTGTATACAAAGCACTACTTTAAAGAAGCTGAAAGTTGAACTGGAAGAAACCTCTGGATTTTGTATCACTGGACCATCATGCTGGAAATGCTGATTTACTTTATAAGGGTATTTTTAGATACAAAAGAGTAAAAGGAAAAACATAAAAGCTGGTCGATAAACTGCAAGGAGGTCAACAGGGATAATTTGAACATACTGTAGTGGTGTTTGAATTGGAATGAGATGGATTCCTTATTTTTTTCATTTTAGCTTATACCTTTTCTTTGGGAAGAGGTATGATTGAATACATGTTATTGCATTCATTTTTCAAATGTCAATTTTATTTTAATTATTCATTTCTCCTTGCCGTGGGCAATTCTGTGTGCCTGTGAGTATGTATGTGTGTGTAAGAGAGAGAATGCGCGTGTGCATGTGTGTGTGTGTATGTGTGGGCGCGTGTGCATGTGTGTGTGTGTGTTACCAAGTTCAGAAATGAACCTGTCAAGTATAACCCACTTGAACATGGCAAAGTTTAAAGCAAGCAAGCAGTAGGACAAAAAGCTTTGTACTACCTTCATCACTACTTGCAATAGGGGTCTCTGCATACAAGACAACACAAAGTGAAGTGTCAGTACATAACATTATGCAGTATTATTATTTGCATCCAAAAGATTCATTGGAAGTGAATGATATCATGATAGCATCTCACAAACCTGTGGCTGCACTTTCAAATGTCTGAACAACTGGCTTGGCCTCCAGCTCTGATGGGGCAACAGATGTGTTAAGAAAAACGGGTTAAAAGTTGAGAAGAAGAAAAGATGAAAAAGATGATTTCAGTGGTATTTTCTGAAGACATATATTTGTATGTGTACACTGTTGATGCAAGTACTATCAACTAGCTTGACATATGAGTATCTGTGTGTATGTGTTTAGAGGTGTTACCAAAAAATTGCATGACTTCATGCAGAAAGTTTGATAAGCATTCTACTTAAATGTGTGTGTGTGTGTGTGTGTGTGTGTGTGTGTGTGTGTGTGTGTGACAGTTCTCAATGTCACAATACATAAGACAAGGCAACACAGTATGCTATGCGCACTGACTAAACTTACCTTTATTAAATGTTGACCTGAGAAGAGCCTTGGCCAGCTTGAGATTAGCTTCCTCTGAAGTAGAGATCTTCCAGGTTTTACACTGAGGGCTTTCCTCAGCAATCTTCATATATGCCTCCACCAGCATCAGGTTGAACTACAGTTACAAGTTTCACAATAAACCATTTATACTTGAAGCAGTGAAAATTTTATTGAGTTTTCTATTTACTTATATATTTATCCAATTGCCTATTTATTAATTTATTAATTTAATTATTTACCTATTTATTTATAATTACTTTTATCATTATAATTATTTTAATTCTTATTTACTTATTCACTTTTTTAAAATTTCATCTTTGGACAGCTTAATTTAGCTTAATTAAGACTAGGACTTTTCTCAGGACTTTTTTGATGTCAACTAGTCGAAGTAAACCATGGGTTAAAATGTTAAAGACATAGGCTGCACAGGCCCGTGGCTGGGGGGGGGGGGTTCAGGAAGAACCGCCCTTTTTGCTGGGAAAAGGTCCACTCTGGGTACAATTCGATCTATGTACTTGAGGATTTTATGGTAAAAGTCCACTTTTTCAGAAAACGCCCCCCCCCCCCTCGAAAAATGCTGGCTACAGCCTGCTGCATTTTAAATTAACTTACTAAGTACTGTATGTTTGTATGGCAACTTACACTGACCAGCTGCTGTGCTGTCATGTCTCCTGCCTCATCAGATGCCAAACAATGAACGATACGGCTCCTCTGGGTAATAGTGCTCTTCAGTAAGTGTGCCATTGCCACAACAAATGTATCATGGGATATGTGGTCATGTTTTGCATGCTTATGATGTCGGAGCTCAGAGATTGCTTTGTACAGTCGAGTGATCAGAATATCTGGTAGGTACCTGCTTAGATATTTCTGAAATTGCGAATTTAAGTTATCATTATGCAGATCAGTCCTTTCACATGGCATTCAATGCGATATAAATATAATCTTTATTTTGATGGCTACTTCCATTTAATTTAAATAATAGGATCTTTTGGTGGTGCAATGCAGAAGACAAGAGCATGGAGAATACACTTTTTTAAATATATTTATCATAATGAAATTACTAATAGAAGTTATGGATAAAATTTATGCCAATAACAACCTTACAAGACACAATAAGGGCATGGGTTTTCCTTACTTAACTTCTTAAAGCTACATATTCCATAATAAATTCTAAATAATATAAAAGTCAAGATAATAAAATTTATTTATTTTGCCCCCCACCCTCGACTGGTATGATGTGACAGAGAGTTCCCCAAGAAAAAGAGTCTGCTCCCCTTTCATTTGTACAGGTGAGCCTCGCCCTATATTTTGACCCACTAAGGACAGGCCAACCCTAACCATTATAACTAAATGGAAGGTGGACCTTCTATAACACGGACCCTCATGCAGTTTCGTTACACCTGGCCCTACACATATCTTATACAGTACCTTTAGTTGCTGTTCATTAAAGTGTTCTGTTCCTCCTGATATCTCAGCGAATATCTTCTTGATTTGCTCTTTCTCATAAGCTGTAAAAAGATTGAGAGAGACTTTCAGCTCTTCGCTTTTACTCTCCGCAATGCCCATGCTTGTGTGTTTACTTGTAGAATATCACATGAATGTTATGAAGTGTAGTGTGTATAGACGGCTATAGATGGCAGAGCAAACAACATGGTCCACAATCCAAGGTTGGTAAGTTCTGGGATACAAAACGTACAAAACTTCAAAAGAAAAAATGCACCAACAGATCCATAAACAAATGTTTATATGATTGTGGATGGGTTTTCTTGCCTATTTTGGTTGTCGAGTCGACTGTAGGGGTCACCTAGGGTGTGATGAAAAGTTTATAAAAGAGGTGGGGGGGGGGGGGAGCTCGAAAATACAGGGAAAAACGCTGCATAAGGAAATTGGGTGAAAGGTATAATTTGCCTTGAGAAAAACATGAGAAAAATTTACAAAAATTAATAAATGTATTTTTAGGTAATGGATTGGTTTTTCAGTCCGTTAATGATAATACACGTATCGTACTATATATAGGTATAGGGCCAACACTCAGAACTGTGACGCATTTAAGAGCTGTTAATTGAATGTTTTGAGTCAAGGTGCAGGACTATTTTTGTCAAATAAGAATAAAAATTCTATAATTCGAGTGCATTAAAGATTATTTATATTACCCTTACATTAAATTAACTTATACAATTGTACGTAGTTTAATTCACACAGAAAACATGAAGCTATTCTAGATCTGTGAACGGTCAGTTTATACATGTTTGGTAGGACTTTGGTTTAATCTAAGTGTACCTTCAGGGGTACTAGAGGGGTCCACGAACCTTGTTTTACGGGTCCTATAGGTTTTTACTGCGTTTGAGCAGCCTGCTGTAGTATATATCTCGTAGAGGGAATCGAATTCAAATATGATACAATGTATACTATTGCCCCCGCTCTATCATAATACATTTAAAGTCAAAAAATTTACTTAGAGCGTTTGTGAAACGTTTCCCTAAGACCGACGGCGGCACGTCATCAACGTGCCCCTCACAGCTAGACTGTATCTTGGCTACAGGATTTGAAGGCCCACTTGGCCCATTTAAATATGAAAATACACAAATTCTAAGTATTTTTAATGGAGGGGGGGGGGTCGAAAATACGGTCTCATGAGGAAAAACGCTGTATAAGGAAATTGTTCTGAGGCAAGTGTATGAATTGTTTCAGAAAAACATAAGGAAATTTTACAAAAATAAATGAATGTATTTTTAGCTAATGGATTGGTTTTTCATTCCGTTAACGATAATACACGTATCTTACTATATATAGGTATAGGGCCAACACTCATAGAACTGTGACGCATTAACATCTGTTAATTGAATGGTTGGCGCCTATTTTTGTCAAAGAAGAATAAAAATTGACGGATCCTAGGTTTTTACTGCGTAAGCAACCTGCTGAAGTCTTATCACGTATAGGGAATTCGAATATGATATTATGTACAGGCCCGTAGCCGGGGGGGGGGGGTCCCGAGGTTCGAAAGAACCACCCTCTTTGCTGGGGAAAAGGTCCACTCTGGGTAAAATTTGATCTATGTACTTGAGAATTTTATGGTAAAAGGTCCACTTTTTCAGAAAAGGACCCCCCCCTCTGAAATTGCTGGCTACGGGCCTGATGTATAGGCCCCTAATATTGCCCCCGTTCTATCCTATTACATGTTAAGTCTGAAAATTTTACTCAGAACTTTTGTGAAGCGTTTTCCCAAGATCAACGGCAGCACGTTACAAACAGTTTCCAAGTATTTTAACAGGATAGAAAGTTAATATAATCAAGGAGTTACTATTGTAACTCCTTGATATAATAGAGACGTCTAAGATACATTTTTCACTAAAATACGCTTTTGAAATGAAATATACGGGTCATACCAGGATATTGGCTTGCGGCCGGAAAAATGATTCACTGAAAATTAAGACTTAGTTTGAAAGTCACAGAAAGAGTATCTTGCATTAAGCTTTATTGGGCCCACTTACTTTTTTGCCAAACTGAGCTGATAAAATGCACAGAAATAAATAATAATTATACACGCCCTGGACTAAGACTACGATTTACACATATCTGCACATTATCCGCCTTCTATTGTATTGGAATAGACCTTATTAGTGAGAGAAATAATTCCTAAATTCTTTTAGGTGGGGTGCAGTACATTTTTACCGCCGCCAAGGAGGTTGTATGTTTTCACCCCTGTTTGTTTGTCTGTTTGTTATCAACATAACTCAAAAAGTTATGGATGAATTTCGATGGAATTTTCAGGGTAGATCAGAAATGGGTTAACTTAGAGTGATTAATTTTTGGTGGTGATCTGGATCAAACATCAATCAATAATCAATAATCAAAAATAAAAAACTAAGTTATGGACCGATTTTGATGAAATTTTTAGGAACAGTCAGAAGTGGGCCAAGGAACAGATGATTAATTTTTGGTGGTGATACGGATCAATAATCAATCAATAATCATTAATAAAAAAAATCAATCATTATAGAATGGAAATTTAGGAGTGAAACGGCATTGGGTGGAGACTTTGCTGCCTTGGCGGTGGTCTGCGCTCTCGGAGTGCTTTTCTAGTCTTTTCTTAATTCAAAAGCTGAGGGGTTTAGCCAAAGAAATAACCACTGTCTCATCTGAGTTGTTAATCGCGAATGAGAATTTGTTGCTGCTCATTGGCTAGCTATCGGTAAAACAAAAGTTTCCGTTTTATGGGTTTGAAGGGTCCCTTCTCCGCTTTCTGCTTGCAGTGTGCAATGGGCAAGGTGGCAATATTGACGTGTTCGTTTTTCAACTGATGTTGGTTTGCCCTTGACATGATATGGCGACCTGTTTCAATGTGCAATTGAGACTACTGGTACTAAATCTTGTTAAGAATTGGCATTTTTTCCTATTTTGAATAAAATTAAGTAAAATGCTTTATACTATATACTTGAGATTTTGTGAAACCTTGCTATGACATATGTTCTGTTATGTACTACTTTTCAAAAATAAGACAAAGAAGTGAAGTCAAGTCTATACAAAGTCGGTAAACGAACAGTAAAAATTACAGTACTTGATAACATGATACTGAAGATGCCCTTGAGAAAACGCGGTTCAGGTTTGACTATACGCTTGTTTTGCTTCCTTTTTAACACAACATTAAATAAGTACTTCCACAGCTTCCTTATTATGCAGGTTGTTTGTAAGCTAAGTCATGCATGAGTGATGTGGTGACACGTTTCAACCCGGACCTTAACGGAAAAGGATGTTTTGTGAAAGGAAAGTGCAGGGGCAAATTTAAACAGTTTTGGTTGTGGCAGTTCTTAGAACATGCCTGCATGATCAAGATATGTCCAACTCGTGCCAAAACTGCGTAAAGCATAACACATTTATGTCACGTTCTTTTTCCACATTTTGTTGCTTCATCGAAATGCACTGTTAGAGCGATTGGGGTGGGTGTTTCGAAAGCTCCTCTGCATTTCTCTGTTCCATTTATGTTGAAAATTGCCTGCTTGTATTTTTGCTAATGATCTGTTTACTTCAGATTCATATTTGCTGAAGTCAGTTCCACCAGCACAAAATCTTACATAATATTTATGCCGACAGGGAAGTTTGGAGAATATGGATGTTTTGTTAAATTTAAATTAAAAATTTGATTCACTGACTGAAGTAGAGATTTAGTAATTTAGAGAAAGTCTTACCTCAGTTTTAGATTGATTGGAATAATTGTTTGATGGAGTGTAAATCAATTTTTATATTCAATTTCTTGCCTACATGTGTATTCAGTTTGTTACTCGTAAGCCCAAGGAGTTTCAACTCTCTGTTGAAACTCCTTGGTAAGCCATAATGACTGCAATGTGTAATACAGCAGGAATGTGCCAAGTTAATTTCTGTCGACCTTTGGCCTCATGTCAGCCGTCTTGTTATTACAGGATAAAGGAAGCCGGAACTTGGAATAAAAGTGGGTCAAAACATTGGGAAAACACACGTGTGGTATATGAGGTATAGATCGTCATTCCTCGCTCAAAAGGCAATGCCGTGTTATAAGGCGATAACTGTTAACTAGCTTCGCAGCCGGCTGACATTTGGTTAAAAACAGCAGAGCAGATCTTTGTAAGTGTAGCAGGTTTTGAGGGGTAAGTAATAAGTTAGGTAGATAGATAGATAATTTATTCCAACGTGAGCAGCAAGTACAGAGTATTTTTACAAGCTCAGAATATACACAATATATATAGGCCTACAATCAGTGTAACAAAAATAAATTCATAATTATACTCTAGTTGGTCGAGCCAAGTGAATATGACCTGAATATATGTTAATAAAGCTCTAACAAAATGTTAGCAATAGGGAAATAACCAGTTTACAGCATACATCAAATTGACACACATCGTGCTTAGGTTACATGTAGAGTTTCTTTCTTGACTCGCCCTGCCAGCGGCGCACAGTTTCACCGTGGAATTCTATCTATATAAACTTCGAATTCCATGGTTTCGCCAAGTTGCATTACACCATATTTGTTGATAAATCGGATTTATCACAGATTATAGACACAGTGTACATAAATATCACCGCTCATGTCTCATGGGGTGGGGCTGGAAGTAGCTAAGTATTGTTTAGCGCTGAAAATCCAGCTGGCGTCTAACGAACGCTTGGCCAGAACTTTTTATCGTTTTTAGGACCTGGTCAATTTTTATATAAATCACTTATTATTTATCTGTTATTGCTTTACCATTCATGTCACACCATAATTTTCCTGGGGAAAAGGGAAAACCCGATAAAAGTCGGTCTGGTAGGTCACCTACTGGTGTACATGTATTACTACAGGGGGTAAAGGCTTAATTAATGTTTGCGGGATATCGGTGCAAACAGAGGCCCATGTAATGCTCGAATGTTCTCTGACTAAGAAATAAGTGTATGTATGTACCGAGTATGGCTATGTCATTTTTGAATTACAATTTGTTTAGAATAATAAATGCAGTATTGATAAGTTTTTAGCTTTAAGAGTGACAATTAAACAGCCTGATTTGGAATTATATTGGTTGCATCATGTTTTAAGAAATATCAAAATATTAGAGCCTGATAACGTGAATGTACTTGATTAGAGCCTGATAAGGTGAATATACTTGATTAGAGCCTGATAAAGTAAATGCACTTGACAGCAAAGCAAAGTTGCAATCACCTACCTCCTACGGCGTTTTTTAATTAAAATTGGCTATTCGTCTTTGTACATAACCTTCTGTTATATTCTGAACGGTATTTTTTAAATAAGAAAATCGCCTCACAAGTTACTAATGAAAATTGGATGGATCAATGGTTAAAACAATTGGCTTTTATAATTAAACAAAAGCTGAGACACTAGAAATAAAAAAGCCGACAATCAAAGCGGCCTGGACACGAGTTGTGTGGATTACATTATGCACCTTTTCTTCTTTTTCCCATTTTTCCCATCCCTATCGGGGAATATATTGCAAACCAACTACATGCGCTTATCAATCTTAACACCTTGGCATGCGTACTCTGGATAACCATGAGAAAAGTTTTTTAAATACATTTTAAGGTATCTTTTTGGCAAATCTCCAGACGTATTCTACTCCAAAATCTGGTATATTTTGATAAATAAACTTTCAAAACCACAAACGGTCACCAAGTGCTGATTTTCGAACCACAGAGAAGTTTTTTTAAACCTCCACCATCTGGCCACTATATTTTGATTTTTAAATTATAGTATACGTTTCGTCTCTGAAAATAATATTACTTTTACATGACTTAAAGGATAATCTGAAACCAGGACTGAGTGACTACGGGAGGTTTTAGCACGACACAAATTTGCCGCGCTAGAGGGTCGTTCGTAATAACATCTTGCCATACAAATTGTCACAGTTATTTCCATGTCAAATGAACCTTCCTGTGGCGTCATTCTTAATAGCTTAATGCACAATTCTATTATTTTAGATTCACCAAGGTCTCGCTGACAGCCGTTCCCAGGATTCCAGTTGCCAAGGTACAGCCTGGTAGTACCCAACGTGTACACAACAGAGCAACCCAGATGGCAAGTGCAGTTGTTGTGCTTTTGATCTTGATTCTGGCAATTGTGCCACCAGATTGCAGCGCATTGAGACAGTGTTTCATTCACTGCAGGACTCCATCTAAAAACAGTAATTCCTACTTTGTAAATGCAGACAGTTCACCAGTGTCGACATGGGATCACATCTGTACCATAATGTCAGCAGCGTCGAGCGGATGCAGATTGAACTCCAGTCGTATTTTCAGTTCTTTGGAATTCATTACAGAGAAATCGCTTATTGTTCTGAGGCTGCAGTGTCGTCGTCCTACCCTCGTGTTGGTCGAAGAGCAGCATCCAGTTTCCTTCAACGAGAACCTGTTATTGTACGTGCTGCTTTCATCTTGCCACATGTCATGGCGTAGCTTGTCACGGCTGGGGAAGGCGGGAGATCTCCAGGTGCTCACCGTCGACGCTCTGAGCGAGACGGAATTGGGGGAGTCTGCTTTTTACAACGACACAACATATGATGGTTTGAGTAACCTCAGCTCGCTATCACTGGAAATTCGAGATGGCGCCACCTGCCCTCTTCCCAAAATACTCACAACGTACACGTGGCCACGGCTGGCAGAGCTTTATATGAATAATATTGATGCCTCCCGCTTACCCGCTGGTTTAGACGTCCGCCTGCCGAAATTGCAGTCTCTGACAATCAGAAATGCTCATTTCAGTGTTCCCCCTGTCTTCCCATGGGACAACGAAACATTAACTTTGCCTCGTAACCTATCCAGGGCAACATTTCTTCAGGGCCACGAACATAAACATTTAGACTTCCCGACGAACATATATCTTAGAAAACTGTCAATCGCACGAAACCGGCTTCCACAACTGACTGATTTCAAGTTTCGGGGCAGCTTGCTCCGCTTGGAACTAAACGACGACGGTATTGAGGAGATAGGAGGTGGCGTCTTTTCTGAATTACACGACTTGCAATATCTTGACCTGAGTGGTAACCAGTTGAGCCATTTGCCTCCGAATTTACTGAAATCACAAGTGGCCCTCCGTGTTCTTGACTTACATGGCAATAACATCTCTAGCGTCAGTCATGAAAACTTTGAAACGCTTACTAGTTTAATAGTACTGAAGTTAAATAAAAACAATCTGGTTCAGATCAGATCAGGAACATTCAGTGGTCTCAGGCGGCTCCAATTTTTACATTTGGATCACAACAAAATACACGTCATAGAGCATGGCGCCATGCCAACAGCATCGCTTAATCTCGAGGAATTGTACCTACAAAACAACCTTCTTCACAACATCCCAGAGTTCCTTTTTGACAATAATAATATTGAATTAGTCAATATGACTCGTAATGTGATAAATTTTAATGATTCTTCTCGTTTCTTTGATGATCTAGGGAGAATGCTTGGAATCACGTCTGAGACCCCGAAATGTGCATCATCATCTAAACGCTTTGACCTTCGATATAACGATATATCTTCATTACCGTACAGCCTGAATTGGAACAATAGAAGTAAAAAAGCGTTGGCGTATCTTTTTAAGTGCTTTAAATTGGATATGTCCCACAATAATCTACACTGCGATTGCAACATTTACGAACTATATAACGTTTTTGCGGGTAATACGCCAGGAAATGGATACTCTCAATGAGGACACACTGAGCACTTTGTCGTGTGAAACCCCGACAGACGTCCGACGAACCACGTTAATAGATATGACTCCAGCTAAATTTAACTGTAAGGTGAAGGTACCCTTGTGTCCGCCGTCATGCGATTGCTACAGACAGACAATCAGTCGAGACCTTCTCGTCGACTGCTCGAACAGAAGCCTAACCGCGCTCCCAGACTTTGCGCCAAAGGGAAGACTTCAACTTGAAATGGCGGGGAATTTGATAGAGGTACTTGAACCGCGTCCGTATCTGGCGAATGCAACCAAACTTATCTTGAGCAACAATGCGATACAAACAATAGACCCAGCGGTGTTTGGCCTTTTTGCAGAACTTCGTACGCTTCACCTGGATGGAAACCATTTGACGCATTTGCCAAAGGAGATAACAAGTGTCAATATTTCTGAAATCAAACTGGATAAAAACTATCTGTCGTGCGATTGTAAGAGTACGTGGTTAAAGAGATGGCTTAACGAAAATGGCAAAAATATCCCAAGGTTTACAGAACTGACATGCGCAGTCGGGAAGCAAAACGGCCAGAGGATCATTGACGTTCCAGATTCTAGCTTCACTTGCGACCCTGATGACGCCGGGACAAAGAGCCAATTGATCGTACCTATCGCAATATGTCTTGCAGTGGTGCTGGTAATATTAGCTGTGAATTTGATAGTATATCGGTTCAGCATAGAGATCAAAGTGTTGGTTTACAACAAATTTAACTGGCACCCGTTTGACCGCGTGGATGACGATGGCCCGGAGAAGATCTTCGATGCGTTCGTGTCTTACAGCAGCCAGGATTATAAGTGGGTGGTGCACAACCTTCGCCATACGATGGAGAACCATGTTCCACCCTATCGGTTATGCGTGCACGACAGAGACTTCATCGTGGGAGAAACGATCTTCGACAACATTATGAACAGTGTTCAACAAAGCAAAAGAATGATCATGGTACTGTCTCAGAACTACGTGGACAGCGAATGGTGCATGATGGAATTTAGGACTGCTCACCAGAAAGTGTTAAAAGAAAGAAGTAAATATCTAATCATAATTTTGTTTGACGATGTAAACAAAGACCAGCTGGATGAAGAACTGTTGGCTTACCTGAACACCAGTACTTACTTGGAGGTGAGCAGCAAATGGTTTTGGAAGAAATTGTTTTACGCAATGCCAGATTTGTCAAAAAGACGTTCGCTGGTGTCCGAGCACTCCGGCTATGAATTGAACTTTAGACCCGATGCCGAAGAGGGGATTATAAGTAATAGAGAATGGACAGCGTATAAAAAACACTAATACTGGTACACCATCTTAAACACCGGTCAGTAATAGCGGTATTCCAGCGGGCAAATTATGTTGTTTTATCGTTAAAACAACGTTGAACCATAACGTTGAGAAGACATTGGATAAACGTTGGATTTGAAAGTTGTGTCAACCTCAGATAACAACGTTGTATCAACGTCAGAAAACAATGTTATATCAACCCCACCTAGCGGGAAATTAGCCTGGCTGTGTTTAGCAGTAGGACATGTTTGATGGCTAAATATATGTAGGGTATAAATGAATGGCCTTTAAGTTAAAATTTCCAAGGTTTAGATTAATATATATAGTTCTTTTTATATAGTTTATATATATATATATAAGAAGATAACTACAACCATATATATATTTGAATAAGAAGTAATTGACAGTGGCCATTTTATGTCATCCCTTTTTTTTTGTCACAATTTTGAGCAGGACTGCCGTGTGTTTTCACGCGGTAAATCCTCTGACGATCCCTATAATTGTTCCCCTTGTCACATATTTTGATTATGAAAAGAGAACAGAAAGACAAGAACAATTTCAGTATATGGCATCTCTTCAAATCTGATAGATTACTATTAATGGAATAGGACTACCTGCATTGACTGAAGGATGATTGTATTTCTGATATAATAATTGTAAGCCGTAATTTAACTCTGTATGTTATGATTGAAATAAAGCAAATTCAGATTTTCTATAGATGGACTTCTCAATGTTTTGCAAGTTCTAGCCTAGATAATGAATAGGCTTTCAAATTAAAAATCAACATCGACGTGTCAGAAAGGCGATAAATGAAAATTGTTATGTGGTCATATTTTGCATTTCTTCAGTGTCTTGAAAAGATCATTTAAGAATTGCAACTGCAAATTTTCACTTTTTTATACAATTTAGGGTCCATTCACACAGATATTTGGATCGATCTATCGCCCTGGGAAGAAGTCTCACTAATTGCTAACAACCTAACCGGCTTAAATGTCTGTCACGCCTAGTAAAGCTGTTAGGGGGTAATTATCTTTACCCCCTAGCTGATTCGGTAGGCGTGACAGACATTTAAGCCGGATGAGTTGATAGCAATTTGGTGAGACTCCTTAGGGAGTTAGACTGATCCAGATGGATCGAACTAGGGATGGGAACCCAGTCTTATTTTGCGGATTATTAGTCATAAATTTCAGTGAAAACTTGCGTTAAAATTAACAATTCAGAAGTGGGCAATGTTGCACCCCCCCCCCCATTAAGTTCGAGTTTCCTGTGTCTAGCACTACTGCTTGCGGTTGTTACTTCTATTGCACGTGTAAGGGACCATTCCCACAGATATTTGGATCGATCTATCTCCCTGGAGAGTCTCACTAAATTGTTATCAATTTAACCGGCTTTAATGTCTGTCACGTCTTGTAAAGCTGTTACGGGGTAATTATGTTTACCTCCTAGCTGATTCGGTAAGCATGACAGGCAATTAAGCAGGTTTGTTGATAGCAAATTAGTGAGACTCCCCAGGGAGTTAGACTGATCCAGATGGATCGGTCTAGGCACGGGAACCCAGTCTTAGATTCAGAATAGAATCATATGGATAACTTAAAAATTATAATCATGATAAATTACCGTCCGGTATATAAACCTTTAACCAACATTTTGAGTTGGCGTTATTGGCAGTTACCACTTTTTTCCGGTAATCAAATAAACTGAAAACAAAATCCTGGTCAAATATAGACAAGCCTGCTTTAGTTTATATCCTGGTTATGTATAAACAAACAAGCAGTGGGACCAAGCTGTCCTGTAACAAGCCCTTCTTGTTTACACCTCAATTAACCTCGACTATAACAGGGGCGGATCCAGGATTTTTGAAAGGGGGGGGGGGGGCTTTGAAAGGGTCGCGTGGGGTCCGGGGCAGGGCGAACGGTACCACTTGACACGGTTTAGAACTATGATTCAGCTAGCAAAATTTCTAATTTCAAGGGAAGGGAATTAGTGTGATCTTTTCTTCACAACACCTCATTCCCCCACTGAATAACGTGGTCTTATGGCGGGAAAGTTACGTCGCTTTTTCTTAATAAGCCTGCCTGGAACGTTCCTAGTTAGACGATTTCAGATGCTGCTATTTTCATTTTGTTTTACACTGAGTTTATGTTTGACTTCACATGTGAAGATAAAGAGCACGATGGGAGCCAGAGCGGTTCACAAATTGTCGGTTTTAGCTGTGAGTAGTCTGCCATTTCAAACGTCCAGTGTGGAGTAGCCCCGGGTGCTGTATGATTATAAGTACAGTCTTGATAAGCAAAGCCGGGATGGAAGGGGGGGGGAGGGGGGCATAAAAACAAAATGTAAGATTAGGTAAAGCAATAGCGGCAATGTGACTCTTCCAAAAAACTTTTCTGGCTGATAGTCCCAACGAGCAGACAGCTTTTTTTATGAACGGGCTGTATGATATGCATGACGCCATGCCGGATAACGTACCGACTTGATTCAATTTTGATTTGTTGCGTAGTTGGTAAAGGACAGAGATCAAGGACCATCCCGCCTAAGTATCGTTTTAAAGTCTTTAAAGCAAAGAGAAAAGAAATATAATTGACGACGCAGACTTTATGATAGTGACGAGCAATAAGTTCTTGTCAAAATCGATCACAAATTCTAAAGTAATACCGTAATTTTATGCAAAAGGTAATTTGCTCGGACACACGAGAGCATGCATTCGTTTTCGCTTGCGGGGACAGCTCGTAGTTGGGGTGAGCTGACATGCGCCATCTGGGATTTGAACTCATGACTCGAGGTAACCATGGTTTGCTGATGGCTTGTTCTTTTTTTTTTTTTTTTGCGTCCAAGCACGCTACCGACTGTGACGTGACTGACCCGCCTACCCTCCGTGCGTTCGAGTTTCCTCTTATAGTAATCAAACGGAATTTCTTGAAATTAATGCCAGCTAAAAAAGAATTACATAGAAAGTCCTAGGATTCGAACCCGTGTGGAAGTGTCTAGCTGTGTCCAAATCGGCGGAGTTACCACGGAGCCAATGAAGCTCCTTTGGTAAGGTACGGATCAAATGGTAACTTTCCACTTTCTCACAGAGAGAGCCAGATTGGCTGTACATGTATATGTCTGCCATAACAATCAATAGGTCGTGAGCCGTATATATGTATTTCATCCTGTACATCGCCAGTCTGCGAACATGGTATAATCATCGACGTTGTTAGAGTTCATCATGTATACGAGCACATATTTGAGAAGCCGACACGGATCGTTGCGGTCCAAGATAGATTGCTTTTTTATTTTATGTTTTATGCTGAGATTTAGTTTGGCTTCACCAAGACTAATGAAAAGCACAATGGGGCGGTTTTAGTTTTAGCAACCCCATTAGAGGAGGGAATCGTTAAAAAAACTTTAAATATGTATAAGCTGATGCGCTTTCCATTCAAGCAATTGCGACTAAGCCAATTTTGAGAAAAAATATATTTGGCAAATAATTCCGCCGCGAAGATCCCAGACTTTAAAGCAAAAAGAAAAGAATGGCCGACCCACTTGAATGCTTGTTGCGTAATCTCCGCTGGGAATGTATTCAGTGTCTAATCGGGAATTAAGCGGCAAACGTTTTAGTTGGTCGCCATATTTGATCCGCGGATCTGTTTGCCCGCTGTTCTGTATGCGCTCTCATAGGTCATGTGATCCTTTACCATCGTATTGGCAGTGCATGGTTTTTTTACATAACCTTTATGTCGCACCCTCATAGCAGAATAAACACGTACGTCTGACTCCAATCATTCATTTAGAGTAAGGCCCCCTATATGAAGACTTAAATATATAAACGTCTTTTATCTCACATTTAACAAATCAGCCATTGATTTCTTGTCTACGGGTTTCTTGTTTATTTGTCTGGATGTTACGCAAACTCAAGTGGGTATGGGTCAAACACACTGGTTACATACTAATGGAGACCATAATTTTTCTAGTACGCCTTAAAATGGCGCCAAAATCATCCTACCCCGAGTTTCAGAGTGCTGCAAATGACTTGGCGTGTGTACTCTATATAGGCACTATAGGATGCAAGAACGCTGCTCTACTTTATCCTAGAGGCCGTCTTAGTGATGATAATTCCATACAAACTTTTTTGCTGGACTGTAGGCCTACAGAAAAGTTCATAGTAATATCCAAAGACACATATCTGTGAACACCTAGTGAAAAATCAATCTGAGGCTCTCAATCCTCAATCTGGTAGAGGGTACCCAAACTAAGGGTGCATTGTTCACTTAATCGCGGCTGTACCCGTATATATATGTCGCCCTTAAATTTATATATATAAAAACGCCACGGCGGGCGACATTTATAGAACCGGACTCTCACAGAGCTAGCAGATAGCAGATGCAGCATACATTGACTAAAATTCTAAAGACTAAAAACACTGATCAAGATGAAGCTTTTATTCGGTATGGGGACCCTTTTCTTGGTTCAGGCAAGTACAGTATCATCTTTTTTTTTTTTTTTTTGCAGAATTTCATGCTGTCACTGTCGCGTGTAGAATCAAAGTACTCTCTAGAGATTACAAAACAGTTGACAATTATTTATTTTACTGTTTACTGTATTTTACCCTTTGAAAAAATTGTAGTTACCCTTCTTGCTACATTACGGTCGCATGCTGAAGAAAAAAATGCACATTATGTAAAAAGTTGCGAACGGGTTTCGATGAAATTTTCAGAAACTGTCAGGAGTGGAGCAAGCGATACATTTTTTAGATTTTGGGGCGATCCCTCTATTTATAAACAAGTTAATTGATAATTATGTGAATTATGCTGTCTAGGCGGTGGTCTGCGCCCTATGTGTGTCCGTGTTCAACGGAAAAAATGATATCTTCTCGGTGGAATTATTTGCAATTATTGGGAATTATTGTTTTATTCAAAATTTCCATCGCTGCAATTGTTATATGGAAATCGCACCAGTTAGTGCACATTTGAATATTTTTTCCCTCTCTTCTTAGGGTCTCGCTAAAACTAAAACACGCCTCTTTAATATCATGGGTAAAGCCAAAATTAATCTTAGTATAAAACAAACTCCCAGTTCAGTGTCGGGTTCTCAAACACGCATGGCTTCCTGTACAACGTTATCTCGTTGCAAAACAAAATGAAAATAAAAGCATCTGAAGTCATCTAAATAGAAACGTTCCAAGCAGGCCTGTCGATGAAAGCCAACGAACTTGAATTGATTCAGTAGCTTTTTCCGGTAAATCAGCACGTCATACCACCTGTTAACCGTGTTCAGCAGAAAAAAATGATATCTACTCGGTGGAATTATTTGCAAAATATGTTTTATTCAAAATTTCCATCGCTGCAATTGCTTATATGGAAATCGCACCAGTTAGTACACATTTGAATGTTTTTTTCCTCTCTTCTTAGGGTCTCGCTAAAACTAGACACGCCTCTTTAATATCATGGGTAAAGCCAAAATTAATCTCAGTATAAAACAAACTCCCAGAATCGGGAAAGCAGATATACACATGTACATCCAACCTTTTGCAACTTTAATATCATGGGTAAAGCCAAAATTAATCTCAGTATAAAACAAACTCCCAGAATCGGGAAAGCAGATATACACATGTACATCCAACCTGGTCCTGTCCGTGGCAAGGTTGAAAGTTTCCATCCGATCTTGGCGTATTATCGAAGCTGACGTGGCTCCGTGGTAACTTTGCCGTCTCCTGAAGAGACAAACACTGGCATGCTGGTTCGAGACCCAGCAGATGTAGGACTTCTTTTTTTTCCAGAATTAAATCTTAAAAATTCCGATTGGTTACTATAAGAGGAAACTCGTACGTAGGGAAGGTGGGTGGGTCTGTCACGGAGCAGTCGGTAGCGTGCTTGGATGCAAATGAATTACCCAAAGCGCCATCAACCATGGCAACTCAAAGTCACGAGTTCGAATCCCGGATGAGGCACGTCAGTCCATCACGACAACGACCGGGCCCCTGAAACGGGATGTCACGAGAACGAATCTGGGCTCTCGTGGGTCCTAGCAAATTACCTTTTGCATAAAAACACGGTATACTTTAGAAAGTTTACATTAAGTGATCGATTTAAAACGAACATATTGCTGCTCATTAGAATAAAGTCTGCGTCGTCAATAACATTTCCTTTCTCTTCAGTTAAAAGTACTTAGATTGGTGCCACAGATCTTGTACTTAAATTGAGCAAAACCTAACTGTACTGCATTTCATCAAAATGTGCTATCATCTCGGTAGGATTATCAGAGAGAAAATCTGTATTGTTTAACAAAAGTCGCTTCGCCTCTATTGCTTTTGACAAGCACACAATTTGTCTTTTCGTGACCCTCCTTTCCTTCCTTGCACCTTCGCTTCTGAAGACTGTTCAAATTTTTATACAGTACCCGGGGCAAGTCCGCAGTCGACATTTGAAAGAGTAAAGACTGCTCAATACTAAAACCGCCCAGGTGTGAACAGCCGTGGACCTCATCGTGCTGTATATCGTCAAAGGTGACAGCAAACGTTATCTCGTTGCAAAACAAAATGAAAAGAAAAGCATCTGAAGTCATCTAACTAGAAACGTTCCGAGCAGGCCTGTCGATGAAAGCCAACGAACTTGAATTGATTCAGTAGCTTTTTCCGGTAAATTATCACGTCATACCACCTGTTCACCGACTGTTTTCTAGTTTTCAATGCACAACAGAACAAGCATTAACCACCTGGCTCCGTTATTTTGCCGTCAACATTTGTTTGGTGGTCCTCCCAGCCCCTAGCCAATGAATGCTATTTAGTTAGCAGTAATATTTTACTCAATGTCAATTCCAGGCAGTATTTGCCGAGTTTGGCGAGGCCTGTACAAACGATGATGATTGCGCACCTGATCAATGCTGTAGACTGAAAAGAGCTGGGTAAGTGTGTGTGTTGGTGTGTGTGTGTGTGTGTGTGTGTGTGTGTTTGAGTTTGTGTTTGAGAGAGAGAGAGAGAGAGAGAGACATCTCGGGGTAAGGGTGAATTTAATTACAAAACAACAACTGCAAAGTGTCAACGTCTTGAACTATTTTATCAAAGCAAATTTTAAAGCGAATTTCGTAACTGAATGTCACCATGTTTTAAGCGTTTATAAATTGTCAGATGTTTTAAAACAAATCCTTTAATGCATGTTAACGTGAAGGTGTCATAGGGTTTTTAGGTATAGTAGTAATATTAAAAGCGTGACTAAAATGTTTAATAGCGTATTTCGCAACAACAGTTTGCCATTTGGGCCCCTTAACTTTACAGTAACATTTCAATTCTTACTTTCTCTTGTCACCGAACTCTCTTCAGTGTCTGGAAAAGATTTTAAAATGAAATGTCAATAAAGATTAAGCCGATTCATACCGAAACGAATTTCTTATCTATTTTCTAGCGACTTTGAAATGGTTCAAATGTGCGCGCCTCTTACCGCCTCGGGTGGGTCGTGTCTTGCCAGTGTCGCTTCGAAGCGCCGACTTTCGTGTCCGTGTGCCGAGGGATTGAAGTGCGTAGTGGATCTGAACAGATTTGTGTCCTTCATAAGTCCATCCGGTACTTGTCGAGAGGCGTAAACTTCCCTATAATGCATAAATTGCATTTAACTGAGAATGACAAATTATTTAGAAATGTGAATTTTGTCTTTAAATGCAGGCTTTGGATAGCAATAAATTGATCTGATGTTGTCTAAAGTATAATTTCTTCAGTTTCATTTTGTAATCAGGTGCTTGTTAGAAAGGAATTTTCGCCAATAAAGAAATGACGAGCACGTTTTATTTTGATTGCATCATTTCATAAAAACAAAACAGAAAAAAGCACCTTTAATTTGGATCCTACCTGACGAAATGGTTTGAAAGCCGACATTATCGTCGTATTTCGACCGTTTACTAATGCAGGCATACTTTCAAGAATTCTGTTTTGTGAGAAACTGTCCCAGCTTGACAAAGTTGGTCCAAATAGTTTTTAATTTTCTTCTGCAACGCCTTATTCTCACAAGTGCTCAATTGGGTTAATATCAGAGTTAAAAAGTGCTGTTTGATCCTCACAACATAAGATAGAAAAAGATGAAAATTTATTTAGCCAATGATTATATACGAATATAAAAAAATCGAGAATCCACTACACTGCACTCATAAAGATGTTGACATTAACTCGCAGAGGTGCGACGAAGTATTATGTTTCTCCGTAATTTTCTGGGTTTGCACACCAGCAATTGCTTTTAATTAAAACTCTAATAAAGAAGTTGGTAGCCTAATAACTCGGGACATACATAAATTCCCTGGTCTTAAAATTGTGCTTTTTTATTTTTTGCTATAAATATATGTATGAGTGTGACATAACATTGCTAACACCCTAAAGAAACAGAGAACTCTTATATCAAAAAGAGAAACACATTTCTTTGTATATACATGTAGCGTCCTAGCATATAAGAGATGGGTTAAGGGATGGTGTCGTTATTTGCATTGGAGTGATAATAATTGTCCACATTTATAATTCATAATGAATTCCTATATATTTAATGTGTTCAATATTAGGGGACTGATCAATGGAAACATTGTCAACATTTTGCCATCACTTGTTGTTTTCCTCTGTGTATCTACCTCACTGCATGAACAGCAGCAGAACAATCAAGCCATTGAGAATGGTCACCATGGTAACGCATGTGGTTTCATCGGCAGACGACACAGACCCCAGAGTGGTTGAAGCAGTGGTTGAAGCAGTGGTTGGCGCAGTGGTTGAGTTGGTTGGAGGGCAGGATGCCTTCGGTAACTGGTATGGTGTGCTGATCTGAAGGGTTTGGATGTGGGTCCACTAGAATAAATAAGTAAATATTTTTTTAACGCTCATATATCACCTGTATCTCTGAGTTCTTTATCGCTGGTTGCAAAGAATGACGTAGTGTGTGTGTGCGTGTGTGTGCACGCGCGCGCGTGAACGTGTACGCGACAGTGCTTTTTATGTTTTTACGGGCGTGACCATGTACTAGAAATCGCGCATTTTAAATGCCACATGTTATTTATCATCATAGTCATATACTATCATTTACGGTTCTTGTAAAGAAATCAACCCTGTGTTTTGACGAAGTTTTATAGATCCAGCTTACAACAGTGGGTCCCAGAATCGATGTCCATGTTCTGTATATACAGTATGTTTGAAAATATACCACTGCTTGATATCCAGTGATAAAACGTAACCCAATCGATCTCGAATGATGTGATTTTTTCTTCAGTCAACAGCTAATATTGAGATAGGTTTTACCTCCAATATTTCGATGTCTATCAGGACATCTTCTTCAGGGAATGAGGCTACCCAGGTGAACAGCCTCTACTCAGGAGATATACTTGCCCCCCCCCCTCCTATTGTCTTAGGAAAGGGGAGGGGGGTAAAGGTCAGGGAGGATGGCACCATCATTTCTGTTGAGACTGGCCCCTGTCTTTTTGATTAGGATGGCTTCTAGGACTTTTTTTGTAATTTTCCCTTGGTTCACTGTCAATCACCTTGATTTTGTCGATTATAGGACCATATGATGCTTTATGTCCGGATTGTTCCTCATGCTGGCTTAATGCTGACTTGCTGTCTCTATTGTTGACCGATTTTTGGTGTTCAGCTATTCTCTCTGATCTTCCCGTTTCACCTACATATTTCTCACCACACCCTCACATTCCATTTCATAGACAACTCCACACTTTTTATTGTTGTCTAATGGGTCTTTGGGGCTTACTACTGCATTCCGGATGGTTAACCCTGCTTTGCTGTACAAGTTAATGTTGTATTTTTTAAATGTCCGTTGTAAGCGTTCCGAGACCCCCCTGGTGTAAGGTAATACAATGACTTGTTTTTTTCTCTTTTTTGTAACTGTTCTGAGCTGTGGTATGGACACTTCTTTGTTTTTGTTTCTTTCCCATCTTTTCTCCTTCTTTTAATGCCCATTCCGGATATCCGCAATTTCTCAGAGCTCGTTTCACCTTTTCTTTTTCAATCGCCTGTGTCTCTCTCCCCCCTAAGACAATGGGGGAGGGGGGGCAAGTATATCTCCTGAGTTGAGGCTATTCACCTGGATAGCCTCATTCCCTGAAGAAGAGGAGGTCCTGATAGACATCGAAATATTGGAGGTAAAACCTATCTCAATATTAGCTGTTGACTGAAGAAAAAATCATTCTTATAACTAACACAGCTGATAAAATTCTTCTTCAATCGATCTCACCTTTGAAAATCCATGATTGCCAGTACAGTACAGTTGTCGAGTGACATTCATTTCAAGAGCTTGAAAGGCTTGGCGAGTTGCAGGGTCATGCCAGTTCACCATGTTTTCCATGACATACTCAAATTTCTTTCCTCTGTGTTGGGACGGCTCTTGAACAACCACGGTGAAGCCAAAGTTTCTGGACCTGTAAACGTATTCAAAGGCATTCAAAAGAATTTTTCAGCGCAAGCAATCAAAGCTGAGTGAAATTGGTAAGACACAGTCAAAACAATGAGTAATAATAAATTAAGTACCATCTGATGACACGCTTATTGTGAACCTTCACCACAAATTAAGTCACTTACGATGCAGTAACCTGTGGGGCTATCTTGATCAGCTCCGACTGCAGCGACCCGCTTACGCAGGTCGTCAGGTTGACACGTGGGTAGTACATCATGAACCCAATGCACATTTCCTCATTAGTACTAAATCCACCCTAAAATGTGAGACTAGGGTAATTAATTAATAACCAATTCCAATTAAAACCCCAATAAACTAAGCAAAACCAGTATCGTGGGCTACAGAGTTTCCTTTTCAGCCTTGCCATACACGTTTCCCAAATTAGAATCTCTGTCACATACAGGTCTGTAGGCAGCAATTTCAAAGGGAGTCGGGGTGTATTTTTCTTTTTTACCCCTTAAGTTGATCCAAACAGAGATATATCACAGAGCGTATATCAAATTTAATAAATTTAGAACGGACTTTTCCTGATCGAATGGCGGTTTTTCCACAATGAAACAATGCAGAAATAATTCTTCAACGACATTTTTTCACAGGTATACATGTAGGTTAGAATAGTCTTTGAATCGGGTGGGTCTCCGCTTATATTGCAGTGATTCTATACAGGCAGAGACCCATAATTATATATAACAAACCTATATAATTATATATAACAAACCTATGACCACCCGAAGGCTTTTATAATGTCCAACAAATGGGTGAATGTATTTTGATGATCCTGGCAAATTATGTCAAATTATTATCAGAATGCATTTCAGGTTTTTTTTTCTACAGCCAATCTATTGTCCCATTTTTTGTGGACCTTACCCATGTTACAGTGGTTCTGTCGCTGCTCTTGAATCTACAGTAGGCTACCAAGTCATCGCTCTGAAACAAATAGATTAAGAGTACAATGCAATTGGAATAAGCAATATTCCCATTGTTCTATGTTAAATAAAACGCATACTATACACTGTACTTTACGGTACATGTCATTACCACTTGCTCAAACACATTTCAGAAAAACAGGTCATAAATTAAAACATATCTCTAAGCAGATCAGTACAGGGGAATAGTCTGAAAAGTTTGTTTTATAGGCCCCAGTTTGCCCTGCATTTTCGTGGACATCTTATTCTAAATCCACCTCCAACATCAGCATTGGTTGGTTTTGCTTTTTAATACAAACTCTCATCTTATTTTCTGGTTAAGAAGTGGCCATAGCCGATATGAGTTTCTTTCCGCCTAGCTTACACTAAACGGTAAGATAATAAACCTAAAAACATGAATTATCTGTTGAAATATATGATATATAAACGCACCGACAGGACGGTTACGGGTTCAGTAAAATATCTGTACTCCTGAAAGTTGAAATCGTAGTTTTCGTCGTATGCAATGTACGGAAGTTCTGTTCCGTTCCGGAAGTGACGCATGTAAATGGCAGTTCCCGCCAAATGTGTGTGGAGGAAGGTACTAAACACTTTTATACCTTGTGGCACGTTTTCTAAAGCCTGAAATTGAAATGAAATAAAGAAAATAGCGTGGTCTTATGTATGTGGGTTTTGATAAGCAATGATTGACATTTAGTTTTAGTTGTGCAAAGTGTGCCTACATTTTGCCATCATTTGCCTTTCTTACGAGAAGTATATATTAACTTATAGACCTAGCATCTCCTACTCAACCAAATGAATGCTATTCTACTCAGTTGTGATTATGAATCCCTTAAGTTGTTTCCCTGTTATTGGTGATATTGAAAAACTATCCCAATATACATGTAAGTACATGTAGCTAAACATTAGTATACATCTACATTAATCAATTCTGCTTCTGCGTACACTTTGTAAGCAACCGGAGCACTGTCCCCAAGTATAAAACTCGTCATAGTATGGCGGAATGACATAATTCTTATAGGTTAGTGCGCCTATTTCCAAAACTCCTGCGTCATACTGGCGGCGGCGTGGAATAAAGGTAAAACGAACGCCAGATGAATCAACATAATCTGTAAGGAAAATAAAAAAGTTGAATGCAGTGAGATAAAATTAGATATAAAATCATTGATCTTGATGTTTTAAATCTAGACTTACATTTTTTGGGTTCTCAATCCACTGATAGACTCAAAAACTATACTCATGTGAAATATACATGCAGGACCGGATGACCATTGTACGCAAAATGAAGACAAACCCTAACCAAGGACAATAATATGTCCCCAAACTAACATGCCATAAACTGATATTAGCTAGACATGTTTTGCAGTAATTTGTTCATGGTGCTGGTTAAACCCGACAGACACGTACAATAACGTAAAATAAAAAAAAAAAAATCGACTAGAATTGTGAGTTACACATACATGACCCACGTTATGATAAAGAAGATATTAACAGGTCGTAAACATACTGAATCATCTCACGTCTGTTTTTGTTAATAAAATGGTGAAACAGATCAGAAACAGATTAGAATATCACAAAATTTTATTGATAACAACTTGAAACGCAGACTGGTCGGAGGTGTCGTTAAACCTAAACTTACCATTTCTTAGACCTGGGTTGTCATAGTGAGTTTCAACATAAAGGAAGGTGGGATCGCCTTCACCCCCAAAAGGTAAGCCAACATTTTCTGGATACACCTGAGCCTGTAATCTCAGATAAGTTGAATGAATCGATAAGTTGACTGATTTGGCAATTGCCTTATTCATTGCATGCGCAAGAAGCATTGTCAACGAAAGATAATTTAATATGAAACTATAAAATCGCTCAGAGCAGGCCTCCATCAAGAAAAATAATTATCTATCTAACAATAACTATAACCATTTATTAATAAATAGATCGTCACCAAGATCTAATCACTTAAAAGTTGGACTGTAGCTGACCTTTCCTAAAATTTTATCAAAATAACCATTTCTATAACTTTTTGAGTTAAGCTGGCAACGAACAAACAAATAGAAGTGAAAATACACTGTATATCCTTGGCGGAGGCCTCTAGGTAAAAATGACGATGATTTTAAAATTGCAAAATCTGCCAATGCTACGGATATAGGCGTTCCGTATATAGGTACTGATGTAGGTGATATCGGTACTGACCTCTCCCCCCACTGCCCACGCCATCAACAGCAGGACACACAACTTGAGATCTGGAGGCATATTGGCCTGAAGGTCACATGCTTCACTGTAATTGGCGTATTGGGTGAAGTTAAACTGATGGCTGCAGGCGTACACTACGATGTGGTGTACAAGAGCTTCGTGGCCGACTGGAACTATTGGCTCTCCCTAGAACGTGAGCAATGTTATCTTTAAATATTGGTCGGCTTTGGTCTCGGCACCTATTGGTTTCACCATTATGTACCTCAGTTCTTACGTGTAATTAAACGTCCCCTCCAAATGTATTTTTATGTTTTAATTACGCTTACAATACCTACATAATAATATGTTACAGCCGTAATTGCTATACTACAAAGGGGGCCATTGATACGAAAATACTAGAAGAATCCAAGCGGTACCGATACTTTTTTTAAATCATTTAGAGCCCGGCCTAAATAAGTTACATCTTGTATCGTTTTTTTTTACTCATTTTTCTTTGTTAAATCACAAGTGCATATATAATTTGCATAAGACAAATCGATTAAAAGACCTGCAGTACAAGAGAAATGCACTTAAACGTCCGAAAAAAAAACAAAAAAAAAAACGACGTCGGTATATTATTTTATGTTTTTAGGTTTCCCGTCATGAAGAACGGCTACGTACCTTTATCATATGATGGACCTCAGGAAAACTGGGCAGCGTGAAGCCTGAACACCAATATGTAGTGTCAGAAGTTGAAGGTACACGGACCTGGAAGTTAAGTACCTCATATTGTAAAAAATGTTCGATCGTGTTGATCTATAGGTGCTATTCAGATTGACCCAACTGTGCGGAGGATTCTCTCTAAGTACAATCAAAGGAATCAGCTTAAATGTCTGATACGGCAGCTAGGGGGTAGTTAACGATGGTTTCAACTGAAGGCACGAGCTACCATTACTCATAAAACTGATTTACCTTATTGTGTACAAATTCCATGGTATACGCATCGCTCGGTATAGTGACGGTTTTAACTGGGTTATCAGCGGGCTCCAGAAGAAACATGCTCTTCGCTCCACGGTTCACGTTCCCATGATACAGAAGATTCGTCTCAGCCACTGGGTCTGAATCGTGGTAAGCCCATATGACGCGCATGGTATTTTGCTTAACATGAAAATAAAAATCACATAACATACGTCAAAGGGCGATGGCAATATGATATTTTACACTGGCGGAATTCGGATGTCGAAAAGAATGAAAAACATTTTTGTCGCCCCTTGCCCTCCCTAACTCTGCCATTTTTCGCACAGGTACGTAGAACTAGGGTGAGGGGTCCGCCCTTCTTGTTGCAAAACAAAATAGATTTAACCGCAGTGGTTTTCAACAAGAAGAAAAATGCCAGACCCAACTCCTTATAAAAATTTCATATCCACCAGAGTTCAATTTATTTTCGAAGAAGAATTACCCCTTTGATTTGTGTTTTGGCAAATTTTCTGTACGATTTTGTTTGTTTTCTGAGCCTCTCTCTCTCTCTAGCCAAGTATTCATGTTTGCTATTACTCACTGTTATCTCGTTGTCCTTACTATCGCACGTGACCAGTTTACGTCTAAAAAGTAAAGTCGTAAAAGTGCCGTTCTCACTGCCGGAGATTAGCTCCACGTCTTGGCTGTCGTCGACAGATGGCTCTTGGGTCGCAGTGGCATATCGGTCCTGAGCATTTTTGGAAAAAAATTGTAAATGTGTACTTGCATATGTTTACGTCAATACTGTTAAAATTTGTTCGATATTAGTGATGATTCTTTTGAAAACGTGCAATTATGGTGGATAGTTTCAGATGGGAAAAAGCCACTGAGTTCTCCAAATGCATGTATTAAGTTGAATAAAAGGTATTTTACGACCGACCCTTTGTTTGCAAGGTGGAATTTGGTCAAGTTACAAGAGCACATTATAAATTTTGTACGTCGTACATAAATTTCATAAATTGTCGAGGGGCCAACTTCCTTCGAAGTTCGTGAACTAGCCCGTCCCCCACCCCTTCCCCCCAAGTATTGGTAGGCCTACAGTTGTATGACACATGAGACGTACACGTCTTTATTGTCAGAAAACTGACTGCTACTGTTTTATATAGTCTAAGGTCAGGGAAGACTACAAATTAAGTTTGGTTTTAAATTTTGGATTTAGTTCTTTTGTAATCTCTTCGAATTCCCGACAGAGTAAACAACAGACTGACGTAAATGTTCCTTTGCGCATGGAAAAAGTTATTATGCCCAAGCTTTGCGCAACACTGCACCTGTATTCTAAGCCTATTTGTTAGCTCCCGCTGTTAGTTCGTGTTCTTTTCGCACTTGAGCATTATAACCGAGTCACCTGAGAGTGAAGGGAGATCGAGAGATTTGAAACATGAGAGGTACAAACAACTTTTAAGAGCAGTCTCAACAGCTGACAATCCATTTCAGGTATGACAATCCATTTCAGGCACGTTCAGCAATTTCAAAATGAGGGTCTTTTTTTCCGCACGAAACCTTCGTCTACCTAGAAAAATTTACTAAGAGCAGACCGTTTTTTTCCTGCAAAAAAGGGCGGTTCGTTCGATCATTTATTTCGGTGTCCATTGGAAAAAGGGAGTTTATTTTTAATTCGTCTAAATATTATTAACAATATTTTTATATAAAACAATATATAAGATTTAAAATCTACCAGTAAATTCTAATAAAGCACATTCTTTAACCTGTTGACGGTAAAGCTAACCTCAAACACCCCGTTGATGAATTGCAATGCGGCTTGTCCTGGAAGCTATTAGACTAATAGTATCGAACAAGAGTGTATTACCCTTTTCACTGATACGAATCTTGTAACTTTTATCTGACTCTGAGGTTTACTTCTAGTTATTCAGGCTACTGTTCGCGGTTATAATCGGAAATCAGATAGCATCACGGAACTTTGCTGAAAGATGTTTTCGATCGAAATGTGGTCGCTCGTGAGATTGCAACCCTTCGTTCACGTTAACTGCAACTAGCCTTCAAGAAGTTGTTCCACGTCGTCACGACCGCTGTATTGCAGTGTATTGCGCTTTTCAGTCACACCCTAGACTGAGTGCGTGACGCCCTGCATGGAAATTTGTAAGTACAGTCCATTCTAAACAGCTGTAATTTATAAACTCAGAGAATTGTGGTATTCATAGAGCTCTAAGTGCCATTCGTCGCTGCGTTCAAATGTCGGGTATTGTTCGGCAAGTTCTTTATCTTCATTTATCGGGTGTACCTATCTGATGTTCAAGAGAGAAGGCACATTGACTTTAAAGACTTTGTTTTTCATTTAGTTGAACAATAGAACACCATAGTGGGTTATTTATGGACTAAGGTAAATGTGGAATCACAATAGTCAAAACTAGGAATTCAAGATGTAAGTAACTAAAATAAACACCTGAAGTATTGGAGGTGCTGCTGGTGAAGGATTGGCTATTAGTGAATGCATACCTGAACATTACTATGAGAACAGAGGTTGGTTTTGTACTTGTCACAAGATTCCCAGCAGTTACTGTTCTCAACAAGGAGCAAGAAGACCAACACCTGCCAGTTCTGTGACAAGAACACCATAACGTATACCTGCAGAAACCATGAAAAATGTTATAAACTAAGTGGAGAGCAACAATACAAATGCAGATCATGTGAAAGGGGATTAAATAACAGAAACAACTACTTAAGAAATGACAGGAGGGAAGTGACCATCCATGAGTCAGTGTTGTAAAAAGGAACAAAATGGCTCACACTGGAGAAAAGCCATTCAAATGCCAGTATTGTGAAAAGAGTTTTGGTGTTAAAAAGAGCTGTATACATCATGAACGGATCCACACTGGAGAAAAACCTTTCAAATGCCAGTATTGTGAAAAGAGATTTATTGTCAGACCTAGTTGTAAACAACATGAAAGGACCCACACTGGAGAGAAACCCTTCAAATGCCAGTATTGTGAAAAGAGATTCACTGTTAAATGGAGTTGCATACAACATGAAATGAACCACACTGGAGAAAAACCATTCAAATGCCAGTATTGTGGAAAGAGTTTTACCCGCCAAAGTAAATATAAACAACACGAAAGGATTCACACTGGAGAAAAACCATTTAAATGCCAGTATTGTGAAAAGAGTTTTAGTGGTAAACCCAACTGTATGCAACATGAAATGATCCACACTGTAGAAAAACCATTTAAATGCCAGTATTGTGAAAAAAGTTATAGTGTCAAAAGTAGATGTAAACAACATGAAAGGACTCACACTGGAGAAAAACCATTCAAATGCCAGTATTGCAAAAAGTGTTTTAAAATCAAACAGGGTTGTATAGCGCATGAAAAGACTCACACTGGAGAAAAACCATTTAAATGCCAGTATTGTGAAAAGAGTTTCAGTGGTAAACGAAATTGTATGCAGCATGAAATGATCCACACTGGAGAAAAACCATTCCAATGCCAGTATTGTGAAAAGAGTTTTAATGTTAAACGGGGTTGTATACGACATGAAAGGACCCACACTGGAGAAAAGCCCTTCAAATGTCAGTATTGTGAAAAGAGTTTCAGCATAAAACAAAGTTGTTTACAACATGAAATGAACCACACTGGAAAAAAACCATTCAAATGTCAGTATTGTGGAAAGAGTTTTGGTCGTAAGCAAAATTTTATAAAACATGAAAGGACCCACACTGGAGAAAAACCATTCAAATGCCAGTATTGTGAAAATAGTTTCTGTAGCAAACAAAGTTGTATACAACATGAAATGAACCACACCGGAGAAAAACCATTTAAATGCAAGTATTGTAAAAAGAGTTTTTGCGTCAAAAGTAAATGTGAACAACATGTGAGGACTCACACTGGAGAAAAACCATTCAAATGCCAGTATTGTGAAAATAGTTTCTGTAGCAAACAAAGTTGTGTACTACACGAAAAGAACCACACTGAAGAAAAATCATTTAAATGCAAGTATTGTGAAAAGAGTTATAGCATCAGAAGTCAATGCAAACAACATGAAATGATTCACACAGAAGCCTCACTTCAGACTATAAGAAAGGAATTTCAAGAAGAGAATATACCACATGGGACAATGGTTTCACTCCAATCTATAAAAAGAGAATTTCAAGATGAGGCTATGTCACACGGGACAAATGATCAAAGGGAATCTGATATAGATACTGTAGTCAAAATGGAGTTAAATGATAGCAGTGCTTCAGAACTGAGACCTAACATTTACCCTGTTGCAATGTTTAGAAATGTATTTGCAGATACTGATGTAGTGTCAGATTACACATAAATCAATAGGCTTGGATTTAGATGGGTATTAAAGTTTTAGCTTAATTAGTGTATTGACTGAACTTTTAAACAATAATGACTGAAGTAAAAGACAATTCTCTTTCTTTTCATTGATCTCTTTTCTTGAAAGCTGAAGTGTGAGTAACAGAGTCTGTATGACAGTAAAAAGAAATAAGCAGCAATAGCAAAGAATTTTGGAAGATGAAATTAACGTGGATGAAAACAAATTTTTTTTTACAAAGCTATGAAAGCAAATGAAACTGACGGGACGTCAAGTTACTATTTTTACCTATTTTAGGGGATTATCCTACTTTTTCCTATATTAAGAGAATTATTTATTTATTTATTTATTTATTTATTTATTTATTTATTTTTGGGCAAAAAATAGTATAAACGCCATTTATGAATCATGATAAAAATCGTTTAACATTGGAATTAAACGTCGGTTGATATATATGTAGACGCAAAAACCAAGGCAAACAAAATGTACAACTTGTGAAAGTTCTTCATCTTGTTTTCTGACTCCTTATAGTAATAAAGCGGTGCTACTTTTTTTCTGAAAGTCATGCTTCGCGTGTTTTTTCAGGTTTAAGTGTAAAGCCTTTTATCGCCCCATTTGCTATTATTTTCATATGGGCAATATAGATTTTCCCTACCGATATATCCTGCAGCGATATTGTAAGTCTTAGACATTTGTACGTGAAACTTAAACATACGCATAAATGTGCACGCACACATTTTGATTACAAATACACTGTGGAGCTTATCGAAAATAGGGCTTGCTATTGAAAGCACGACCGTTTTTAGTGCAAACTAATCCTTAAATTGTCTTTTATATTCTAAAGGTGAGTACCCAAAACCATTATCCCCTATTTGCCAATGAAAGGATCGCAGTAAGGGATTATCGTTGAACTCGGGTACTAGAAGGCACGAAGCGTGTTGTTGATGTTGTCATTTTGGCGCCCTTGAACCAAACTAGCTGTCAGCGACAGTTACTCAACTTCCCTACTTAATGAACTCTGCCAATAGTGAACGCATTCAACACCGTACCTGAGCAGATTTTGCGTCCAGCTGCTATATAAGCTGGACGTTTTCTACAGCGGTAGGCAGTGCGGCATCGACACACTCCGACGACCACAGCTTGTAGCAACGACCGGCGGCTCGACAGCAGCAGTTCTCTCCAGCGCCTCGCACCGGCCTACGACNCTGCCCACGACCCAGCAGTCATCCCGGCGGCTTACGACAGTGGTATCTCTCGATAGCAGTCCAACCGACAGCGATCCATTTCGATTTGGTTTAATTTTATTTTCATTCAATTTTTGTAACCATTTATTCGCTATTAAATTATTTATTTATTTATTTACTTCGTTCTTGTTGCTTCTATCACCGTCTCGTCCGCAACACTAGCTAAGATGAAATATGGGACGACATCGACCTCGCACCGTTGGAAAAAATAGATAAATGAATTAGTAAACAAACAATAAGTGTGAAGGCATAGGAATTTTTTGTACGAAATATTTCGAGAATCCTTTCTGCACATTAAAAACACTAAGGCATTGAACAACGCTGCTCGCAGGGTCGCGTTAGAGAATAAGGCCACGTAATATAATATGCAGCCCTGGTAGAGGGTAGAACAACGCTGAATCCTTGTCCGCAAATCAAGACTTAATTGTGGTCGATGAAAGTCAATCTGGACACACTAAAGACGTGATCTAAGTGAAAAATAAACCAGCACCCAAATGCCTCTTATATTACCTTTAAATAAGCGGCTCCGTCCTTCACCCATCCGATGACGATATCCGCCCCTGTCATACCCCCATTGGGAGAGAATCCTAGTCCTACATAGCCTGTGGTTCGAACCTGGGTCTCGAACGTGATGGTTTCATTGTCGAATTTCCAGGATAAAAAGTAGACGTCATCCTTTAAAACCACGTGATGGGTAAAGCCAGCAAAACTGGGAGAGCCAGTGACGGTGGTAGCAAACGCTGTGAAAACGGCTAAGAACAACATTTCTGATAGTTCAGCACAGCAAGCTGAATGTGGTCTGTTAAACGTGCCGTTTATCAGACTGTGACACGAATTATACCGAATAAAAGCACTTTACCTATTATTGACACATACCTACCCGAGGTCGAACAAACTATTGCTACTATTTTGAAAGTATAAAAATGCGCCCCCTTTATGTCGCTGTATTTTGCGCATGGAGTTTATTTTTCAGATTGTCACACAATTCTTTGCAAGATAAAAGTGTACAGAAATATACTCCAGGGCCCACCACATAAATGGAATTTTTTTTTATTTAAGTAGACTTTTGAATCTTACGCCAATTTGTCGTATTACAATATAACACGTGTGTAAGTGTTTTTTTTTTTTTTTTTTTTTTTTTTGGGGGGGGGGGTCGAAACATCTTTTTGTCATTACATGTTTAAATGGTCAGCTAGTGCCTAACAAGTCTAAAGTCTGTCATAACTTTCGTCTTATTTTCAATAATCGTTTTCTGGGAAATACGAATAGTTTACTGCACACTTTCTTACACACCCAAATAAAAGCCACATACCAAAGGCAAATAATAAAATAAAATAAATGACTCGGTCAGCCGAAAAATGTTTTAAAATTGCACCTTCTTCAAATTTCTGTTGCAAATTTGATCTTCTTTACCCTCCAGACAGTAAAGCTAGCAAAGTACACAGAAAAATTCTTTTTTTTTTTTTTTTTTTTTTTGGGGGGGGGGGGGGGGTAGGGACGGGCAATGACATAGTATTCTGTGATTTGAAATCTGCGATTTGAAATTTTACGTTGGCATTTAGTCGGGTTTATTAGTGACAATGATTTGACATAACTACTCGCTTAATATGCACCTTTAAACCTCAATATATACATGGAACTTGAAATGTGAAAATGAAAATTTACCCTCCGATATTTCGTCTGCTTAACATTCAGCCATCATTAAAATTTAAATTATGTGTTTTTCTACTTCTGTTGCTACCATTTAAACGAAAGAGTTCGGAGAGAGGCCAATATAAAGGTTAATTTCCATCTTAGGTTTTAAAACCATCGTAAGTTATTTAACAAGCAGCATCAACGCCAGAGCAGAACTATCCTTTATGAGGCCTGCCTAACAACCGGTCTCTCTTAGTTTCTGGTGTTGACATTTATAATCCAAAGAGGAAAATAAACCTACATTAAATAATTAATATTTTTGCTTTGTTCAATAATTGGAATTATGGCAAGAGGGGGTCACCCGAAAATCCGTGTGAACGGTACCGCGCGGAAATGTACATGTAAGATTAGTATGACCGTGGCAGAAACACATTTAGCCATATGACAATTATTGAAGGTGGGTCTGGATTAGAGTCCACGTATAAGCAAAAAATTAAGAGGTCATAATAGAGGATACGTGGTGATGCATGTGTTAAAATGACAACTTTTTATTTACATTTTTAGCACGCAGCCTCTGCTCTGCTTTTCATCACCAGACTTGGCATGGAAAGACGTGTTAGAACATCTCAGCGAAGAAAACATGTTATCAACTGAGAATTGACATTCTGTAAGTGTACTTATAGAATATTTATTTTTAAGAATTAAAACATACATAATGAAAAACAAAACACATCTCACATATCCGTAGTATTATTTCTTGAAGTTCGGTTTTGGAGTTGAACATTAACATTAAAATATACTGAAATGTGGTTAAACACTTTCAGACAGTCGCTGTTCGTTGGCTCAATTTTACCAACAACTTCCGTTGTAGGATAAAAGTAGCCGAGTCAGAGATATTTGAATGAAACCAAAGTTTCGTTACAGCGTTGTATAATATGGCCTATATAGGTATTGTATATATGCCAAAGCACTTAAATGTGTACTTTTTAATATCTAAAAGTTAGATCACTTGTACCCTCATTATTGGGGCCTGTTAAAATTATTCAAGAGCACGTTTTTGTTGTGTTGTGAGTGAACAGCCGCCACGTTGAAACAGATACTGACATCAGAAAGGTATTAAAATCGCCATCCAAATCAGAAACTTACGTCCAATTTTTAAAGGTTCACCGCCATACAGAACTGCACACATTTTCACAATCATACTCTCTTTCGAATTCTAAATCTAAGTAAACAAATGGCATGGTGATGCACCATTTATCCTATCTGTAAATAAATATGTCAAGTTCGGTCTCCTTTCTTGAATTTACCATATACATTACACTTCGAACATTTACCACAAGTAGTGTACTTCAGGATCCTTACATGACGTTGTAGAAAATTAACGTAAAACGTCATCTGTCACTATGTCACTTGTGTCTGAATATCCATTACAATAAGACAGCGCACCTTAGGACCTCCCCAGTACCAAGTGCCACTAGATATTCACAGATATGTCTCTGCTAATGACATATGTACACATTGGCTGTATCACAGCAGAGAACTGTCATGAATTAGCCAAAGACAAATCAAATCTTTGAATATCTTGTGAAAAATCAATCTGTGGTAGAGGGTGGCTAGAACCCAAATTATTAAAGCAAAACAACTGGGTTCTCCTGAAGGACTGGTCATAAAATGAGGTGTTTATTTTTCAGATCATTATGATGGTCTTGTGAGAAAAAAAAAGACCAATACCATGATG
>NW_019775461.1:349146-390577 GCF_001039355.2 Lingula anatina | reverse complement strand
AAAGTTGAAGAAGCAGGCCACGAAGTGGTAAAAAAAATGCCCAGTTATTTAGATTTTAAAAGTTTTTTGTTTCTTTTGTTTAGTGTTATAAGCGTCAGTCTCATCATTTTCATTCATTTAGTTTTTTGTTTGTTCTGTACCTCAATATAAACTTGTCAACAAAATTCTTTGTCGCCTTTTGCTAATACGCACACATTGCACACATTCTTAATTAATATTCACGTCATGATGCCCCCTTGACAGGGGCGGATTCAGGCTGTCATCTGGGTCTTTCCAGAGGACGGTAAGATTTTCAAGTTTACATGAACGTAACTAATTTTTTCCGTCAGAAGACGGTCATTTATAGAGAATGGATCAACAAAATTTGGAAGACTGTCAGAAAATATTTCTGGATCCGCCCCTGCTTGAATACAATTTATGATCTGGTAACAGTTAATGTGATTTATCTTACCTTTTTATTTCAAGCATTAAAAACGAAATTGCCCAAAGTGCAAACTGGCAGCCTGATCACAATTAACCTAAACCAACGTAGTCACTTCCATAACGCTTCTGAAAATAACAATAGTAAAGTGAGAGGTAAACTCTGAAATGAATTATGACTCCATGGTGTAATTTCTTATTTCATTCTCTTCTCAGTTAGATTCTTTTAATTATTCAATTTTATCTGAAAATTTTAGAGACTCCGACAAGCGTAAAAAACAAATATTGCCTCCTCGGGGATAATGACGTAACAGTTAACATGGAGAATGCGTCCAATGCACAGCTGTTGTTCTGAGTTAATTTACATGATAATAATTATATGCGTTGTTTTTATTGTCGGAGTCATTTTCTATATAACATTTGTCATATATGCGGAAACTTGAATAGGGGTAGGGGTATGGACACTGAAAATAATTGACTCCTGTCGTCTGGTATCCCATCCCTGAGGTTCTGATATCAATAGGCATTGTGATGGAAATGAGCTATTGTCAAACTAAAATAAAGCAATTTTTAACTAATGGTGTAGCACGAAAAAAAGTAAAATCCGGAAGGGCATTGTCTTATCAGAATAAGATAGCGTGCAAAGAGAATTGTAACTTTTCAGCTTTAATTATTATTATTATTATTAAACCTGGAATCAATAGATGTATTTAAGATAAATACAATATTGGAATACCCAGCCACAGTTTTGGTGAGAAATACTCATTTCTGGACAATTTTAAAAAGCTTTTGATTACTCATACCCGCAATGGATAACTCTCAATATATCTCATGTATAGGGTTTGGTGCATCTTGAAAGTGACCAGAAAGCAGGTTTTTTTGTAATAATGGCCAGCAGGTATTTTTTGTAATTTGTAGTTTTCCTTTTCTTTTCGTAAGAATAGAAAATAACATTATATGACATTTGCCTCCTTTTCGTTCTCTTGAATACACTTCGTTTAAAAAATGGCTGCTGTTTCCCCCTTAGTAAGTAACTATTTCCTGATTCGGCGAATAAATAAAAAAAGATATCTTGTACATGCATTTGGTTTAGCGGGAAAGTTTTCTCACCACACAGCAAATGATAATGGAACTTTTCATTTGTAAAGGTGCGGACGGTGTGACGTACCGGCTAGAGCACTTGCTTTGCACTGGTAGGCTTTGAATGGAAATAACAATTATTTGTAGGACTTGCGTGTGTATGCTATCTTTCCAATCTCGTTGATGCACCTATCCGCTGAAAACAGCGCTTTAGATAAAATGATGAAGATAAAGCTTTCAAATTATGATAACATAATTGGATGCAAATAATATCTCAACGAATTTAGACAAAGTCAACGAATGTAGACAAAATCAGGCGTTTTAAGTAAAAGCCAAATTATTCATATAAAACATTGTCACGTTGGTCCGTATAGTGTTGAAATGGGGCCTAGTCACTTTGTTGAGCTTTATGTTTGATGAGTAATGCGAGTCTGTAAAAGCTAGTTTATTCACTGTACTTTATGACCAGTTATTAGTTGGTGTTATAGTGCATCACCGAGGGCTTTCGGTAAAAAGTATTTCGGACGTGTGTGTGTATGTGTGTGTGTGTGTGTGTGTGCACGATATCCTCTACATCCTTATAAACACGCTTTTACATAAACGTTCATTCTCTTTCACTAGTGCTTTTTTTTTAGCTTTATTATGATAGTTCCCCCAGCAGTTCAGCGGAATTTTATCTTACACATTAAAAGAAGTCTAAACCTCAAAATAACGTTCACAGTTTCTTTGAGCTTAAAAATCATGTGTAGGACCTTGTTTACCTTTGTCATTAAAATCTATTGGTTATTTTCCTCTCTCTGAACAAAGTCATATTCGAGCACCTAAGGTATTGGTATGAATGAAAATAAAATGATATGCATTGAACTGAGCTGAACATATAATATATAATTGGTAAACCTAGCAAAATAAGGTAATACGTCAAGTACGTTCTCTGTGAAGCCAAGTGTCCGGATTGATCAAACAATTTAAATCAATCAGAGGATGCCAAGATCTAGAAAAAACCATTCCCTTGGCACGTTTAGTTCTACTGGGTAGGTAGAGTTTATTTCAAATGTCGTAATTCGAGTTCAAATTTATTTGTTAAATCATATAGAACCGCCAGATGCTGTTTTGTCTTTTGTAATACGTCCAGTACATTCTCTGTGAAGCCAGGCGTTCAGAGTGAGCAAACAATTAGAGGATACCAAGATCCGAGAAAAAAAATAATGATAAATAATAATAATCATCACTACACCCCCTTGGCTTGTTTACCAGGACATCAGTGCCATGTTTCTTTGTTGACGCCAATAGCGTCAGTACAGGCAGCTCATTAGTTGATCGTTCCACTGCACGTTATCGGCAGACTTGTACATTATGCAGTAAACTAGATCTTCATCACTTTTAGCTGTTGATTATCTGGTAGTGATTCATGTTGTCCCAGAAAATGACCTTTAGCACATGTAAAGAAAACACTGCCACTGCATATGAGTAATTATTCATTCTTGTATGTCGAATTCCATTAAAATGTCAGTGCGTCGTACATATTAAAATGATAGAGTAGCAAATTTCTTATTAATTTAATATATATATAATTACTATCCTAGGTAAAAGCAGAGCCTAACATAACTAAGATTATAATTTAAAACGTTGGAAGATTAAAAACAAAAATACTTTGCTGTATCGTATTAAATAATTCGATTAAAATGTTAGTCCTAGGAAGTTTGTTGATCAAGAATGCCAGATACCATTCAAGACACCTTAGGGGTTACCATGACCATTGTCCGAAAGAGAGTGGAACTCTATTATAATTTACCCACCCCTGTATATACTGTGTAGCATAGAAACATAAGCTATGTGCATAGAAACGTCATCTCCGTCAAAATTTTATTTTTGATGATATTCAGATGCATTTTCTTTTTTATAAATAACTGTAAACCACGCTTAATTCCCCGAAATAACACCCAAAGTGCATAGTGACGCTGCACAGTGATCCTTAATAAGTTATAACAAGGTAGTACTGGTACCTTCCACAAAGGCCGCAATTTTTATTCTGTGGATATTTTTGCTGAGGCAGAGATTAGCCATCTATGCAACCAAAGACATATCTGTTAATATCTAGTGAAAAATCAATCTCTGACCCTGGTAGAGGGTAACAAGGTCGAGTCATGAAAACTGCGGTTAGTCTTGGGCCAAAAGTGCAAAAAGGAGACGGATTGGAGCCACGCAGTAATGGGTAATTACACAATTAGGTATTCAGAAGGCTCGGGGAAGATGAACGTTTTTAAATAAGCTCTTATCAGGTGATGGGGGATAGGACGGGGACGCGCGTCCATAGGCATTCTTGACGCAAATCTTGTTTAGTTTAATTTATCTGTATAGAATAAGAAATTTTGCTATTGTAAGCCTGGAAGTACAAAGACCTCCATACTACGTACCATTTCTTAGTACCGCTGATATCACTTAACTGAGATGTAGTGGTATCACCACCTAACACCAGGCCTACATTATTCTTTAATTTTTCTTTATTCTTCATTCATTCATTATTCTTTAATTCTGTTTACTGATTTAGGAGCCCATGATATCAGAAGGTAGGTCCACAGCTATTCATCATGCCGACACGTATTGCTTATAAGATGATTACTTACATGTACAAATAAAACAATATTGTAGTCTACAAGAGGATCAAACAGTGCTGACAATAAATCACGAAAGATGACTTCAAATTCGATGGACGGGTCCCGGCAGAATGAGCATTAAAAACTGATGTGTTCTCACCAGGCTCTTTGTTATACATGCATGTACATACATATGTAGACCATCCAGCCAAGGTTATCTTATAATGCACAGTTTCGTTTTCTATCTAATTTTCCATTCACTTCCCAAATTGCACCTTCTTTAATGGTTCTGATGCAGAAATCGGACAAATATTCATAGAGGTAGTCACACGCGGCAAACCATAATAATAACAATAATAACGTTGTTTTATCGTGACCAAAATCAAACTCACTCCAACAGTAACGTCAGTGAAGGTTCATGGCAGTGGACGCAAACAATCGCATGGGCTGTTATTTTCTGCACCGCTGTAGCATGCAAGCCACGGTGACCACCCAGTCGTGGCGCCCCACGGAAGGCTAGCTCGCCTGTGTTCTAACGGGAATTTAAAAAAGTTCAGAAGAGTTTGAACTAAGTACCAAGTTATCTTGGCGATGTTTCTAGCAAATAAAAAAAACATATAGTTCATGACTGTAGTTGGACTGACAGGCAGTACTGGTTAAAAGTTCACAGTTAAGGGGATATGATATGCAAGGATGCTTCCTTATCAATTTTGTCCAGTTTGAATAAACATCAAGTAAATTTCAAGAGAAAACAAGATTTTGCCAAACGCCTTATGACCTTAATGTTACAAATACCAAATTTCCCGGACATTTTCTCAAGGTGTATCTTGATTTGAAGAAAAATTCCACTTCCCTAAACTGAAACATCCTGGGTTTAAGACCCGATGCATAAAAAATTCAGCCATGAGTAGGCTTTTAATGAATTGGTCGATTAAAATTTTTAATATGGTACTAAAGAAATTGCCTCAGCGTAAAGCCGTACTCGGCCCTTCCCCTACCATGCAGGCCTCTATTGAAGCAAATCCGGGCACGGTATAATTTGATGGTGATAACGTTGACAGGTAAATGGTACAATGTGAGTGGCTGAGGCAGCGGTGCTCGACAATCTTGTCTTTTATCTAGACGTCACACCGCTTCATCTGTTGCATAACACGAACCACATACGTCATTCTTATCAGATTATAAAGACAGTCACCAGGACATAAAAAGCCTCACCAAGAACCTGTGGCCACTAAAGGATACACAACTCAAAAGGAGAAAGAACTAAATCTCAAACTCGAACAAAACGTCAGAAACTTCTGCACAGCAAAGGTAACTGTGCGGTGTTTACCTTCATCCGGTGTCCATTACTGACGGTAAGTAATCATTGCCACCTTGTGTTTTAATGATATTTATCTCAGATATAGTATATCAAACCATGGAAGCATAGCTGTCAGTTATTCTTCAAAGTTAAACAGACGTTTTTCTTAAAACAAGTACATAATGAACGCTTGATATTACATTCTAACTTACTGAACAAACATAAATGTCCAAACAGGCACAAATCAAATCAAAAGAAAGAGAAAGTGAAGTGAAAAGAATGCTGAATCGTTTTTTGTATGTTTTTCAGGATATTTTTGCAAAATCTCATCACAGAAAAATATGAAGACCACTTTCGCTATATTGGTAGCACTGACCGTGGTCGCTGTCGTTTGCGGTGCAAAAAATAAAGCTGGTGATAAACCATCACCCGGAGTAGCACTCCCTGTACCAGAAAAAGATGAAAAAAAGATTCCTTTTAAAACCTCTGAAGAAGATGATGGACAAGAAAAAGATCCAAAAGAATCAGGGAAATTAGAAGGAGATGAAAAGAAACAAGGTGGTATCCAATTAGACAAAGGTCTGTCCGATGACGAGAGAGACCACTTGATACGCAAGGAATTGTCTAAACAAGGCAAGCTAGTGGTGGATGAGCAAAGTGGAAAAGGTAATATACAGCTTTTTTCGCGTAGTTTAAAGTTGACTTTACCGTATCACTAAGTAAAATTAAAAAACACTTATTGACTCGGTCGTAATGAACAGGAAAGTGATTTTAGTAAACTGTGTATATAGCTTTCACGATAGTTTGTCTGTGCCATGACTAGTAGGTGATACTACTATTGGGTTAAGATTCATTTGAAGCCATCAAAAGCCATTTATGGAAAAGTAATATAGATGAAACCGTCTCTATGTCATGATTTCAGTGCGTCTTGTGAAAGCCGGAGCACAAGGGGAGGGAGTTCCAAAGTCATATATCGTCACGCTTCAGGAAAATGTTAGGAATAAGAGAGGTAAGTTTCCAGTGCAGATTTAAACGAGAAGATAGGATTAGACAGTGACTTATATGCAAAATGTACGGGCTTTCCAATTCAAGGTCAATTTGTAAAATGGATAAAATAAATAATAAAAAAAAAAAAAATTAAGGGGGGGGGGTTCTTATCCATAGTCAACACCATATTATACTGTGTTATCTTTCTCTAAAATTATCAACAAATCACATCTTATCATTAATTTTGGCCATGACGTCATGCAGTTAATTTGCAGCCTAATGCGCAATTCTAAAAAACAAGATGTCATGTTTGCAGCATACGACTGTTCGAAAGCCAGAGAAAACTTGGCAGTTGCACGAAAATTTCACTAAACCAGAATAAAACACCAGAGGCGGTAACAAAATGGCTATAGCCTCAAATTTGGATTAGGCGTTTAGACCAAAATAACTGTAGTCTACTCAAACGTAAGCAATGTCTCACCTGTTAAAAAAAGAATAATTTCTGTGGCCTGCTGGAAGCGTCACTTAGTTTTGAGTGCGACCAAAATCTCACGATAGTTACGAATTGGAGTTTTGAGAAAACTTCATTTGCTTTTAAGTACCTTGTCCTGCGCTTATTTTGCGTTCAACTGGCACGATGGTTAACATCAATCGCCACAGATACACTTTATTCTGAGACTGTCGATTAGGTTTGAAATGGCGGCTCAAAAAGAAGGACTTCTGGTAGATTTCAAATATATGTATTTGCATTAAATCAAAAACGTACAACCAACGGTGGAAAATTCTTACAAAAAAGGTTCACCGGAAAATTCTTCGTTTAAAGGGGGTCCCAAAACAACCATATGAAGTGTCAATCACACTTTTCAGAGATAATGAATTTGAATGTATACGTTTGGTGACGACATTTTTTCATTGTGGAACCGACTAGCGCGTATTTTGAGAACATTAAAATCATTGTTACGCTAATACTTTTGAACAAACGTATTAACGTAAAGAGGTAAAATATAAGCAACTAATATTAAATATCCTAACTTCGGGTCTTTTTAATGCAGATATTTAAGTTTGCAATTATTTTGTATTTTTCAGTAAAACAAATGTTGAAAAGGAGTGGTTTGAAAGGCAAATCCAAACGGGTGAAATTTAGCTCCAAAACGGACTTTGTTCTAATTGATAACGTCGAAGAAGAGTAAGTGGCAATGAATTATACGCGAGATGAGATCACTTATATAATATCTTTTAAAAACAAAGATCATAATATCTATTATAGATTTTACTGAGGTGTGTGTGTGTGTTTGCGCGTGCGCGTGTTCATTGTTAGCTAATTTAATTGTTTGTATATATTACAAAGAATTTGATTCCCTAAGAGACTAAGTCACAATGTATGTTGCACGGGTTTCTAAACCTCTGATATCAGATCACATATTATTTTCTTTGAAAAACATACCATATCTACTATAGGTTTATATACTAAGAGAGATATGTCTTTGTGTGTGTGTGTGTGTGTGTGTGTGTGTGTGTGTTCAATGCTGGCTAATTTTATTATTTGTGTACATTACAGAGAATTGGATTCCCTAAGAGACTATACCAATTTAATCAAGGAAATCGAACAAAACAACGTAGTCCATGCTGACGATTGCGTTACCAGTCAAGTTTCGAGCGCCTTATGGGTAAGTTGAATTTTGAGAAATATCCAAAATAAGAAATATTAGCAAATTACATACTGAGACTTACTATGTAACGAATTTAGTTGTGAACTCAACCCAAGATCTTTCAAAAGGGTAGACATTATCTCATTAATTATATTGACAGGGGCTGGATCGACTGGACAACGCGCCCAATGACGACCGAATGGTCGCTTGGGGAGATGGTACCTCTATCGACGTCTACATCATCGACACTGGAGTGTTAGCTGCTCATCAGGATTTTGGAGGCCGTGTAACACTCGGTCTTAATTCCATTACCGGAAACCTAGACTCTAATGATGACCACGGCCACGGGACCCACGTAGCAGGCACTGCGGCAGGTACCACTTATGGCGTTGCCAAAAATGCCAACATTATCGCAGTGAAGGTGTTGTCTTCCTCGGGGTCTGGTTCCTCTGCAGGAGTCATTAGAGGTGTGGAATGGGTAAGAGACAGAGTTTTACAAAACAAGAAGGTGTCCATCGTCAACATGTCTCTCGGGGGTGGCTACTCCGCTGCTTCCAACAGAGCACAGAAGGAGCTGAGGGAGGCCGGGGTGTTCTCGGCTGTTGCAGCAGGGAATGCGAACACTGATGCTTGTGGAAAATCGCCTGCTTCCGCACCTGACGCCATCACGGTAGGCTCCACCACTTCCTCCGACGCCAAGTCTAGCTTTTCCAACTGGGGAGGATGTGTGGACATACACGCTCCAGGATCCAGCATCTTATCGGCATATCACACAAGCAACACCGCGACCAGAACTCTCAGCGGTACTTCAATGGCTTCTCCCCACGTTGCTGGCGTAGCTGCTGCGTTAGCTTCCACTTTCAACGCGAAGGGTTGGTTTCCAGAAACCTCCCCTACAGCGGTCGATTGGTTGGAGTCCTACATAAAATTGTACGCCCAGGAAGGTGTCATCAGTGGATTAGTTTCTGGAACCACAGAAAAAATGCTCCATATGGAGTGCCTGAATATGGAAGAATACAACAACTGAGTCAGCAGCTTCGGTCATATATTTGCCAATATAGATTTTAATGGGATACAGGTTGTTTAAAATGAACTAGTTTTAAAGCAAAGCTTTGTTCTGTTATCTTGCTGAAACCAAAGCATTCCATTTATAATTGATTACTGACTTACTCCCAAAATTAAGTTTCATGAGTACAAAATGAAAATCAAACGAAGAAACATACATGAAAAAAGCTATTTAAAAACCAAAGATAGTTCAACAGAAATTTCATGTGCGAAATAATCAACAGGTTTAAAAAAACGTCTGTGTTAAGTTGCAGCAACTGACAAGTTATGAGGTCAATTTTTTTTATCATTTGCAATATTCCATTGCGATACTATTTTTAAACATTTAATATCACAGTAAACAAAATTTTAGCGAAATGTCGAAAAATTGGTTTACCGAATTATTGGATGCGTGAGGGTATGCCTGCAGAGAAATAAATATATATCAGCCTTGATGCGCTTTCGTCTTATTGAATAATTGATTAATCTCTTAATTATATAATAGCTTTCCAAATAATAAGCAAGGCAATTTGACCAAATTAAGACTTGTGATAAAATTTAGGGTCGGCCTCAAGCTGATGTAGATCTGTCGTATAGTCAGCACAATTGAAAACATCGAAGTTGAATCTTAAAATAAAAATTTGAATTTCCATTTGGGATAGACATGCAAGGATATTCGTGCATATATGTGGATATTTAGTGAAAAATCACCGATATAATTTGGNAATGGTCGCTTGGGGAGATGGTACCTCTATCGACGTCTACATCATCGACACTGGAGTGTTAGCTGCTCATCAGGATTTTGGAGGCCGTGTAACACTCGGTCTTAATTCCATTACCGGAAACCTAGACTCTAATGATGACCACGGCCACGGGACCCACGTAGCAGGCACTGCGGCAGGTACCACTTATGGCGTTGCCAAAAATGCCAACATTATCGCAGTGAAGGTGTTGTCTTCCTCGGGGTCTGGTTCCTCTGCAGGAGTCATTGAAGGTGTGGAATGGGTAAGAGACAGAGTTTTACAAAACAAGAAGGTGTCCATCGTCAACATGTCTCTCGGGGGTGGCTACTCCGCTGCTTCCAACAGAGCACAGAAGGAGCTGAGGGAGGCCGGGGTGTTCTCGGCTGTTGCAGCAGGGAATGCGAACACTGATGCTTGTGGAAAATCGCCTGCTTCCGCACCTGACGCCATCACGGTAGGCTCCACCACTTCCTCCGACGCCAAGTCTAGCTTTTCCAACTGGGGAGGATGTGTGGACATACACGCTCCAGGATCCAGCATCTTATCGGCATATCACACAAGCAACACCGCGACCAGAACTCTCAGCGGTACTTCAATGGCTTCACCCCACGTTGCTGGCGTAGCTGCTGCGTTAGCTTCCACTTTCAACGCGAAGGGTTGGTTTCCAGAAACCTCCCCTACAGCGGTCGATTGGTTGGAGTCCTACATTAAATTGTACGCCCAGGAAGGTGTCATCAGTGGATTAGTTTCTGGAACCACAGAAAAAATGCTCCATATGGAGTGCCTGAATATGGAAGAATACAACAACTGAGTCAGCAGCTTTGGTCATATATTTGCCAATATAGATTTTAATGGGATACAGGTTGTTTAAAATGAACTAGTTTTAAAGCAAAGCTTTGTTCTGTTATCTTGCTGAAACCAAAGCATTCCATTTATAATTGATTACTGACTTACTCCCAAAATTAAGTTTCATGAGTACAAAATGAAAATCAAACGAAGAAACATACATGAAAAAAGCTATTTAAAAACCAAAGATAGTTCAACAGAAATTTCATGTGCGAAATAATCAACAGGTTTAAAAAAACGTCTGTGTTAAGTTGCAGCAACTGACAAGTTATGAGGTCAATTTTTTTTATCATTTGCAATATTCCATTGCGATACTATTTTTAAACATTTAATATCACAGTAAACAAAATTTTAGCGAAATGTCGAAAAATTGGTTTACCGAATTATTGGATGCGTGAGGGTATGCCTGCAGAGAAATAAATATATATCAGCCTTGATGCGCTTTCGTCTTATTGAATAATTGATTAATCTCTTAATTATATAATAGCTTTCCAAATAATAAGCAAGGCAATTTGACCAAATTAAGACTTGTGATAAAATTTAGGGTCGGCCTCAAGCTGATGTAGATCTGTCGTATAGTCAGCACAATTGAAAACATCGAAGTTGAATCTTAAAATAAAAATTTGAATTTCCATTTGGGATAGACATGCAAGGATATTCGTGCATATATGTGGATATTTAGTGAAAAATCACCGATATAATTTGGATTATCTATCACTTATACGCGGAAATTTTACTCGATCCGACCGCAATCTTAAAACTGCTTCAAGTGACATTAATTTAACGGAATGGAAATCGCGAAGTTAAAAAAAAAAAATCAAAAACGCCAAGGAAGTGACCTTATAATCTTATCGTCTATCTGTTCTTTAATTTATTCACTTATTATTTTTTGAAAGTGACAAATCTCCCTACAACATTTACCGCTGTATTTAAATTTAGAGGGCGTGAGAATGGCCAGGCATGGTCCTCTAGATGACTTAATGTGAAATAATAGAACACGAAAAGAAAAATACAAAATTAGAACGCCATTTAAGAGAAAGTGATGCAAGTTTGCAGTGGCACTCACTCATTTATATATTAGCATCTGCCATTTTAAGCAATTTGCACTAAATCAACTAGCTAAAGAATTCAATATAAAAGGTAAACAAACTACAACACTTTCATGTGCATGTAACTAATTACAGTTTACGAGAATGGCATTTTATCTTTTACATTAAGCAGTAAAAGATAAACATTCAAGCAGAAGATTAACATTCAACATGTAAAAAACGGTGGTTTGTCTTAGGTATGTTGGCGATGATATCTCTGTCAGCAAATAACATCAAATAACGTTTCACCAATCGTTCAAACGCAGGGGTAATTTCCTGAAAGTAACCCTCTGCAACGAACACCGATCCCAGTGCCGCAGCCGCCCCAGCGACTAAAGGAGACGCCATAGATGTGCCACTCTTTACTGCAGTGGAAGTGTCGGTTTTATTAGACCCCATTCCCAGAGATTAGATCGATCTACTTTAGATCGACCCAACTCCCTGGGGGTTCACGCTAAATAGCTGTCAGCCGAGCGGGCACGAAATTTAATTACCCCCTTACAGCTTGTAGTAGGCGGGACGGACATTTAAGCCGGATTATCTGACAGTAATCTAGTGAGACTCCCCGCGGGGATAGATCGATCTAAAAGCTCTGGGAATACGCCCTTAGACTGGGTTCCCATGCCTAGGTCGATCCATCTGGATCGATCTAACTCCCTGGGGAGTGTCACTAAATTGCTGTCAACTAACCGGCTTAAATATTTGTCACGCCTACCGAATCAGCTAGGAGTAAAGATAATTACCCCCTAACATCTTTACTAGGCGTGACAGACGTTTAAGCCGGTTAAGTTGACAGCAATTTAGTGAAGATATATAGATAAATCCAAATATTTGTGGGAATGGTCCCTTAGTTGCTGAGAGAATCCATGTTCCAGGGGCATATTCAAAATTCGTCAAAAAGGTTGTCTCACCCCAAATTTCATGTGCTTTTATTTATAAATGATCACATCACAGGAGTTATATATAAGAGTAAGCCAAAATCAGGCTGAAAAACAAATCTACATATATAAAACAGGGGCGGATTTAGGCCGTCTTCTGGGTCTTCCGGAAGACGGTCAGATTTTCAAGTTTACATTGTCGGGCATCTAATGTTTTCTGTCAGAAGACGGTCAAAAATGGAGGATGGGTCAACAAAGATAATTTGGAAGACTGTCAGAAAATATCTCTGGATCCCCCCCCTGTAAAATTTGCAGTTATAATATTACATTGACATTATGTGTCTTCAAAAAATACTATGGTCATTATTCTGATGATTTCATATCGGCGTCTTTGGGGTAAAGTACCATTTTCGGTTTCTTGATGTTCTTAAACTGTAACATTTTTAATGTACCTTTGTAAATAAAATTGACGAATGAAAAATGAAAAATGCTAACAAAATGTGGGACTTGATAGTTCTTCATGCCTTTGTCAAGATATACAACAATTTTGGTGATTTTATCTGCAACGGCTATGGGGTTATCCTCCGCAGTGATTGCTGAGTACACCCAATTAGGATTGGTAAGTTATGATCCCCCACAAAAAAGCCGGTACTTTAATAGGTAAAATGGCACCTCAGCACGGTGGCAGCTCAACCTGTTATCGATATGTTGATCAGCAAAGCCCCTTTGTATATGTCAGATATAAAATATTGATTCAAGGATAAAAAATGATAGGAAAAAATCAAATAAGGTGATATAATGATATACAGTACTTCAAGGCATATAACCTTCACTTTTTCACATGTTCTTGTCGATTTCAGTTTGAGTGTGGGAGAAAAAATATTTGGTGATGAGCCAAATAACCTTTAAAGATATCTTATTCGAAATATCTTATTTTCTGGTCAAATGGCATACTCCAAAATGTAATTTTCTCTTAATTATTACTCGACCAGTCCCTGCACTTGGATGAATTGTTTAACACCATTTCTAATTAAACATATTTAATTTTTAAATAACTTGCCAGCCACTTAGACCGCCATGTCTTCCTGTACATTTCAGAAGACTATATGGACATCTGGTACTTTGGTTGAGGGGTTTTGCCGTTTTTTATGGTCTGGTAATGGAAGGATAAGCTTTGGATATGTAGACAGAAAACACGGATATCATATTTTGAGATATAAACGCCCTATTTGAGGACATCGTCTTTCCTCTGTTACACTAGACGCTGATCCAGAAAAGAGGCTCATAAAGTAACTTTTATTTTCTCTGCTATCTATACTCGGTTTGACACTGTGTGCTGATAGACAAATGTATGGCAGCTTATTTCAGGGTGGTCATCCTATAAAACCAATGGGCCGTGACAATATAAAAGGGATCTAAAATCGGTGAAAGGTGCTAAAAAAGGACATTTTAGCCTAGTTGTCCATTTTAATTGACAAATACATGAATTCAAAAGCGATTTAAATCCCGAGAATCGGCGAATAAACAGACAACATTAGTCTTAATAAAATCCCTAAATTTGCAAGCTTAGGGATTAATAATTATATTATATCCATAAGTGAAACACAGTCTACTTTTCTCTACTACTGTGTCAAGTTTATTTAATAATGCTTATGTATTTGATCTTATTTCTTTTCATGAGGCACCCAGATAAATATCATTCACCATGTTTATTGCAAAAATATGTATTCATTTTACACATGAATAATAATAATAATAATAATTTATTGTCATATTTATACAAATATAAAATGAAAATTGGTATGATCTGTCGATAAAATGTGATACAGTGGAATTATTAAAATACATTTTGTTCATTAAAAATACGTACTGCTGATGGATAAAAACTATTCTTAGTGCGCGTGGAGGTTGCTTTTAATGACCGCAGTCGGCTTGTTGACATATGCATAAGTAGGCTATTCGCTGGGTGACCAGGGTCACTCGTGATTGACTTTACTTTCTTGAGCACTCGTCTCGTATACAAACATTCAATAGATGGCAGGTCCCTACCTACAATGCGCCTGGCAGTTTTTACAACGCGATTGAGGCGATTCTTGTCCTCTACTGTAGCACTACTGTACCAGACGGTGAAAGATTGTGTTAGCACACTCTCAATCACAGCCCGGTAAAATTTTGCCAGCAGTTCTTGGTTGACATAGAATGACCTCAATCGTCGTAGAAAGTAGAGTCTTTGCTGAGCTTTGCGGACAATATCATCTATGTTAATGTGCCATTTAAGATCATCAGATATATGTATGCCAAGAAATTTGAAATGTCTGACTATTTCAACCTCAGAACCATTCAGCGTAAGATGGCTAATTTCTGTTGGGTTTTTCCTAAAATCTACAATAATTTCTTTTGTCTTTTTAACATTAAGCTCGAGGTCGTTTTCAGAACACCATGAAACAAGGGCCGAAACTTGATTTCGATAGTCAGACTCGGAAGTGCTAATAAGGCCAGCGCAGGTGGTATCATCCGCAAACTTAACAATCAAGCAATCAGGATACGAAGCAACACAATCGGATGTAAACAGAGAATATAAAAGAGGCGAGATGACGCAGCCCTGAGGCGTGCCAGTATTTATCTCTATAGTCTTGGAAAAGTTATTGCCGACTTTGACCTGTTGAGTACGATTAATTAAGAAATTTGAAATCCAATTACTTAGTGATTTACTAAAATGGAGAGAGTTAATAAGTTTTTCGTGAAGTTTAAAAGGCGATATCGTGTTAAAAGCAGAACTATAGTCAATAAAAAGTAACCTTGCATAGTTAGGGATTTTACGATCCAAAAAAGTAAGAACAGTCACATGATTGTAAACATAATAAATGTGGAACTGCTGTATTCTGAAAATCTGTATTTGGTTCATTAAGATATATTATCTCTAACAGGAAAAAGTTTAAAATATGTTATTTCACACTTTAAGTCATCGATTTACATATTGAATGATAAAATGAAATTTTGTGAAAATAAAAAATCCCTTCTTGTAATATTTATCATGTGCGACACTCATCTATTAGTTAATTTGATATCAATTATAGATTAATTTACAATTGACATTTTGACTTTTTGGTAATTTAATGTCATTTATATCAATTCGTTTAGTCAATTATGTTAAAAGCTTAAAATAAACTCATGTTTTGAAAAATAGTTATATATTTCATTTATTTCACTGTTAAAGAAGCTGACAGTCCTCATGTGCAAGAATTTACAGAAACAGACGTTTGGTGAATTAGCACGAAGACACTGTAACAAATGAAATAAAAAAAGTGAAGCTCCCATGTAAGCAAATAAAATAGCGAGGTAATTTTGAAAAAAAAAATGAAAAATTGCATCAGGTTTCACTCGTTTTCTCAATCGGAGAGAAGGTTCTATTTGATGACACCAAGAAAATAAATAGAACTTATTTGTATCATACCTAAAATCGCTTTTAAAATTGAAAGACAACAGCTGTGTCATTTATCTTCCTGGTCTTCTGATCTAAAAAAAAAAAGACACTAAGTATAAATACTTACATCTCAGACAGACATAGGAAAAGAACACAATTAAAATACTTCCACCACCCAAGTACTTCTATGATCTCTAAAATCATTAGGGGCCTACTACAATGCACAGTGAATTTTTGAGTTGGAAGTAATTTTCGTACATTGGAATATTGCAGTTCCTCCTTCCTCAAAACTTTTCAAAATTTTTGTTATATTTTGATTATCATATCACTGCAAATAATATGGTATGGTGCTCAACCAGAAGCGTATAACTGTCTCACTAATGTAATAATAATTTGTAGTGTGGGGGCGTTGACCTACAGGGCCCTACGTACACGTATATTTTACGCTGGACATGTATATGTCTACAGTGTACAGTACAATAATGGCACTGACTGTTATTTTGGATCCAAGTACCGAGCGTGGATTCGAGTAACACACATAAACCACAACCAGTAGTTTCTTATACGACTCAAATTAAGTCAACATATCAAGGGATAAACCGTATTAATCACTAAATCAGCCATAAAAGAGCTTTTAAACTGCTCCTTCGTCAAGTTTTGGTCATATATTGACCTATTATCTGACCAACTTATCTGCCCTGGTTATATACACCATAGAAAGTAACCAGAAAATATCCGTTCAAATTTCGTTTTGGGGAAATATGAAGCGATATCCTAACCAATACTGTTTTAAACTACATGTATATGTTGGCATTTGGTTGGTTGGTTTTGTGGCAAAAGTTCGACTTCAAGTGAACCATTAATGATACTTCTCTAGTACGCTTTGGTAAACTCGTGTGTGTATATTACCAATATTTATATTATAATCCTTTACCAATTCTTTCACTCTTTCCATTCTTGGTGATGGATTAGTTTAAGATGCTCTTCGGGTGAACAACCTTTTTATGAAAAGTCACTGGCGTGATGCAGATTGCCTGACATTCCTTATCTCTGAGAACAATTTGTTTGGTAAGAATCAGACCAAAACTATCAAACTGTAACTCCAGATTGTTGGCGTTCAAATGTCCAAAAATACAAATATATGCTGTGGAAAATCGTTGAATGATAAAAAAATGAGAAACATTATAAAGACAAAGGCCATTCACACTGAATCTTAAGGTGATTTAATATTTTGAAATTTAGTTCAATTCAAATAATAATAGGTTTTGGAAACTATTCCATAATTTCCATTAACAGCAATGTTTTAGCAAGCCGTGCAAACTGGTGCAGTTCCACATGCATTGGGGGAATTCGAGCAGCAAAGGTTCCGAACACTTCATCGACGGGAAACAGTACATGCATGTGTACCATGCATGTATATAAGATTTAGTCTGCCGTCACCAACAAGCTCCATATAAACACTACCCTGTGATATATCTACGAAACCTTCTCGTAGCATACGGTACCTACTGTATGCTCAATAGTGCTTAGCCTTATTAACGGTCGCCTTGTGCTTGACAGATGCACTTTGTTCATTACTCGACGAAGTATGCCGATTTCAACGCGGCGAAAAATAATTCTGACGGTCTGGCTGTTTTAGGACTACTTTCAGTGAGTATGGATTTCTTTCAGATGCAGTGTTTCGCCAAAAATTAAAGGGGAATACAAGTCTCTGGGGACCTAATTTCAATAAAATCCGACCCCCTCTTCTCTCTAGACGTACGTTTGCAAATAAACGCCGAAATAAGCCTTACAGTATTTCATTTTAGTTTTTTAATACAGTTAGTTTTCCTGGTTTCAGCTCTGTCCATGATCCGCGTAGCCGCTTTTAAATAATCGTTTAAAAATAGTCCAAGCGCTACTAGGAAGATATGTTTTACATGATCAGAATGCACGAAAGTCCAGGATAATGTGTTCCATTTTTTGTATCGTTAAGTGCTTTATTTGCAAGGTTAACATGTCGTACCCGTGCAAAGGCATTACACGCCGCATTGTTATACATAGGCCAATGTCAGTTACGCTTACCTTACAGTGGGTAAAACGTGATGGGCAGATCTAGAGAGAAGAGGGAGGTCGGATTTTATTGAATTTAGGTCCCCCAGAGACTACTATTCCCCTTTAAGTCATTTGGTTATTGAAATAAACGTGTGCATAAAACAAAAATTCAGTTGATATGTAAGACGTCTACTTTACCACGGTTTTCATTCTCAACAGTACAAATACTATTGGTGCTGCAGTTTAAATAATTACCAGTATAAGTTATGGAGTAGCCAGCTAAACTGTAGGTATTCATTTTTGCTACTATTGCAGTAGTTGAGATTGCAACTGTGATTGCGCCAGTTATGATTGCAGGTGCAGTCTGAGGACAACACGAACCTAAAACCTATTTTGGACATTCAAACATCACTGAATCAGGTGTGCAGAGTATGAATGTTTTTTTATCGTAACTTACTTATTCAATTATGAACAAATGCAATTATACAAAGATCGAGGCAAATATATATTTACTTGCTCATATGCACCAGCATCTGGTGTCATTTGGACAACTGGGTAAAGGATGATAATAATAATAATGCTAGATGGCAAGTTATGCAAATACGTAAGCCGTTAAATTAGAAAATGGCCGAGGTGGCAGTTACATCATCAGATTCTCAGCTCCACCCATGCAGGCCTGTATTGAGGTAAATCGGGAAAACGCTCTGGGCATGGTATACTGGTAATTTGATGGTGATAACATTGACAGGTAAGTGGCACATTGTGAGTGGCTGAGGCAGCGGTGCTCGACAACTTTTACTTTTGTCTATACGTCACACCGCTTCATCTGTTACATAACACGAATCACATACGTCATTCTTATCAGATTATAAAGACAGTCACCAGGACATAAAAAGCCTCACCAAGAACCTGTGGCCACTAGAGGATACACAGCTGAAAGGAGAACGAACAAAAATCTCAAACTCGAACACAACGTCAGAAACTTCTGCACAGCAAAGGTAACAGTGCGGTGTTTACCTTCATCCGGTGTCCATTACTGACGGTAAGTAATCATTGCCACCTTGTGTTTTGATGATATTTATCTCAGATATATCATATCAAACCATGGAAGCATAACTGTCAGTTATTTTTCCCTGCTCAAGTTAAAACAGACCTTCCTTTGTTAAAACAAGTGCAAAGTGAGCGACTGGTATTACATTCTAACTTCTTACTGAACAAACATAAATGTACATACGGGTACAGTTCTTTTTACTTTTTGGTATTCTATCTGTAGATAGAATTTGAGTAGTCATTGCCACTGATGCAGGCAAGTTTTGTTTTTCACAAAACAAAAGAAAGAGAAACTGAATTGATAAGAATGCTGAATCGTTTTTTGTGGAAGTGAAAATAAAGCTAAATTTCGTATGTTTTTTCAAGGTCTTCAAACCACAGAAAAATATGAAGACCACTTTCGCTATATTGGCAGCACTGACCGTGGTCGCTGTCGTTTACGGTGCAAAAAATAAAGCTGGAGATAAACCATCACCTGCAGTAGCACCCTCTGTACCAGAAAAAGATGAAAAAAAGATTCCTTTTAAAACTTCTGAAGAAGATGATGGACAAGAAAAAGATCCAAAAGAATCGGGGAAATTAGAGGGAGATGAAAAGAAACAAGGTGGTCTCCAATTAGACAAAGGTCTGTCCGATGACGAGAGAGACCACTTGATACGCAAGGAATTGTCTAAACAAGGCAAGCTACTGGTGGATGAGCAAAGTGGAAAAGGTAACACACAGTATTTTCACGTTTTCAAAGATGACTTTACCGTATCATTAAGTGCAATTAAAACATACTTATTGACTTGGTCGTAATGAACAGTAAAGTGATTTCAGTAAATGTGTAATATAGCTTTCACGATATTATGTCTGCGCCATGACTTGTCGGTGATATTGCTACTTGGTTATGATTCAGTTAAAACCATTAAAAGCCATATATATACAAAAGCAATGGCGATAAACCCGTCACCTCGTCATGATTTCAGTCCGTCTTGTGAAAGCCGGAGCACAAGGGGAAGGAGTTCCAAAGTCATACATTGTCACGCTTAAGGAAAACGTTTCGAATAAGGGAGGTAAGTTTCCAGTGCTGATTAAAAAATCATGATAGCATTAGATATAAAATCATTAATGGGTATAATACGTTGACTTATTTCCCAATTCAAAGTCAGTTTGTATAATGGATAAAATAAATACTATTAAGAAATTAAAGCGTGGTTTTCTTATCCATGGTCAACGCTTTAATTTTATACCGTGTGATCGTTCTCTAAAATTATCAACCAATCACATCTTATCACTAATTTTTGCCAAGACGTCACGCAGCTTTAATTTGCAGCCTTTTGCGCAATTTTATAAAAGTAAGATGTCGTTTTTTGTAGCGTACGACCAGAGGGTGGAAACGTATTACCTTTATGACTAAACCGTCATTTCTCGATATTGGTTTGTGACCTTCATGGTCAATTAGGGCTTGGCCTCTGCGCCATGCATGAACAGCAGTAAGTCGATCCACCACACCTGGGTCTTTTTGTCTTTGACAAATGTTAAGTCGTCAAGGAAGATATTATTCAAGACCTTGGACTAACATCTACTAAGATTCCCTGTGGCTTCTTCAGTAACGTTCCTACAATTCACGATTTTTCTTTCTGTGCGTACATACCCTGAAAATGGTTAGCCGATCTAATGAGAACTATGTCACTTTCTCACCCCTCTCTAAGATAACCCCTGGTACGGCTGCGATTCCACGAACATTTCTTAAAAGTCACTAATTAGCACATGCAAGTGGTGTCGATTCTGTTGATAAGCATACCGGCAGGTATGATTATATGAACGGTAGCTAGTAATTAGACATGCGCTAGAACTTGCTTGTCAGTTTAACACAAAGCAGCTTATATAATTACCAGCTGAGATGACCAGGCAAGCCCCTACCCATCGGGGGCACAGACTGATTTCTCACCAGATATTCACAGATATGTCTCTGGCAAAGGTCACGGTTATTCTCTCTACGCCTCAGCGCAAATGTCCACATAATGATAACTGCAGCCCTGGTAGAGGTTGCAAGCCCCAATCATCGTATACGTGAGAAAGTTTATGGCACATCCTCCCTGTATTTTTCTCAAGAAAGAATTATCGATGCGCTTTTTCTTCCTGGGCAATGATTTCATTCGTTTTTTCTAGAACTTTTTTTGGCATTGGGGGCTTGAGAAAAATTTATTTGCATTTAGATGCCTATCTTGCGCTTATTCGTATAACTGGCATGATGGCTAACTTCAGTCGCCTGAGATACCCTTCATTCTGGGATTGAATAGGTTTAAAAAGGAGGCTCAAAATGGAAGGACTTCCGGTAGATTTTAATGATATGTATTTGAATAAAAACAAAAAATGTGCTACCATGTCGTTTTTTATTGATGCACAGCGGGAGGAAATACTCGCAACATGTTCATCGTACGTATGGATGTAAAATATTGCAATTTTTAATATAGTAACTTCAGGTCTTCTTAATACATTATTTAACTTTGCAATTACTTTGTATTTTCCAGTAAAACAGATGTTAAAAGGGAGTGGTTTGAGAGGCAAATCCAAGCGGGTGAAATTCAGCCCCAAAACGAACTTTGTTCTAATTGATGATGTCGAAGAAGAGTAAGTGGCAGTAAATGATACGCGGGTAGCTAAACCTCTGACATGAGATGAGATAACTTATATTATATCTTTTAAAAACAGAGTAGCCTACATTGTATCTATTATAGATTTTACTGAGGTGTGTCTGTGTGTGTGTGTGTGTGTGTGTGTGTGTGTGTCACGCGTGTGTTCAATGCAAGCTAATTTGATTATTTGTACACATTACAGACAATTGGATTCCCTAAGAGACTAAGTGGCAATGATGTTACACGGGTAGCTAAACCTCTGACATGAAATCACTTATAGTATATTCTTTGAAAAACACTGTGTGTGTGTGTGTGTGTGTGTGTGTGTTTAATGTTAACTATTTTAATTATTTGTGTACATTACAGAGAATTGGACTCCCTAAGAGACTATACCGATTTAATCAAGGAAATCGAACAAAACAACGTAGTCCATGCTGTTGATGATTGCGTTACCAGTCAACTTCAGAGCGCCTTATGGGTAAGTTGAATTTTGAGAAAGATCCAAATAAGAAATATAAGAAAATTAGATATTGTGAGTTACTGTGTAACGAATTTAGTTGTGAAATTAACCCAAGGTCTTTCAAAAATATCGATCTTAATGAGCTGGTCACTTGAACCATACGCCTTGGAATCGTCGCCAGTGCCTCACTTGACCAGCGCATGGGAATCAGTTTCTTGTGAAAGATATCAGGGACATTGGTACATAACATTATAAGTTTCAGAATTTGATTAATTTATATATATACCTTGAGGACTACTAATGGATGACGGAGAACATTTAATCAGTCATAGAACAAANAATAGAATAATCTCTTAATTATAGCTTTCTGAATAATAAGCAAGGGAATCCGATCAAATTAAGACTCGTGATTCAAATTTTCGGGTTGGCCTGGGGTTGATCTGTCATATTATCAGCACAATTTAAGGCAAAATAAAGTTTAATCTGAAATCAAAATCGTATTTTTCATTTTTGATGTTCATGCAAATATGCGAATATCTAGTGAAAAATCAATAAATGGCCCTGGTAGAGGGTAGTTCGTCATTGAAATACTTTGGAGTATCTATCACTAATACTCGAAAATTTTACTCGATCCGACTGCAATCTTATAACTGCTTCAAGTGACATTTATTTAACGGAATGGAAATCGAAAAGTTGTGAAAAAATAGAAAACGCCAAGGAAGTATCCTTATAATTATATCGTTTATCTGTTTTTTAATTTATTCACTAATTATTCTTTTGAAAGTAACAAATCTCCCTACCACATTCACCACTGTCACTTAAATTCAAAGGGTGCAAGGAGAAATAGGAATGACCGTGCGTGGCCATCAAGAAAATGTGATATGATACATTACAAAAAGATTTTTAAAAAATACAAAGTTAGAACACCAACAAAGAGAAAGTGACGCAAGTCTGCAGTGGTACACACTCATTTATATAATAGCATCTGCCATTTCAAACAATTTGCACTAAGTCAACTAGCTATAGAGTTCAAAATAAGAGGTAAACTAGAGGATCAGAGAGGCGATACCGCTTTCGGGTATTGTACCAACAACTGGAGTAAGCGCATTCGTATGGAAAACAAAACTAAACAAAAAGATACACTGCCGCGCCTCCAGTGCTGTGCTGGACAAGCTCTACAAAATGCACTAAAAAGTTTTCAGGTTTTTTTTGTTGAAAATTACACTATGTAACAAAATCATGGGGAAAAGTAAAAGTTCAAATCCAAATTTTGGACAAGGGTGCATTGCGACGAGCGCCACACCTAAACCCGTGCACCAACACGCAGGTTCTTGTAGTCGCAGTAACGGTGACATGGCAGCGGATACGGCGGACGAGACGGGTCGGGACTAAAACCATGTGTACCGCCAGCGCCTATGCTGATGGTACAATAAACTACAGCACTTAACATTTGAATGAAACTAATTACAGGTTACGAGAGTGGAATTTTATCTAGCAGTCGAAGATTAACATTCAAGAAGAAGATAAACATTCAACATGTAGCAAGCGGTGGTTTTCCCCAGGTGTGGTAACGGCAAAATACATCAAATAATGATTCACCAATCGTTCAAACGCAGGGGTATTTTCCTGGAAGTAACCCTCTGCAACGAACACCGATCCCAGTGCCGCAACCGCCCCAGCGACTAAAGGAGACGCCATAGATGTGCCACTCTTTACTGCAGTGGAAGTGTCGGTTTTATTAGTTGCTGAGAGAATACGGTCTCCGGGGGCATATATATCTACACAACGGCCATAGTTGGAAAAATCCGCCCTGGAATCAGACGAGGTGGTTGCACCTACTGTAATTGCTTTGGGGGCACTGGATGGGGAACTGAGACAGGCGTCTTCATTATCGTTTCCTGCAGCGACGACGACAGGGATACCTTCATCAACCAAGGCTGCAACGGCGTCGTTCGACGCAGTGCTGTAGCCTCCGCCTAAGGACATATTCACCACAGATGTGCGCTTTCTAGCACGCACCTGCTCAAGCACCCAGTACATTCCGTTTAGAACGCCCTGGGAGGTACCGCTTCCGTTGCCATCTAATACCTTCACAGCGATCAGGTGAACTTCTTTAGCAATTCCGTACTTTGAACAACCAACTGTGCCCGCGACATGAGTGCCGTGACCATGGTCGTCAATGGCGGCCGTTTCTGACGTGTCGGGAAAGCCAAGTGTCACTCTCCCTCCTGCAAAACACTCATGACTGGGTCTTATTCCAGTGTCAATAATATAGACATCTATTCCACTGCCGTTACCCCAGCTTAGCAGGCGATTGTCATCTCGGATTTTGTCAACTCTGTCCAAGCCCTGAAAAAAAAGTAATATATATTACATAAATTCGAAATAAGCCGAATTTTTGCCGACAAAAGGTCCGGGAAAAGGTCTTTTAGGATATATATGTATATCCTAAAAGTGCGTATGCGTGGTCCACCAAGATTGTGACCTATTTCACCGTTCACGTGTAGTTATTGCTTAGAAGAGGCAGAGCTTTATACCATGTAAGCCAAAATCAGGCTGAAAAACGACTCTACATAAAATCGGTGGTTATAATATTATCATTTGTCCATTAATATTATTTGTCTTCAAAAATACTATGGTCATTATTCTGATGATTTCATATCGGTGGCTTTGGGGTGAAAGTACTATTTTCGGTTTCTTAATGTTCTTTACTACTTGAGCTTGTATTTAAAAAATCCAACGGAAAATTGATGTGCACGAGTACTATATTTATCACTTATGACTATAAATTACACCCATTTCATCGATTTACATATTGAATGATAAACTGAATTTTTGTGAAAATATAAAAAAAAAATCCCTTTATGTAATATTTATCATGTGCGACACGCATCTTTTAGTTAATTTGATATCAATTATAGATTAATTTACAGTTGACATTTTGACTTTTTGGTAATTAAATGTCATTTATATCAATCGGTATGACGTTCATCATTCCCTATAAGGAAAGTGAAAGGTCAATACGGGGATCCAGAAGGCGAAAAAAGTTACCATGTAGTCAATCGTGCCTCTGCATGAGCTGTGAATACGTGTATGTGAACAGTGGATGCATCCCAGATAGTGATGAGAATGAAAATGATGATGTTTTGTAAATGTTGTAATGATTTAAAATAAAATATTTGATCATATTTTGCACGGTGTCATTGAATATTTACTACTTGTATACACGACATGAATAAAAGTGTTATGAATATCTCAAACATTTTGAAACTGAAAGAGGCTACAAAACTCACCAGTATTTAAAGGGTTTGCTTCATGCCGTCAGAATGGCCTGAANTTTTTACTATTAATAGATTGTTTTTATAATTTTTTAAATGGCGGGGATCGATTAAAACATACCTCTAGTGTATAGATTGAGTGCTGAATCTTCAAAATTCGAGAAATGGATTTTTACATGAACATTGTCCTTCCGTGACTGCTTCCGTGCTAAGGACGGCTAAAATCCTTTCTGAGCCTTTTAAGTTTTGAAAGAGGCATGATGCAGGTGTGTAAATCGAGGGGAAAGCGCCCAACTTGTAAGAATACGAGAGGTATATTCTGCTTTAAAATGAAACTAAATAAATAAAGTAAAAAGCAAGCTACAAATTTTTTAACAAAACACACCATCTTTCTTAGTTGTACTCACCCACAGTCCATATAAGTCAAGTACGTTGTATTCATGACAGCTTCTAAAATCGTCATTAACTTTCACTATAACATCTTGCTCGATTTCTTCAATAATATCTGTGTTCTTTCTTACTTCTTCCACCTCGCTACAAAAGATGGAAAGTGCATTACAAAAATGAAATTTAACACATTCGTCGTCGTTTTATTTTGGACCTTAGCTGCACTGTCTTTACAGTATAACTCCTGTTAGTATAACTCCTTGTACAGGATAACTCCTGTTAGGGTGAAAAGAAGCCCTAGCTTGTTCATGTGATTATACTCCCTAGATTTAGAAGAATTCGCACCACAAACGTTGTATGGGTTTTGCACGTAGACTTACCTTTCTGTAAGCTTCACCATTACTATGTCTGTTTCACTGTTAAATTTAATGTGGTCGCCTTTGTACCGCGGAATCGTCTCCAGAAACCGTGCAACTAAGGAGATAAAAATAGTAAAGCTAGCTGGTAAGCAAATAAAATACCGAGATAATTTTGAAAAAAAATTGCAAAATTGCATCAGCGCCCACTCGTACTCTCAATGGGAGCGAGGGTTCTATTTGATGACACGAAGAAAATAAATGGAACTTATTTGTATCGTTACAAAAATCGTTTTAAAAGTTGAAAGACAACGATTGTGTCATTTATCTTCCTTGTCTTCTGTTTAAAAAAAGACAATAATTATAAATACTCACATAGGAAGAGAACAGAGTTAAAATACTTCTTTTGTTCCAAGTCACTCTTCATATCGAGATATTATTATTATTATTATTATTATTATTATTATTATTATTAGCGTACATAGAAATAGGCCCCAATCGACCCCACTGTTAAAATAAAAAAATTTTACGTTAGAGGTATCAGTACCTTGTTTATCAGTTAGTCCTTCCTTCAATCGAATAACGTACTGGTTGCGTACCCCATATCCCTTATTTGCCTTTATAAGACGCGCTAGAATGTAAAATGTACACAGAATCAAAGCTATCTTCGTGCAGTCTTGCCTTAACTTGCCTTGGCATTGGGGCTCTTTACCAGTGAAATTGTCGTTCTATGCAGATCGATCCAACTCTGCGGGGGCTCACGTTGAATGCAATCAGTTTAACAGGCGTGTTTATCTGCTATTCTGATTGCCTTCAGCGTAGTCCTCGCGGAGTTGCATCGGCCGAGGTAGAACGATAGTTTCATTGGGTTTCGAGTATACTAAGATATACAAAAAATGTGACAACGACGTATGCAACTGAACCATATAAGATTAGTCAGGTGGCTTTGTTTAAAGCCCATATCTAATTATGCACGAGTAATTCAGTAGAAGGCCCTACCTTTTCCAGTTTCCTTCAACACTTTGATACGTCCTGCTTGTTGCAGTAGACTGCGAGTGTTAGCCACAATTCGTTCTTTAAATGCTCTTTCACCGTCTTCATGGATTTGCATCTGTTCTTCCTTCAATTGCTTACTGCTTATTCCATTCAAACAGAGAACTGCAAACAACGCCACTGCACCGTACAGCTGTTTCATTCTTGATGAGGAGACACACAGATGAAGTTAAATCTAAAAATAACACAAAAAAATTCAACAGTTTTGAAGGGGGTTTTCAGGCACCTAGGTGTTACCCATTAAGTACAGTATTATGTGTGCAGTTACATGTAGTATATACCTGGGATAAATGTATTGCGTGATACCATACGTGCGCATGTTAAAAGATACAAGCAAGAGCTAGGTTAGGAGAATGGATGGATGAAGTAGAAGATGATCCATCGATATATATACACCCCGTTACCCCTATTTCTATTGCTGGCATAGACACGCAGCCATCTTTTCTAGAAGCGTATACCTCTGTTATCCTCTGTTCTTCACGAAAGAAATCGAGAGAAACACAAGCCCCCTCTTCGTTGGTTGTCTATGCATGTGACATCTGCAAAAAGGGCATTGCTTGACCACTGTTCACCTTGACCACTTACTTCTATTCGAGCCAGTGCTTTGGATCAGTCCACTGTCCAGGAAAGCTAGGAAAGTTGACATGGCAAGGTTTTCAGTTTATTTTCAGGTTCAAGTCAGTAAATTGATATTCCTACTTAAAAACGCAAGTCACTTTCTAATGAATCACTAGCTCGTCGTCATTTTTATTAAATAAATACACCCTTTTTACTTATATTTTACATCGGCGTTTCAGTGGAAGGTCATTATACGGAAACTACAGTCCTCGCACTCTTATGTCCCACCTACATGTGCAACAGATCACCGCCAGGCAGGACCGGTGGCATGTGAAACAGGTCCTGTTCCCATTAGCTTATTCATTTCCTAGATTTTGGCCCACCAAAGATACGCTGCCCCTAACCTGTATAAATCTAAGGGAGGGCGAACACTCTGCTACATATACTCTTAACACCGGCAACGCAAATCAGTCGTCATTATGCGAGCGCAGAGTTTATGCTTAGACGAACTAAAAGAATTAAATTCGAAATTTATGAAAAATGAGGGATGATTAATAAAATATAAGATTCAGAATAAATTATTAAACGGCAACACATGAGTTATTCAAGCCGAAAATTTGTTAAAAATTCAAATGAAACCAAAATGTGTGTGCAGTGCGTTTTTGAGACATGGACGTTTGGAAAATAAATAAATAAATAAATAAATAAATAAATAAATAAATAAATAACACAACAGTTGTCGACAACATGAAACGCAGGCGTAGTACAGTTCACAGTCATGCATTTCATGCCAATGATTTTTTTTTTTTTTGGGGGGGGTAGGGTAAAAAACTTAATAAACTTGCTGTTACATAAGGGGGTATCCTGACCGGAGCCTGAACGGAGCCTCCGAGCTAGACGCTCTTTTTGTATCGTCATTTATTTTATTGTTTAACTCAGCAACGATATCGATCATGGAGAGTTTAATAGATTGTCATTGGTTTTTGTTATCTTACAAAGAATTCAAATGCATGCGTTGTACCTATAGCCCAACAACAAATGTGTCAAACTTATGAATTTTCATCAAAAGAACGTTTATTCAATGTTTTTTATATCAATCACTGATTAGAGTGAAGGCAGGAGAATGATAGAAGAGAATAAGAGTCTTTATTGATGGATCAAAAGTTTTAAGTTGCCCCTTGCACTGACCATTTCATTGCCAGTTGAAAAGGCAATTACAAAAAATGAGGGACTTGCTTTATAAAACATGAGAACAGGTATTTTTAACCTGCCCACTACTCAAAGCAACAGGTTCAATGTTCAGGGCATTTTAGGCAAGACCCCATCAAGAGAGATATGAAATAAATTAATCTTTAAGCACTTTTTTGGCAGACTTAAAACTGATATACTAATATTTGACCGAGCCTCTTCAGAATGTTACTTGAGTGGCAAACGTAGGCCCTACCAAAAATTGTTGATCTCCAAGATCACATGACTTGTGGTTTTCGTAAATGAATGTTTATATTTCGAGATGGTGTCAGTGTAAGGGTTAATTCTGTAATCCCTCCCCCCCCCCCCCTCTCACACACACACACAATCCACAATGGGCCCTATTTATAATTACTAGTGATACATTACAGAAATAGCTACTGATCCCGTGATGGGTTGAGCTAACAGCTAAGGTAGATATGACTGTGTAAAATTTGATAAGCCACGAGATAACACCCCAACGGAGAGTCCTATCAATTTCAGTTCGAACACATGTACAATAATAAAGCTGCGATATGCAACATCGTCACAGTGAAATTAAAATGGAAACCGTTGTACAGGTTTTGATTTTTGCTGCTCTGCTGTGCAGTGTTCTTGGAGAGGGAGCAGGTAAGAATCCCAGAGACAAGTGTCTATAATGTTATTTTGTAGACACACGTGATAGCGATAGGCCTATCAATAGAGAAAAGGGTGTGCTAGGTAGTAAAAAGCTGCTCTACTGGCTGGTATAACAGAGACGATCAGTTCTGAACAAGAGCTCAGTGTAACAATCTAGTTGAGCCAGGATGACATCAAGTATCGCGTAATATTTAGTACTTTCATAGAAATTCTTGTCCACTAACTACTGAACACATCGTTGAGAGAAATACGACTGGGCTTGATAAAGATGAAAACAGTATCTATTTGACGAAAGTGATTGGAATTCGATTTGTGTAATGTCCAATCGCCACGGGAGGTCAAGGTTGATTTCTGTCCCCTTCTTGTGCAATGACGTTATGCAGGCATTGATCAGTCCACGTTCATTATACATCAAACCATCTGTGTATAAAATGGTGTTAGGTTCTACCTGACAATGGTGGTGGTCTTTATCAGCACTTGACTTATTTTTAAAACGCCACAATTGGTATAGATTACGACAGCAACATATGTCTGAAAAAGATTACACAATATGTCTCGTCTGTATACAAGCTGGCTAGATATTTCAGGTATGTGTGGCAACCGCACCAAGATCGCCCTTTTCTAATCGTTCTAGGCAGGTCTACAGGTCGCACACCATATCAGTGATTGGTACTGGAATGAATAAATGAATGAATTAATTAATGCATGAATGAATTAATGAATGAATAAATGAATTAATGGATGACTGGAATGATATATGTGAATGATGCAATGTAGTGAGCATAAAAAAGCGAAATATCTGTCCTTACACCTCCGTAGGCTGCTTTGTGAATGCATTTATTTATTCAATTATTTTTTTTAATGATTTATAATACTGATGATTATTCCCTTTTTCAGGCCTATGATAGAGGACTGCATTGGGCGGAAAACCCAAGAAATGAATTACATGTTCATTTTGATTTGACACATTTGTCCTGTCTGTATAGGAGGCTAAGTTTATACAGATTTGCTTATCTAAATCGTTACTAAACTGATCCATAAAAAGCGTCCTGTGCTACTTTCTCCCCTGACACTAGTCTAAGCAATGCAGAATGTCTCTATTCTACAGGTAGTACCGTCTTGCATGCCTTTCAATAACCGTTGCAGGTCAAGACATAATAATAATAATGATAATAATTATAATTATTATTATAAATAATAATATAATATTTTTACAGGAGATCTCTGAAATATCTCAGAGGAAATAGTAACCATTTTCGTTACTAAATATGTATGCGCATATCCCCCAACAAGTCCTTGAAAAACTTTCTTTTTTCAGTAACGAATAACACACACTACGACTAGGCTGATAATAGTGGTTATAATGGAGAAAAAATTGAGTTGTATGTTAATCTGCCATGCCTACGGCTTAAAACGGATATGTGACCAAAACTTGGAAATATAGGATGATCCATGTTCAAAAATTAAATCAAAGATATCTGGCACGTGTTTTGTTTTCATTCAAACCTAACATAAGAATCGGTTGGATCTGGTATGCGTTAGTTTTTGAAACGGTGTAGTAAGGTGTGCTCTTACCTAATATTATCAGTCTATATTGCAGGAATGAAACTGAGGAGGAGTAGAACAAGCCCTTTTGCACCTAGAAAATATTTAGAAAGTAGCAACGCTATTAGGTTCAAGGTATCGGTATATACATTATACGCGTACGTTTATTGAGTACAGTTTTGTCAGACATATCCCCGTTCTGACTTCAGCAGGCCGAGAGAGAAGAAAAGCAAAAAGTCGGTGAACAATTCACCTACACTGATTTCAGTCGGAGGATAAAAGCGAAACAGATTAATGGGATTTGCCCGGATGATATTTGCTTTTCCCATAATAATTTAGAATAATATATACAGGGTTGCTACTTAATATGGAATATTTTTTATCATTGTTATTTTTGAGTGCTGATTAAAATGTTTTTGGCTTGATTCATCATGTATGTCATTGAGTGATAAAAACATCCAGTCTTCTATTGTGAGATATTTTGGTCAATAATATCAGATATGACATAAGATGCCATTCAAAAGAAAAGAACACCCCCAGAAAACCATATCAACATTTTGATGCCAGTATCAATTTTAAGCTAAAATATTAAAGAAAATGATAGCCTCCGGACAGTGAAATGTTGAAAAGTCATCAATAGCGGGTATGACTTCCAACAGCCGCTTGCAGCGCCCTCATCCTACATGGCATATCCTGTCACAAGATTATTAGAGTTTGGATGGGGATATCATTCCACGCAGTGATATTTGCCTGTCGTAGTTCATCACTATTTACCGGCCGATGACCATAGCTATTAATTCTGTGAGTTACTTCCGCCCACAGATTTTCAATTGGGTTCATATCTGGGGAGTTTGCAGGCCAGGGCAGTTGCTGAACCCATTGGTTTCGAAGAAAAAACAGTGATTTTGCGAGTTCGATGTGGGGGTTGCGCAGTCGTCTTGGTACACAAAGTTGTTCCTGAAGATGACTCTTACAAATCGAAGTATTGTTTGCTGTAGAATGGCTCTGTAGGAACCCTGGTTGAGGTTGCCCCCTAGGAAAACCAACTGGTTCACGGGCATGAAATGCTCCCCAAACAGAGGCGTTACTACCCCTTGCTTGCACCCTAGGCAGTACACAATAATCGTTTTATGCCTCTCGTACACGTTGGCGGAAACGAATTCGACCGTCAACCCTTAAAACTCCATATCTGGCCTCATCACCGAAAACGACGTGATTCCAGTGTTTTGACTGCAAACGCACGTGGTCCCCAGCCCATTGCAGACGTCGCTGTGTATAACCTGCTGTAAACAGTGGTTTCCCTACTGGTCTTCGTGCAAAATAGCCGACTTGCAGTAATCTCTTGTTCACGAGGGACCTTGAAACGGGCGTTTGAATGACATTCTGCCACTCTTTTCTGAGGACACTGGCTGTCTTTGTACGACCAGCACGGCGCGCTTTAAGGAGAAACCGATCCTGTCTTCTTGGTGTGATACCCGGACACCCTGGTCGACGTATTGGAGTAGGTGCCCCTGTTGTATCATTTCTTTGGAGGACTTTACTAACGGTTCCTGATAAATGTTGCCTTGCCTGGCAATGGCTGTCCGTTTTTGACCATTTTCTCTAACAGCAAGAATCCCATAGTAAGCTGCGTTGCTAAGCTGTCGAACCATATCTTCTCTAAGGTACCTGTCAAGTTTCAGAGCGATCCCTTTGTTGCTTCTCTAAATACACTCCAAAGATTGGCCAAACCCATGCGTTTTTATACAAGGGCAGAAATTGCCGAGAAGACCACCCCTCACATTACTGACCACAGAACATGCAACTGCATGCATCAATTGTTTCGAGAGTTGTGTGATAATTAGGTAACACACCTGGCTACACATGGAATGGCACCACAGTTTTGGATTTAAAGTAGTAAGAGAGAAAATAAATATTTTGTAGAAAATTAACTCGCCAAAAAATAATATTCCATATTAAGTAGTAACCCTGTATATGTATATATATATATATTTCTTCTCTGTTTCTGATATATATGTACAAAGAACGGTGACTTGTAGGCCCATGAGGCCTGGTGATGAACTCATATCATAAGTCACGTTAATAAATAAATAAAAACTATTGATGGACTGGTGAAACGCAGCTATCAATGCCTGCCGTGCCATATTCTAACAATCTCTCCCTCCCTCCCTCTCCCCTCTCTCTCTCTCTCTCTCTCTCTCTCTCAATAGTAAGACAGCTTCTCTCTAAGTTTTGATTTTAACCAACAATTTGAAAATTCTTTTCTTTTCGATTACAGAATGGAACTATGGAAGTGGATCCCATGGTTGGTAATAACTTTGGCACAATTAAATCTCTATTTGTTTGATAAGTTTGATGTTACTGTCCAAATATCAGTGGCATAATAATTTGGGTAATTCCACAAAAATGAACATTCGAGTGGATTGAAGGAAAGAAACGTCAGTGACGCACACGTTTTGTATAATTTTTGACTTGTCCTGTTGTTTTGCAGTTAACACTCTAATAACCTCGAATACCGAAATCAAACAGTAAATCAACAGTGAATAAAACGTTATATAAAACAATTGATTTTTGACAAAATGTGTGCGCTACTGACATAACTCAAATGTTTACTTTTTCACGGAAGGACCCTCAACTGTGCCTCTCAACAAATTTTACCTTTAAACGTTCGGTTGTGTCTCTTCAGAATTTCCACTTGTTACAATTATGTTGCTGTTGTGCATTTTAAAGAATTAAAATGCGAACACTATTACAGTCAACACTGAAACCACACCTTTATAAGATATGCTTTTTTCTATTGTAAAACAATGTACTGTAGCATAACCATGTTGATACTTATTAAAGTTTCTTTTGATGTTAACCATAAGGTCCCGCACACTGGAAGGACCAATCAGGATATGCGGCCTGCGGAGGGAGCCACCAGTCTCCAATTGACATCAAAACAAAAGACGTGAAAGAAGACAAGGATTTAGACAACATAGTTTTTTCGGGATACGATCAAACTAACGGGCCATGGACGCTTAAAAACAACGGGCACTCAGGTAACAAAGATCACTTTGTTTGTAAACAGTTATCACGCACAGTTAAAAAATATCAAATTATAAATAAAATTTAATTGTCCCTAGTTGTATGCTACTTTTTGAATGTTAGTTCACGTGAGTTCTGCAGCTTTTATAAATAGTAAAGGATTGGTTAAATGAATGAATACATGGGTAGATATACCACCCCAGTGCTTCCATAGTCTCTAAAATCATTACAACATGTAGCAATGCACACTGTATTATGGAGTTGGATGCAATTTGCATACATTGGAATAATGCAGTTCTTCTTTTCCCAAAACGTTTCAAAATTTTAGTACAGTGATGTACTGATTATCATTTCACTACAAAGCATAGGGTGTGGTGCTCAACCAGTAGCGTATACCCGTTTCGATGATATAATAATAATATGTAGTGTGGGGGCGTTGACCCACAGGGTGCTACGTACACGTATATTTTACGCTGAACATGTATATGTGAACAGTGTACAGTACAATAATGACACTGTCTATTAAATTGAATCCTAATTTGAGACAGGTGTGGACTCCAAGTAACGCATATAAACCATTTTTACTAGTTTCTTATACGACATCCCAAGGGATAAACCGTATTAATCGCCCAATCAGCCATAAAAGAGCTTTAAAACCTTTGTCAATTTTTTGGATCATATATTGACCTACTTATCTGCCCAAAATATCTGTCCAGGTTATTTACAGCATAGAAAGTAAGTAGAAAATATCCGCTCAAATAACTTTTACGGAAATATGAAACGATGATATTGCTCTAAGTAATGCTGATTGAAACGATACGTTGGCATTTGGTTGGCTATTGTGGCAAAAATTTGACTTCAAGTGAATCTTTAATGCAGCGTGTCTAGTGTGCTTTGGTACATATTACCAATAATCCTTTCACTGTTTCCATTCTTGGTGGTGGGTTATTTATGTGCTATGGGTAACAAAAACCTTCTTATGAGTAGTAGCTGGTGTGATGCACTTTGCCTGACATTCCTTAGCTCTGTAAACAATTTTATTTGGTACAATTCAGACCAAAATTATCAGTGTTACTCTAAGATTGTAGGCGTTTAAATGTCCAAAAATGCAAATATATGCTGTGGAAAATAATGCTGTTGAACAATAAATAAATGTGAAACGTTGTAAAGATAAAGGCTATTGACACTGAATTTAAAGGTGATATACATGTAATATTTTGAAATTCATTTCAGTTCAAGTGATAATGGGCTCTGGAAGCTATTCCATTAACAGCACGGTTTTTAGTACGCCGTACATGCTGGGGCAGTTCCACATGCATTGGGGGAATTCGAGCAGCAAAGGTTCTGAACACTTCATCGACGGGAAACAGTACCCACTAGAGGTGTGTACATACCATACATATATATGTATGTATATATAAGAATTACAGTCTGCCCTCACCAACAAACTCCATAATTGTTTATGGCGTACATCATATAAACACTAGCCTGTGATATATCTACGAAACCTTCTCGGAACATACGATAACTACTGTATGCTCAATAGTTCTTAGCCTTATTAACGGCCGCTTTCTGCTTGACAGATGCACTTTGTCCATTACTCGACGAAGTATCCCGATTTCGACTCGGCGCAAAATAAATTTGACGGCCTGGCTGTTTTAGGACTTCTTTTTTCAGTAAGTATGGGCTACTTTCACAATGCAGTGTTTAGCAAAAAATTAAGGCATTTGGATATGGAAACATGTGCATATAAAAAATCAGTTAATATGTAAGTCGTCTATTTTACCACGATTTTCATTCTCAACAGTACAAATGCGATTGGCGCCGCAGCTTGTAAGGCGAATAAAAATGCGGTGCATGAGTTTAAGTAATTACTAGTATAACTTGGTAGACAACCAAATGGTGTAGCCAGCTAAACTATAGGAATTCATTTTTGCTACTATTGCAGTAGTTGAGATTACAAGTGTGATTGCGCCAGTTATGATTGCAGGTGCAGTCTGAAGACAACATAAACCTAAAACCTATTTTGGATCTTCTTCCAAACATCACTGAATCAGGTGTGTAGAGTATTACTTTGTAATCGTAGGTTACTAAATCAATTATGAACAAATGCAATTATACAAAGATCGAGGTGTATATTTTTTACTTGCTCATATATAGGCATACCAACATCTGGTATCATTTAGACAGGGTAATTTAGACAGGGTACTACTACTACTACTAATAATAAGATTTATTAAAAGTCTTAATATCAGACTTTAGAACGTAAATATAGAATATAAAAGGCTATTTAAAGAAAAGGATGTTTTGATTACAAGAAATTGATTTAAATAATGTAGAGTTGGAATTGTTAGTTCACCAAGTCCTTAAAAATTTCTAATTATTTCGGAATCAAGATTAAATCCAGTTTGCTTATAACTATATATTTTTTTAATTTGGCTTCAGGTGCCAGTGTTAGATGTCCAGTTGTTTCCCTATTGAACCTGTTACCCAGTAATAAAGCATACTACCGCTACCGTGGCAGCTTGACCACCCCGGCCTGCTACGAGTCCATTTTATGGTCTGTGTTCCAAGAAACGGTGGGGATATCAGAATCGCAGGTAAATTAGTACACTAGGTGTAATTGATACAACTAGCAAGTTTAAAATGCGTTTTATCATATAGATCAATTCTAAACCCCATTGCAGTAAATGGTACTGATAAGGAAACCCTTTGTTTATACTTTCACTAACTGAAAAGTAATATTTTAATTGTATCATAGATAGCCATCCATGCCCTGCATTTTTCTAAACAATTTCAGCTTGATCAGCTGCGTAAAAATCCGTACTTCGCAGGAACGTCCAAAGAGCGCACGGTGGATAATTTTCGTCCTCTCCAAAAACTTAACGGCCGCGTTGTGTCCAAGATGGTTGTAAGCGTAAACGATGGGCTGTCCATCTATTCTGTGACCAGTTATCTACTTCTGCTGTCTCTTGCTGGACTCACACTTCTGCTGGGATAATGTGCGTCACAGCACTTTTTTGTTGAAGCTAGGTGACTAGTTATGCAAACACGACGTAAGCCGTTATATTATAAAATGGCCGAAGTGGCAGGCGCATCTGCTTATCAACTGAGAGTGTTATTTACACATCGGTACCTGCAAAATGAGGACTATTAACTTGCTGTTGAAAATGCTCTCCTGAATTGACTAATTTTATATAACTTGATGATACAATTGGAAAGGGTAGGAAAAGGATAATGTGCTGAAAACAAAAATAAATATCGAAAAGATTTTTATTGGACTCAGTCTTATGACTCTAATTCTTTTTCTTTTTCACACAAACACGACCTTTTTTTATGATAATGTATACGGATATGTTGGACTAAGAATAAATACAAAGTAATATTGCGCTGGGTGTTTCTCTACATAAAGACATACACGGTGTATTACGATGTGAGACCTACAAGTTACACTACAAATTCGTATTGTAACTACAAATAACATAACAGTTCTTGATTTACTACGTTCTGTCTTGTAAGCGTTTGGGTAATTCCAAAATGTTTAGATGCAATCAATGGAATGTGACCCTTCTGAATATCAATTGACACAATTCCCTACTACATTGAATGTGTTTGCTACTATTTTGTATGAGTGGGTTAAAAACAAGCGTCTTCTGCGTATATTTCTTTGTGAGATAATTTGCATTGGAAGTCCATTCCATGTGAAATGTATGCATTAAATGACTTTAAGCATGCACACAGGTAACCTTCATGCCCCGTTATTTAGGACTGATATGTTTTCATGTAAAATGGAAGCCATGGAACGAAATACAGATGACTTAAAGCGTCCAAATTAAGATTACTTGTTGAAGCGGTCGTCACTGCAGGATAAATAGTAGTTCAACAACAGTAAGTAGGTATGCTGACGTGTTATTGGAAATAACACGTTCTTACATTGTTGCAACATGACTCTCTAAAACTGTAAAGACTCATGACTCTCTAAAGACTCTCATAAACTCTCTAATACCTGTTTATAACGTTGTAGCTGCGGGAATTGAAATATATTAATTGACATTGGACGTAAGATCGTCAATGTAAAATGTGGGTGAATTTTAATTTAAAAAAAATGAGCCACTGTATTTTAAAATTCCACAAAAGTCCACATACCCGAGGCAAGAGTTAAGATAATAAGCTTGTTTTACTGACTTAAGCATTTTTAAGACTACCTATTTGGATTTTTTCAATATTAGCAACGTGTATATTTGAAGAAAGTGCTACTTCACCCTGCTTGTCGCTACAGATAAAAAAGTAGCAAATGGTTTACTATGTCACCTATGATAACTGAATGATTAATGTTCTTATTCATACACTTAGTACCGCCCTTAACGCAGGTCAATATAACAAGAACTCTTATATATTGGAAACCCATCCACTTTTTCACCTTTTCTAAAGCAAATGATTATTAAATCGCACACGAATTTATTGCAAAAGTGTCTGTGCTTATTACTAAATAAATTGTGAGGCATATCTCCCCTAAGTCCAGCAATGTCGTAACCTGTGATGTGATTATTGACTTATTGGCGGGATTTTCATTTTATCGAATCTTTCTATTTTATTTTGTCCGACCAACGATTCACTGCGTCAAATTGGGGACAAAAGAAATGCTTCAAACATTCACTCACCTAAGCCAACTGAACAGGAAGAGAGTGACCTTGAGAATATATTCATTAGGCATTTTGAGTCGGAAATCAAAATCATCTCTTATTTGACTCCTTTAAATGAAAAAAAAAAAATAAAATTTGCGAAATGATTGAGAAATAAATAACATCAAAAATGCTTCTGTGGTCGTTAGCGTAACGGAATTATGTATAATATCAAGTGCACATAAAATTCGTAGGAAACACACTGGTGCTCAAAAATTGCATCATTATAATGTTTCTTCATTTAAAGATTTTTTCTTTTGCACATCTTTTATTATTCAAAGTAACAATTCTTATCGTTAACTGAAATCTTTTAGTGGCGGATTTAATAAAAAGAAAATACAGTTACTGCCCTGAAAAGCAATTTTATCCTATAATATTGAAATTTCACTAAGCTGTGATACTGAAATATTTCACACCTCTCTTGCCTCTGCGGAAAAATTGCTTGTGTCTCTCAAATGAGACCAACAATTTGTAGCTGTTTTCCATTTGGAGTTGAATGTTCAATCAAGTCGAATTGATTTCTTATGCTAGTAACAAACGCGACATGGCAACGTACACAGGAAAGTTTATAGGCGCAGTTATCAGGGGCATAAAATTGGACACGCAACAAAAGTTTTCGAATTAAACAGCCATAAATATCTCTCATCACCTTTAACTGCCAACGGTTTATAGGACACTTGCTATTCTTATTTGGATTTTTAAAGTCGAATCTATTATAAAGAAAAGAATGATAATGAAATAGATATATTAAAAGAATATTATTCAGTTACCTTACTTCTTGAAGTTTACTGTACATATGTCTCAGGCCAAATTGAAATCTAAGCAGATTAAAAATCAGTGAAGGCCAGGTTAAAATCCACAGTCACAGACAATTTAAAATTATAAGTAGATTAATCACATTCCCAGTAAAGCCATTTTTAGCTATTACAATTTATGTTATTCAAAGATAGAGTATTAGAAAGAATTTGTTTTTGTTGGTGTTTGAAAGTGATTTTCACTCCATTTATAAAAGTTAACATCAAGTATTTGAGTGTTTTTACTTAACAGACGGAATTCAGCATGAGAACAAACGTCTTCAAAATTATCATTCTATGCGGCTCTTTGATACTTATCAAAGAAGCCTTGGGGATTGCTACAGAGGCTTGTGACACCACCTTTACGACAGCCGCAATTGGGATTCAAAACGCCAGCGTCATTCTCACCGGCATGATGGCCTTGTACAAACCTGGAGAAGGAGGTTACGGTTGCAGCGCAGTACCTGACGGTAAATAGAGAATTGACCATCTCGCGAAAGATATGGAACAAATTATAAATTTTGATTTCGCCTTCGATTCCTTTTCTCGTCAAATCAATCTTATTCTATCAGTCCGCGTTTTCTGATCAATTGCTAACTCTATCAGTGTCTCACCAGTCACCTTGCGTGATATCCAACTTCAACGGGTTTTTAAAAGAATATGAATAATCCTTAAATACTATAAAATTTATCAAAAGTATTACAAAATTCGTAATTGTAAAATGATACTATTCACCTAAGCATAAGGGAAATGGAACAAAAGTTCTTTCGTTGGCAAACGACTTTTAAGTGAAAAAAACTATTTTTCTTTACAGAAGAGTCGAGAGGAAATCTGTGGTTTTAGTCTGGGGAGAGGGTAGTCGGTGTCCTATTCAGCCAAATAGGTTTTTGGTTAAGCTTTTGGTAAATTGTTTCATATCTATGTTGCAGCTTAATGTTGGAATATACATGTAGATATGAAACTATTTACCAAAAAATGACCACGATTGTTACCATAATGCATTAAATGTTGTTATTCGAGCAGTCCGATGGACGAAGGTCTTTGAAGCAATGCGATGGTCCATTGAACTTCTAAACAGAGACAGCGGCGTGTTAAATGGAAGAAGACTCACCGATACTTATATACCTGGCGTGAAATTTGGTAGGGAAACATGGCATTCGCCATACCAAAAATCTATGCTTATGAAAAAAATAAAAAATTTAAAATCTTATTGTCCCTTTGTGAATTTCTATAAATCTACTGTCTTTTTCAATTAAAAATAATTTAACTTTTAACTGTATATTTAAGGTTTCCTACCAAACATCAATCACCATGCCACAGGTACTTTCTATTCAAATTGTAAATATTATTATAGAAACAATATGTAGGGCTGTACTTTGAATATCCAGGTCTGCAGATCACAGCCACGTGTGGCCACCCAGAGACTGCTCTCACTGCCCTGAAGCAGACATTCCCTGCCCTGGTGACCACGGAGTCCCAGTGTGCGCCTAACGGGACCAGTGTGCTGCCAGGTAAATATGGAGTATACCTCAGAGAAAAGCACAAGTTGCATGACCTATTATTATTGAACGTTTTAAGCTCACGGATTTTGGTACCTTTTCCTAACCAAAGCTGGTTTCGACCCTTTACGTAACGTTCCTCCTTGTTTGCGGGGGGGGGGGGGGGGG
>NW_019775461.1:294033-343057 GCF_001039355.2 Lingula anatina | reverse complement strand
TTACAGTGGGTGCCTCGGAGGTCGTTTGGTGTTCTTACCTGCTAAAACCAGTTTGGTGTTCGCTAAGGGCTTTGAAAAACGCATTTTGGTGGCAATTTACCCCTCGTTCTGAACGGACTAAGTGTTTTTTGTTTAGTTGCAGCAGCGTATCCCGAAAGACAGTGGGTCCTGTACCCTGTAGGTAAGATTTTGATACATTGGGGGTGACCTCTGTGTAGGTGCATCAGTCTGGGCATTACTCTATAAAACTGTGGGGACCGTTCCGTTTGGCGCTATGATCTGTCTGGTAATGTCTGTCTTTTTCGCGCCATTCTGCCATAGATTAACAAATTTGTAATGCACTACTTGACTCATCTTACGCACTGCAAAACTGACCGCTTGCATGCAAAATTTCAAATTCTTCTATGCAGTGGTTGCCGACATATGGGTACTTTTTTGACAGAACCAAGCTTTGCCTAAGCCAAGCTTTGACCAGCCTAAAGGAACACTACCCAACTAAATCACTACATATTACATAATATAGCAGCGCAACAGACATGAAAGTCAGTTAATTGGTAGCGACACACCTGACTACACACTTCTCCATTCACAAATCTTATATGAGATTGGAGTTTTTTGAAAAAAGAACGCATTTTTACCTAGACATACCTTCGAAACTGAAATATTCCATATTAAATGTCAAGTCTGTATAATATGAATAGATACAATAGAAATATATTCCATCTGCAATTGGAGTGTAAGGATGATCTGAAATATCAGTAGCATGGTATAATAACACTGCCATTGTTTTGGAATTATTAAATATTTTTCTGATTTAGAATTTATTGTATTGTAATGATAAAAATTCCTCCAGAGGAGTGACCATGCTATGACTTGTCTCTATCGTAGTCTAGTTCTTTCATACAGATGGATTAGTTTTTTAACAAGGCCTCCTCTCTCATTCTATTGAAACTAGTTTACCTTTTCACTAAAGAAAAGGTAAGCCAACAAATCCTGTAAAAATTTGATAATATTTCATGTGATTATCTAGGTGAACCAATAGAAATGTATTCCACCTATCCAACGACGACGCGAACAGGTGAAGTGTTCGCGCCAGGATCCACCACTCGCTCGTTAGATGACCCTGCGTATGTGTATGCTGTCAAACCTGCCAGACGTATGTAATGTACAATCCAGCAAAGTTCAAAAACTTGACTCTTAGTATTAATACGTCTTTCATGGAGGTTTCATAAGCAAGGAAGACAAATAGGTGAAAAATTAGAAGGACTAGAGGGACCTTCAGGCATCTTAATTATTTTAGATGAGAAAACAATATTTATAAAGAGCGCTTATCTTTGTTTCACTTCTAGACTAGTTGCTCGCGACTTAATTTCTCTTTATAATTGCATATTATGGAATACATACATACACTGAAGTATACTATTTAATTTTCGTGCTTTTAATTATGGCGAAAAAAACACGACAGAATCAATGAACAACAACAACAATTGAATGAAGACGTTCTTTTCATTTATAAAATGATGTAAATACATTTATAATGATTAACATGGTAAATAAGTAAATATATGTGTAACAATGTTGATATTTAATGGAAATATACAACTGTTTCTTTCTACTGGCAGTACTATGGCTGGTTTACACTTCATGCTCTTGGGGCACTCTTGTTTACAACTTCAACCAATAAAGGATTAAATGTTTAACGTGGATTACAACTCATTCTATTATATGTATACTATATACTATACTTATGACTATGGAAATAACCACTTTTGGCAATTTAAGGATTCAAAATTGCTTACTATAGACCGTTCGGAGGAATATCATCATTAGTGCAGCACTCTAAAAACTTTTTCCCTCGTACTAAAAGTTCTTGAAATGCTTTCATATAACCTTTTGCTTGGCTTATAATGTCTTTTCTATCAAAATTGCACAAAGCGGTCTGTAAGACGAATCTCGCAAAGATGTTTTTAAATTACAACTACATGAAGTTGCAGTCATGAGTTTTTAAACTTTGTTGTGAACTCCAGAAATTTCGTCGTTCTAATGCACCAATTCCTACTCCTTAAGCACTCCTTAAGTTTTACACGCCATAACAAATGAATACATAACTTTATTAGTTTTTTAAATGAAAAAAGGTTAGTTGGGATTCCATTTAGGCTATAGACCCTAACTTACATACTTTCCTCTGTACATTTGCTTTATACAACGTGAATAAATAAGTTAAATATTTACGATATGAAGTAACCCATCAGGTTATTTACCTAGTTCACAATTTGTTGTGTAATTTGACTCAAGACACTTAAATGTTAACTTTAAATATAAAATATATAAGTACTTGTTAAATTATAATCTTGAAGTAAGAATATTGAAATAACACTAAAGAAACAGAATTTTAAAGCTGTTTTTACTATGTCGACAATAGTGTACTGAAGCGTGAGAAACTTGATACAAAGTAAGTCAACCTGGAATTGCATTAAACTGAAAGAAAAGATATCGAAAAGAGCCCTTTTGATGAAACCTTACACATGTCATTTCTAAGATAAACTTATGTGTGACTTGAAACGTAAAGGTGTTTTTACGTTTGAAAGGTTCCTGTGCAATTTCTGAGCGGTGGTAAAACGTGACTGCCACATTCCTTTGGAAAAGTTCTTAACGTAATCTTTCTTTCGGAGCCTCTCTTATATTTTCTTAATTTAAAATAAAACATGAGGAATACTGTCAGATCTAGGTATGGCACTTGTTTATGATTAAATATTCTAATTGTAACATCCGTTTCCGGCATTTCGAAACTTCACTACAGTGGACCCAGGTCTTGATACGATTTGGCCTCTGAAACAGAAAAAACATAAATGTTATTGTAACCTTAATGTCACAAGCTGAATTTGATTATTATAGCTTGAATCACTCCTGAAATGCAAACTATGACCTTTTTTATACTTAAGCAAAAACACATTTTAATTCAAATTAAACTTTTTCGCAAAAAAAAAAAAACATTCTTTCATTTACACGTACTTTTCATATTGTGCTTGGCCTTGTTCGTTGACGTAGGGTAGGCGTATTCAGATGATGGTTTACTTCTAGCATCCAAAGTATGGCTTCTTGCAGCGTAGTCTACTGGTGTACCTGGTCTGTATGGTCTACCATAACTGTAGACGGAGCCACCTCCGCCTCTCTGTGACTTTAATGTACCCGGTGTACCATATATGACATTTGGTGGCGCACTTCTCATGGTGTTACTCTCGTAAACGGACCCTGGATGTCGCAGAACTAAGCCATCTGAAAAGATCATATACTCACATATTGGAACACTGTTTTCATAAAAAAACTTTTCAATATCTTCTAAGATCACGGTTGAATAATACATGTATTCGTACTGCTGTAAAGTATTTTAAGTTTACTCAGTATCTAAGTGTTCACGATTTTCATTAAAAAAAAACTGTTTCAAACTCTAAAATTACTATTAGACTGGATAGATTATTTCATTTATAGGGGCCTTAAATAAATTCGAAAAAATATCTCTTACGTGGATCATTGACGCTGTGCACAGATCTTGACAGGGTGGGAACGTCCGTGTACAGGCCGTTATCGTGTGGCGGTTGTTTGGAAGGGAGTGTACCATTGACTCCTCCAGCGTATGCCCCATTGTTAACATACACCACAGAACCTGGTGCTTTATACACGCTGCCTGTCATTACACTACCACGATCCCACTCGTCTTCTGCCTTAAGGAATTTGTCAATGGTCATACTTTTTAAACGTTTTACTTTCGGCAAGAACATGACAAGGAGGATTAACGTCGCTGTGCACCAAAGTCCAAACGCAGTTGCGGGGTCCCAGTAATCGGAAAAGTCTTCCCGTGAATGTGGAGAAAGGTGACCGATCAATGCCCATGCAATCCATAAGGCAGCAGTGGCACCAGCTGCGATTCCAATTAGGATATTCTCTCTGTGATTTGATTTAACTCTGTAGGATCTTACAGCCAGAATTATACAGAGGAGAATCAGGAACATGACGTAGACAAGCGATAAGACGTGGCTACTAAAATGTAAATGTCTGCAATACCATGTTTGTCCCGTGACCCAAACTCCTTGGGCAGGTTCTACTATTAACCACGTCGAGTCAATTCCAACCTGGACAAGGAGAATGAATAGGAAAAGCAGTATTTGGAACACGCCATGAAGATAACCAGTCTTCTTTGATTGGAAAATATTCATAAGCTTCACAATCAGCACACCAAACATAAAGGCGTAGCAAAATCCAATACCAAATCGAATGATACCACACGTTGCCGTGGTCTGATACGGTACGTAGGCGAAAAGAACCAGATAGCTGAGAAATATACCAAACAAAAGGAGCTGCCCCAGCCACAACACTTTCCACTTTGAGAATGGGGTACCAGACACCTTTACAATAATGTAGACCTCAAATACAATGATCAGGAGAATACCAAGACTTGACAGCACAAGAATTGCGATAACCCAAGAGTCTTGTTTCCGTATTCCTGACGGGGCCTTTTGCTGCTGTGGGGCGGCGGTTGGTTGAGTCTGTCCGCCGTTACCACCATTAGTTGTCCGCAACGTAGTGGACGTAGTAGACGCGGTGGTAGCACTTGAAGTTTGCTCTGCAGAGATGGTGGTGGTAGTGATGGGAGAAGTAACGGCTTCACACACTTGACAAGTTGGACAAGTAGAACTGCCCATATTTGGAGGCTGGGACAATGGTGTTCCTTTCACATATGTTTCTATCTGGAAAAAAATCAATTGTTTAAGAAAAATTGCGCAAGTGCCTACTATAAAAAAGTGTCCTTTTTCCGCTTTGTACATACAATGATTATTAGGTGCCACACTGTTGTCGTAATTTACTTTATTATTATTTAAGTACTCAACATTTATGGTGCAATCGACTTTTTAAAAATGGGGCGACATAAACTGAATATTGGAGGCAGGAAGGTACAGAAATATGAGTATTCAGTGACCATACTATTAATTCAATCAGTTTCATTTCTTCAATTGCTTGCCTGCCAAGCGACTTAATGAAGCCTTAAGTTTCAAATATTTCTGAAAAAGTCAATAGAAAAAAGGGACATGACTAATTAGTCCCCCTTATTTTAGGTACATCTATTTTAGGTATATCTTAGTCTTTAAATGGACTGATTAATGTAAGTATCACACTGTTAAATGCAGTATTATGAATCTGTATGCACTAAATAACCGTTTACAAAATTCAGACATCATGAACATAACCGCCCCTTTAAGGAAACCGCCAATTATCTTTTTTTATCAAAAAATACGAATATGCCTGCATTAAAGGTACCCACTTACCAATTCATACTGGTTGCGATTTGCACTAAACGTGTTAATGGCAAAATTCACAACTGCTGCGTCTCCGTTCCCCTGGAAAGAAACCCCAGGGAGTGAAATTTTAAGGATTTCTGCATAAATTTTGTCTAACTGGGCGTCACTGTTTGAGAACTCGGTGCAAATTTGGTTGACGTTTGGACACATGGCACTCCGGGCATTCTCTATACCATGGAGAGCGACGTCAACTGCTTGAATAACGTACGCAGTGGATAAATCAATCTCAGAAGTATCCAAATTATTGGTGTTAGGCTCACAAGGAACCCCCCTGTTCGTGGAGCCTGGCAGATCGCAGGCAAATTTTTCCTCCCAGAATGACGCAAAAATTGGGTTTTGAGTTGTGAGGTTTGTTGTTGGTCTGAGAGCGCGGTAGTAGTCACGAAACGCATTGAAGGAATCCATGTTACCGGGCACTAACGATAATGTTACGGCCCCGTCAGCTGCCTGCTCTACGCCCTTGACTACTTGCATGAGTGTACCCCATGACGTAGTGGACATAAATGTAAATTCCCTTTCCGCACCTCTCCTTTTTATTGCTTGTAACACATTTCTAGCCTCCACGTGAGTTCCAAAGATGATGACTCCTTTGGTGTTTGGAAACGCACTTAGTTTGTCAACAACGCCGTCCATAACTGCATTGTTTACAACGAGTGGTAATTTAATCTCCTGCGCAACGCACAGACCATTTTCGACGGCCATCTTTTTAAAATTTTCTTTTCCCGCGGTTCCATCTTCGTCTGCCCGGTACACTACTTGCACAGCGTCCCAGTTTGACTGCGCCTTGATAATCTCGATAAGAACTTGGGATTGCTCACTGTCTGATGGCTGCGTGCGGAGAAACGTTTTAAACACATTTGTGTCGCTTAATGTGGGGCTGTTTGCAGAATGACTTATAACAGTCTTTTTCATATGACCTAATATTCTGCCGGCTTCCAAAGCCTGGCTACTTCGTGCTGGTCCAATATAAGCTAAGATATTGGAAGGCTTCACTGGTGGATCAGCACCATATGCCAAATCACAGCGTTCCAAATTGAATAGGTACTGAACAGCCTGGTGGGGCCGCGTACAAAAGTCAAACGCCAGCCCCCCAACATCCACACCTTCGAATAATTTCGTCTCATTGTATCGCTGACGAAATGTCTTCAGCGCCCAGAAAAATGCCTGCATGTTTTGTATGCCCTTTTCTCGGAGTGCTCCACATTTGTATGGGTTGGGGTCGATCTCGTGCACATCGAACATGCCGGCCAAATAGAAGTGATTTAGAGGCTGGTCTTTGTTTGCCACTAAATGGGCGTAGGGCTGCTGTGAAGCACAGCTCTGTGACGGATCACATTCTTGGCTGTAGGCTAATGTGAGGACGGCTCCAAGATATGCAACTGTTACAATCATTATGTTCATCTGAAAGTGGATAAACATGACTATTATAACTTATATAAAATTAATATGTGTTACATACGGTGTATTTTGTAATGATAATAATGATAATGTAGTCTTACATGGCGCTTTACAGATTAAGAGATAAAATGACAATTGAACTAGATGTAAAAATGACAAATTAAAAGTAAAAAATAAAAAATACAACTAGCTAAAGAAATTCTAAAATTATGAGTCTAAGAGTTACTAAATTAGAAAAATCTAAAAAAAAAAAAAAATAGAAGATTAAAAAATAAAATGTTGCTTTATCAATCACTACAACTGATAAAAAATGTAGATCTTTAAAAGTCAATATTTCAATTATTTTGGTATATATATATTTTTTTCTTTTTTTTAAATTTCATCTTAAACTCTATCACATCGATACAGGAATGTAACTGTTAGCTTTCTCATTACAATTATGAGTACAGTAATTTAATGATGACGCAGTAATGTCATAATTACAATTATGGGTACAGTCTTTTGATGATGAGATAATAATGCCATATTAACAAAAGTTATAATGCTCAGAAGGGTTAGACGACGTTGTCTCTAGATAAGGACATAATTTCAAGTAAATAGAAAATATGAATCAATATAAGTGAACTGTAGGTTTTCTTTTTAATTTTCAAAAACCTCTGTCAAAATTTATTACAAAGAAAAGCACTTACATCTATCGCACTTATTCATTTTAAAAGAATACTAGATTTTATTGCCAATGTTAAGAATATAACTTCTTTGTGCAAAGTTGTCCAAAAACAAAAACATTGTTCTTTTAAACTACCTCTCAAATAAGGAGCAGCGAGAGGAGGATGCCCTAGGAGGAACTTTTAACAGTTACAAGTGACAAAATACAACAATTCTAAAAAGGTCTAACAACCATGATGCCACGCATTAGGGCACATAACGCAGTTGTGCTAATGTCACGGATGAATAATATCCAACATTTTTTTATCAGACAGGTGGGGAGATAATAGTCAGTCGGTCCATCTTGATATCAGACGGCATGTATATATCACGCGTTCAGGTTAGGTGATATTAAAAAAGAAATCTGATGTGAATCAGTCGCTGTGAATGATGATGTACAGTGCACAGTGGAGAAATCCTTAAGTATTGTGTATTCCTCGAAAAAAAAGGATAGCTAGTTTCTGTTAAATAAAAGTGATTTGGGTTCACCGCAAACAGATTTTCTTTTGTAACACTTGAATTTACGTAGCACCTAAATCAGTCCACTACTGAATTCAAAAGATATAAAACCACAAGCAAAAGGAAGGCATCCATCAAACCGCATAAATCCGCATAAAAACCGTGATCTTAGAACCAAACAATTAATATTTCATACCTCTGTTGAATATTCCACACAAATATCTCAAACAACATCTTCAAAAACTCGACTGCATCAACTTACTGCACTTTGTCTACGGTCGTTTGACATTACCTACGGCCAATGCCTAAATCTAAATCTAACTTGTTATTAAACTCATATAATTTCGATTCACCCTGGGCATAGCGCTTATCTTCTTACAACTTACCGTGATTGCTGATAGCTTTTCTTTGAGCTAAATAGAAATTATGTACTTTATATATATAGGCTACATAGAGAGAGAGAGAGAGACCTAAATATATTGGTTTACACACGTCCCACAAGAAAGTAATGCGTCACTAGTAAGCAATGATATAGTGTAAACATTATCCAGGTTATGTTGTCTTATTGGACCCGTGTTGCAACCTGTGTCTGTCCCACCCTCATCAATCTACCTCGTGAACCCAGCCTTCTCTCCCCGTCAACATATCATCTACGTCACTTACTCAAATGTCTTTTGGGGTTTAGGGCCAGGCAGTTCTTAAAATAAACGTGTGATTCTCACTCATTAGAAGACTCATCATTTTATTTGGTCCATGAATCACACTTGAAAGACCCTTGGCTATCGCCACTGGATTAAGATGAATAGACAGTACAATGCAACATATACATAATATCAATTTAAGCTAATTGTTCATCCTTCAAGTCTACCCAAAGTGAGCACACATAAAAAGTCTTTTAAGGTCTCTTTAAAGAGAAAAGAAATAAAGAAAATGGTGTCAATCTAATATCCAAAGTTACGCCCATAATGAGATATGTATATTTTTAGTGGATAACATGGTGAATGTTTCGATTTTTTTTCCAAAGTCACTGACATACTCACCGAGTCATTTCATGATAATTTAAAATGATGAGGACGTGTATATTTACTATTAGTCTCTGAATTTAAAATCAATTCAGTAAACGCAGTGACATTATTGCTGCATTAAGCCCGGTGTTGATGCAATGTACAGACGTAGACTTCAAACGCAAGGGTGCGTCCTCCAAATTGACAGATTTACTTTTTATATAAATATGGAATAGCTTTTAGACATACGGAACTTTCAAATATTTTTAATATCTCATTAATTATCTTGCAGCTAAATGTGACTTGTGAGGGTTTGCTAAAGGTCGTGCGAAATACCAATGGCATGTAATCGAGTTTAGAAAATGGAAATGAAGTATGACAATATTATCTTGAATAAGGCGTCAAAAAGTTGGTCAGAAACGCCGTGTTAATTAGTAGAATTGTGTACACAACATATAATGAATTTAGTGAACTGGATTTCGCATTGTGCCAGATATAAGTTGAGATTTGACCACTAGCGGATGATCTGATTATCAGGTGTAACGTCTATGATCATCTTGTAAGAGGGTGATTAATACGACCTCGGGTAATAGTAGGGAAATAATCAGTTATTAGGTGTTGAAAATGCCTTGTAATTGACATTCTGCGTCTCATTTGTATTATATATATAGAGAGAGTCAGATACACAGGTCGCTTCCCTGCCATTATGCAAGTTCATACCATTATCGTCAGCAAGTCAGGATATTTTACCGATGAATGGAAATATTTTCCGATTAAAATTTTAAAAGTAAAAACATCCGCGCGCGCACACACACACACGCATAGAAAGAGGGGGGGGGGGGGAAGGCGGCGGTGGTGGTGGTGTAATTATACACCAAAATGATATGAAGAATACATGTACGCATAAGGGGCTGCAATAACTATCAACTTTTATAACTAAACAAAGCATAAATACCATGTATGTTAGTCATCCAGTCGTAAAGATATTTTTTTTAAAATCACCAATTAAAAAATCGTCTTCCTCAGTACACCGACACGAGATAAGCAGTGTCTTTGTTATGATAATCGTAAAAGACTCATCAATACACATCACGTTGTGCATCTTCCCGAGGTGGAAAAAGTTTCACAATATTCTTTAAGAGAAAAAGGGAGCTTTTTTCTTCCTCATTCTATACCTAGATGAAAGATGATCTCTTTTTCAACATGCTGTAGACGTACAAAAACGTCTGCCTGATAAAGCGCAGTTGATATTGACACAAAGTTGGAGGATACATATTCAGTCTCCGCCCTAAAAGAAAACTAGTTCTTGTCTTACTATTAGCCCCCTTGGTCGCCCATTACCGGTGCATGTTCAAGTCACCTGCTATAACACCACTCAATACAGGAACTTGCCAAATATGTACAATAAAAACAAACATGACAGAAAGTTATATTGTGTATCAAAAATGACATGGGCTATTTTGAAATATAGTCTCGCATGGTAGTTCCATGCACTACCTGATTTTTTAATTACAAGTTCGCAGGCGGGCTAAGATCATGCTTGTGTTACAATAATAGTGATAGCCTCACCTTAGACTCACCTTTCGTAATGACCCAATATTCCATTTAACTCAATGGGTGTTGGAACATTAAAATGCATCAGAAGTTCACATACCCCAACCATACTAACCATACCCTGATGTAGGGGAGAACTGCAATTCCCCTACATTTAACACCTGCCCTCAAATAGCACGTACACTTTTAACTTCAACAAAACACTTAAAGACCCGTAACTTTAACTTAAGAGTTTTGACCCCTATATAAAGAACAAAAATTGTAGTGAAGTGCCTACCTCGTCGTCTTTGTGTACAGTGCGCTGCTCCTAAAATCTAAGTAGCTGTCCTGAGTAAAATCATGTGTGTCGAGCCATCAGACTTCACCAGGTGTGCAAAGTGGGTCGGGTCGGCAGTAGCGCTCAGAAACCATCCTTTAACACTCCAAGTTGTCACAGGAGGCCGGATACCAGTGAGGATAATGCATACAACCCGTTACCATACATGGGTAATTATTACCTGCAGTCAACCGTGGGATATCTCAACATTCCTTTAAAAGAGCGAAACAATTTACATCCCAAAACTTGCCCGACCTGTTTTTAAACTACATTAATTCATGCTAAATGCCATTACACTTTATGCAGGATTGCGCCAATTGTCGCGCAGTATATACCTGTCCAAAAGGTAAACAGGAGCTGGCATTCTCATATTTCACATAGATGAATTCCCCCCAAGGGTCACTGCTGTGTTAGTTGAGACATCATATTGATGCTTTTTTTTCTGTGACATTCAGGCGTGAAATCCATGACCAGCGACAGCAAATAACGCTTAATTTTACCCCCGTTTCGAAAACATTACAGAAAATATACATATTTGATTATTTGACAATGTGGTAGAACTTAGGATGACCCTCATTTGAAACAACAGGCATTGAGATTAAGATGTAGCTAAAATAAAGCTTTTTTCATTTGAAATAATGAAAACATGAATCCATATCATAGTATAGCAGAAGTTTTTTTTTTTATTTCTGGATATATCTTAATATTTGTAATATATAATTTTTTGCCATATCAAAAATAGGTTGGACTGCAGTCTTACAATGTGATGGGCTAATACAATGGGAAAGTACATAAAAATGTTACACATTTGAATATGTACGTATTGAACTTGTATGTGTTTATTTCACCATATCCAGATGAGCTATCTGCAGCTGCAGCAATCCAAAATTTGTAAATTAAAAAAAAAAATGATGTTAAACATTTCCTCACATTAGCAATAAAATTCAACTTATCATAACTGGTTTTGTTGGGAGTGTAGATAAAGCATCAAGGCATGTACACATTACTCCACTGAGCATCTGATCAGATATTCTGTGAATTAATGTATACTGAATATGCATTATTAAGCTGAGATATCCAAGTAGACCCTAAAAGCCCAAACCATATCAAATGGAATATAATTGATAAAATTCAAATATACTCATTAAGAAAAAATTACTTATCTATCTTTTTAGCAAATGTGTAAAAGGCTACAGTAATGACTTGATCTTTTCAAAGGGTAAAAATTATCAATCATTCAGATTGTATTACATAATTTTGGATTCATTAAATCATTTTATTTCTACATATCATTTGTGGTACTTTTACTGAAGTCATAAAAGTAATTACCATAATTCAACATAATTCTAGAAAACAACTGGAAAATGCTCACAGTTTTATTCCATCAGCTTTTACTCAGTGTTGCACCACACTTGCTAGTTGGGGAATGTACCATACTCCACTCTCCCCTAAAATCTCACTTGATGTTTTCCCTTTCATTAATACAACACTGTTCTCCATGAAGGTGTTAATTCGTGATTAAGAGAACTTTTTCAAGCATAAAACTTGCCATAAAAATAAACACCACTTGCAGAAAAGTCACCAACAATGTCATTCCTTGATATAGCAGCTTCGGAGAGAAGACGCTCCACACAAACAAGTGGTACCGTTGGAGTGTGACTAGAACTGTATACACGGCATTGGGAATACTCTGACTTAAAATGAGTAGACATGCTAGCTGAATAAAGCTGCAAATAAACAAATTTAAATATAGAACATCTTTTCCCTTAGGAGTTCTTTGGAAGTATTTTCTTGAAATCCAAAAGAGAAATAAAAAGTTTTATTTACTTTCAAAACAACTGGCAACAATAACTGGCAACAACTTGATAATTTTCATTAAGATACCCACTTCGCTTAACAGCCTTTACACAGTTATATTAAGCTGGAATAGTTGCTAAAAACAAGACATAAATTACTTCTATCCATTATTCATGGGAATATTAGCAAACATGTTTTCCTACCTTTCCCTTAACTGCTTCCCAACTTTACCACGTAGAACACATCTCTCTGTTAGTTTCACCAACAATGCAAGGAACCAGAATACTGGCCCTGCATAGGTGGCAGCACACATTAGTGTCCCAATCAAGACAGGACTGTATCCATCTAAACCAACATAGCCAGCTGATACATCAACTGTTGTAATGTTGTTTGAGTTTCCCTGGAATGCATGTTGCATTGGAAAGCTATTAAAGTGACAAAATAATAGTAAAATGGAAGTTCTTTCCCATTCTTGACTAGCAATTTAGGATAACTGTAGTTTATGTTGATTTAAAATCATAGCGTAATGCTACATATTCTTTACAAACAAAACAATAGCCAATGTTTTTATAGATCTTTTATCCTTTAGCTGTTACTCATTTTAATTTTAAACTTAAATTCTAATTATCTTTTAATTACCTTATTAACCATTTTTTCACATCTCAAACCTTACGATTTTATCATTATCATGTTACTATAATAATACTAATAATAATAATAATAATTATTATTATTATTATTATTATTATTATACCACTTTTAAGAGCTCCATCATTATTCAAATTTCTAATATATATTTTGTACATATAAATATGTATAAGCAGAAAAAAGTATTTTTTTTTATTAATGTGTGCTTATCTGCATGTATGCACAACGGTTAAGTTTAATGCATTATAAACTGTATTCTTATGATGCATACATTATGTCTCACCTGGTAAAAGAATGCAGCATTTCCCATCCAAATATATAAAAATATCACACTGGAATCTTCAGAAAATGCTTCCACAATATCAACAACACAGTGAGAGATCAAAACTTGCTGCAGCAGTATCTGTGCAACCAGGGGAATGTTATGTGGTCTCATTAGCAATGTTATGGTCAATGTCCATAAAACTAAAAGCGATTTTGTCAGCTGTAAAAATGTTTGTGTGTTATATGGCTGTAACTTGAGATTCCTGACAGTCTTGTGAGCTGTATACAGAAGACTTAATGCTACCACAGCATAAACAACCCTGGCTTCCAGCACACCTCTAGAAAGCAAGAAAAAGTTTGTCAACAGTTTCTTAGTAATGAAAAAAAGTTACAAAAATTAGTTAATTTATATTGACAATTGATATTTTTAATGTTGAAACATTACATTATATTCATGGAATTTACAAATTTGTTGATAATAGTAAATTCAATTTCAAACACTGATTATGGCCTATCTAAATCAGATCTGACAGTAAATTTGTAAAAAACATTTTAACTCTGCAAATCTATACAACTGACACAATCCTCTTACTTTGTGACTTCTGAATATATTCCAGGTAACACAAGACCACCATTTGCAGCTTTGAAGGTAGAAATTCCCACTGCCGCAATAAACACCATTATCTTCAGAAAGTGGTCATCTGTGAGTGACATCAAAAGGAAAGTGATCACAGCAAGAGAAACCACAACTATCACAGATAAGGCCGATTTGTTTTCAGGGCTGCAAATAGAAATGAACAATATTATAGAGCAGAATCATATCAAAATATATATATATGAAATAAGTACTTACTGCAAAGAATTAAGTACTTGTGCATGAACAACATCAAAATTATTTTGTAGAAGCAAAATGCAAAAAGATGTATATCAATTTATGCAGATTTTATTTATTATGGTATATTATATAGCTGACTCATTTCAAAACACAACTTCAATGTCTGTTACCTGACCAACCAGTCCCCAATATCAGTCTGATCTGCCCATTTTATCCCAGTCTGGTTCCATGAACGAAGCAAGCGACAAAGCATCAGAACTATAAGCATTCCAAACACAGTCCAATGGTTAACATGTGAAGATGCTTTTCTCCTTGAATTTCCAGTATTTTCATTTGACACACTTGATGTATTTCTGTGAAGTTCATTACCAGGGCTGATTTCATGAAGTTCAGAGGAGGGATGCACCACTGTCCTGAAACAATTTCCTGTTTGTTCTGCATGCTTCTGGTCATGCTTCCTGCAATTTGTTTGGTCAGTGTTACAAGCATCTTTTAGAGTCGTAGAAACAGCACCTGATATTTTGTTCTCATCCTCTAGTTGGTCCTTGTAACTCCATATAGCAAGGCCGGTGATAGCCATGTGTACTGTCATGGTAAAGAAATACCAGGTCTGGTGCTCCTCTTCCACAAAACTGCTGGACAACAAGCTTATAGTGTGTAAGACGTTTCCTAGCAGGAAGCATTTTGTAAGAATTGGTAGCCTGGTCATCTGGAATAGAAAAAATACTGCTTTGAAAGATTAGCTAGTCAAATAAGATTCCGAAAACATCATTCAGCAAGAAATACCAGTGCTTATCTTAACTTCCATATAAAAAACTGTTAGATAAAATTGTACCTACTGGATAAACTTGAAATATGCTGGTGTTAAAAGTTTTATCAAAATACAAGTGCCTAAAACATGTTGCTGTTTTTTTATTGACTTTTTCCATTTAACTTGATATACATATCCAACACCACTTCATGAATTTCAAAAGAAAATCACCTGCATCAATAACGATCTCACTACAGCCAAAAATGCTGTAAACAAAAGTATCCCACTGGCTCCCATGGTGAAGACAATACCACCGGTTACCACAACTAGAATAACAGCAGGAAAACCACTGGTCCCAGGACACAGCAGCTCACTCTTGTAAGAGGTTGTGCACACAGTGAAGTGCCCTGCCACTGCTACCACACCACTGGCCACACACAACCACCTCACAGTGCCACAACTGGGGACCTGTACACTACTGCCATCTGGTGAGAAGAGAGCAGCAAGAATTCCCATTGGTACCTGTAATGAAAAAGTTGTCAGTTAACAATCCATGTATAAACAGAGTTCATTTACATATACCAAGAGACAAAAATCTTTAATGTTTGGCAAAAGAGGGCCATGACTATTTGCTCTCAATACTGGACAAGTTGAATAGGGAGGTAAGTTACAATTTTTCTCCATTCATACGTAATGGGTTATGCAACTACATGTAATATATAGTAGGTAAAAGATAATAATGCAAGATTCATAAATCCCACCACCATGCAATAACTCACCATGCAAAGGAGGAAGATAGCTATTGTCATAGCATACAGGTCATAGCTGGCTAGGGATCTTGCAACTTGGTCTCTCATGGCAACAACTGAATCCCTGTAAGCTTTCATAACATGATACGCTGACTGCTCATCAAGAGCTACTTCTTTGTTATAATACATTTGAAGCCATGATTCATGTTTTTTGATGGCTTGCTCATACTGAATAAAAACAAACTCTGAAATAGAGAAAAAGAAAAAGCACATTTTACTGCAAATGTAAGCAAAAGTGTAATACTGCAGGATTTTCCACAAAAAAACTTGTTTTGGCACTATTATGAAAAAAAAAAAAAAACTGAAAAGAAAACTAAAAGTTCTCTTTCAATAATCTACAACCTCTCAGTAGTCATGTAATCATTATGATTTCATGTCCTTGACTCTTGTCAGCACAGGGATTTTTCACCAAATGACAGAAAAAAAAATTCAAATTTTGAAAATATTATTTTGCCTGATACCAAATTTCATTAAACTGAAAAGATATGAGTCTTTGTTTTCACAATTGAAAAAAATTAAACATTTACTTTAAATTAAATATACGCTTAAGTGACACAGCAAATACAATGCCACACTTGCAGGTCATGGATTCTGGTTCTCACCTTTTTCATAATTGGCCACATTTTGTTTGTACACAAGGGCCACTTGGTGTGCATTCAGTTGCATTGCCCTCAGTGCCAGTCTCAAGTCATACTTCCATAGGACATCTGTGGGCAGTGCTCCCAGGCTGTTCTGGGGAATGGGAACCCCCATCAAGGTGGACAGAATGGGCGCTAGGTCAATCTGCTGGAGTGTGGACCAATCAAACTGGACACCTAACAAATAATTAAGGGATTTATCAAGTCCACAAACCCATATGTTCCGTGCTTTCAATAAAAATGAGCATTAAAATGGGCAAATGTTAAGCTAACTTGTATACTTATAATAGTATCAGGAAAAGGGACTGTAAACCAATTTTTCTACTTTTTAAAAATGGTCAAGGATAACAATTTCAAACATCTGAACAACAGAACCTCTACTACCTTTCTTGTTTGAGTAGAGTGAACTGAGCAAAACCAGTGGTGTGGAGACTTCAGTAACAGAAGACCCCCCATGACTTCCCTGGTCACTCATGCCATGATCTCCACACAGGACCACAAGGGTGGGCAGCTCTAGGTCACTGTCCTGGTAAACAACAACTGGACATTAAATGTGAAAAAACTGACATCATCACCTACAACAGTACTTTCTAAACATACACCTACAGTGACAATATAGCAGTAAAGTGCAGGCCATGTAATCTGAGAAAACTTTCCACTTAAAAATGTGTGATGAATTATCAACCAGAAAGTTACAAACAGGATAGACTATTGCTAAAAATCACACTAATTGTATCTATCTAACTGTATAAGTGTAAGTTATTCTGTATTAAAAGAGAAGGAAGACAGCTCTTCTATAATAACTATAAGTCCAACCTGTTTTATCACAGCTTTGTGTATTTTCTCCATTATTCCATCCATCTCCTTCAACTTTGGTCCCATAAGTGGACTATGTGGTCCAGCCAGATGACCAATGTGGTCAAGGCCCAGGTAATGAAGGATCATGACATCCCAGTCTGTTCTCTCCAGCTCATCTGGCAAATGCCTAGTGACATTGTCATCTACCTTTAATAACCAAAGTAAAAATATCATACTAACATATATCATTTCACATTAAAACATGTAATGCCAACATTTCAGGTTTTATATCAATCAATCAATCATGTTACATAACCTCTTCAAACTAACAGATGGGCTAAATTCAATGTATTTCCCTTATACGTTAAAACCAATATGTCAACCTTCCTTTTTCATCAATCAACCTTTAAAAAATAAATGTCAGAAAAAACATTAATCAGTATAAAATTTCCAGTCACTCTTCAGTCATTTTACTTATAGGTAAGTACAAATAAGAATATGAGAATAAGAATATCTCAACATTTTACCTCAGTATAGTCAGTAACAAAGAATGAAGTAGTCCCATCTTCACGGAGAAAATGCCCAGGAAATAAACGGATCCAGGTGTCATCTCCATAAAACACAATTTTCTTCCCATTTCTATGAAGCTGTGTGATAAAATTGTCTTCAGTCAGAGATTTAGAGTCAAAGTTGAGTACCACATCTATAAAACCTGGTATTCCCCCAGTAGTCATTGCCTAGAAAGAACCAATTAGCAAAATAGTACTTTAAAAAGACAATTCTGACTATCACCTTGCAACAAAAATGTTTTTCATTTCTCTTTAGATTAATATGTTATATATAATAATCTATCTCAGACTGACTGTAATACTTAGATCTACATGTAAAACCTTTGTTTTAAATTTAAAAATCCCATTGGTATCACTAAATAGACATGTAATAATATTATCTTCACAAATTAAAATCAGTTTAAAACACGAACCTTTATTCTTGGCATAGTTACAGTTGGAGGATGTGCCTTAGCCACAAAACTCACAGCTTCTTGTTTAGTAATCTGATCTTTAACATAAGGCATGCCCCGGTCTTTGGTGGTATTGAAAACAAAATCTGCCCTCAGTGCATCTATTAAAACAATGACCATTCTCCCAAACAAGGGTGGGACTGGGAGTGAAGGAGTTTCAGTTTGGGTGAACTTGTCTTGTATTGGCTGAGGTGGTAGATCCATGAAAGATGCATGACCTGAAACATATCAAAATAAAACATGTATTACCCTTATCATGAACAATATAAAAATGTGATGAAACACCCCCCCCCCCTCCCACACACTCATTAAATTTAACTTTCCTCAATCAAATATTTCACTTATGATGCGGTTTCAAACTTGAACAGTAGATAAAGGTATTTAAGATAAAATATCAAAAACGTTACTCATATAGAATGTATTAGTCTAACTTTTGATTTATACTATGCTCTTTATCCATCTTTGTTGTAAAACACCAATCATCAGTTTAACAGAATGCCACAAATTGCTCCATAAACTGAACAGTGATAACATTCATACAATTATCTTGAAATTCATTTTTTTTTTTCAAATGTACCCAGTATAATGTTACCTGATATTGCTGATTTGACTGGGAAAAACCCTTTCAGAAAAACCAAGAAACCCAATACCTCTAGGCAAACACAACCCAGAATGAAGACAGATTTCTTTATTTTCATCCTGCTTCACAACTCTGAAAAAATAAAATTGAGGACAGGTACAAAAACATAACTGAGTGGATTCTTAATCATTCAGTGAATTCAATATAAAATGCTACAATGCATTCAGTGACAATCAAACCAGGTGATAGGTCTCAGGGTGAGACTGCCATGTTGGTTTTTCACTGAATTCTACCAAATATTTTTATATGTGCATTTATATTCTTGACACAAACAAAAAATATACATGTACATCATTCCATGTACCAGTACTATATACCCTGTATGTTCAAACTAAGATCTAATAAACGGTATATTAGATCTTAGGTTCAAAGTATTATAAATTATGTACATTATCTACATCCATAGACTTGACCGCCATAGACTGTAGGGTACCCAACACAGGAAACTAAAGCATAATTCTAATTTCATTAACAAGTATAATTTGTTGCCTAGAAAGTTCATAAATATTACACCAAATATATGAGTGGTTTTACAAATATCAAGTAAATTAAAAGTGATGGAGACCAAAAATTTATCCAATCTCATCCAATTTTTACTCGCACATCTTTATTTCAGATCTTGTAGTTATTGAATTAAACTTTCAGTGGTGGTAATTAACTAGCTTTTTGTAGAAAATCACCAGTACTCGGCGGCAAGAAGGAGTACACACAGTCAGTACACACGATTTCACACGATTGTTGGACGTGTTTCTGACCGTTTTCTCATACAGTAGTGACCAAAATACTGATCGTACAAATAGTGTTTTTCATAAACCATACCAGTATTAAATGAGATACAGGCCCTTATGCTCCACACTGCCGTTCTTATTATCCTTTATTGACCATAATTATAAATTAATCTTCCGAATCCCCCACGCCGGAAGGCGACGTCTGCAAATAACTCCCAAGATGCAACATAGCGGAAGTGTGGAACAGCATGGATGACGACTCCGGCTTTCGCATAAACACTGAATATGCTGCGAAATATAATACATGGAGACAAAAGGAAGAGCTTCAAAAATGTAAGCAATTACAAGCATATATGACATATACATCAAACAACTTCATATATTTTAAAAAAATTTGATAAGGGCAACACAATTCGAAACCGTAAAAGATGCATGACGCTTGGATCTACAGTAAATCAGTGGAAATGTTCGGTAATTAACTAATCTAATGGCACATGTACAACAAACATGTGCTGCGTGTAGTAGTAATGGCTAGGAAATTTTGCACTGGCACTGCCATTGGATTTGTTGCCAACTTTGCCGTCTATTCCCACTGTTTGAGGATTTCAAAAGAAGAATTGGCAGCCTCACTGTACTTCTACTTACAGTATATGCATATTTTTATAGGAACAAAAGCAATCATATGTAGTGTTGAATTCATTTAAATCCCTTTAAATCCATTGCAGTAAAAGACAGATATGGAGATGTGGAAATTGATGAGGATACGACTTCCTCAGAGTCAGAAGATGATGATGCAGAGGTAAATTGAGTTCTTACAATTGAAGGTGACAAAATGGTATTGAAAACTTGGCTTTCAAATATTAAAAAAATTACACAACTGTGCCGATCATTGGTATTAGCCAAACAATTAAATGTATGCAGTGAATCCAAACAGGGTTGCAGCAGACAGTAACTTACGTTTGCTACTGAGTTTCTATTCTTAACACTCTTTACGATTGTTCAGACCAGTGTTTATAGTCATTGTGCCTTATTCACTGCAAAGGTTTTCATATTTATATCTTGTTGGACATGGAATATGTAAAATGGTGTCCTTTTTTTTTGTTCACATGCATTTCAATTTGTATCTATTAACCATGCCATATGTGCATAACAATGTACTATTTTACCTGTATCACTTTGATTTGTAGGCTTTGACAGAGGAAGTGGAAAAAGGATGGTTAAAGGCATATGCTGCTGTCAAGACAAGGGATCCCAAAATATACAGCAAGGAAGTCAAGTTTTATAATAGTGACGGTATGTTAAAAGTTATCCTGTGTGAGATTTTCCTGTTAGTTTGAATTTTCATTAACAAAAAAAAAAAAAAAAAAAAAGCCATCAGATTTCTCCTACTTATGAATCATATTGGTTGACCCATCCCCACACTTGGGTACATTTTGTGCTTTTTTATTTGAAATAACGTAATAATGTAAAAAAAACTTGGTTGTTAGTAAATCATTCATTTACAATGGCTGTCTGCCTGACATTTCAGAAGGAATTTTGACAACAGGTTTTTTTTTTTGAAGTGTTTATAATTATAAAAAGATATGTATGATTAATTTGATATAAATTGTTTATTTTCAGATGAAAAATCGCCTGAAGAGGAGACATCTAGAATGACAAAAGAAAAGCCAGTATATTTAAAGGATTATGAAAGAAAAGTTATTCTTGAAAAGGGAGGGTAAGGAATCCTCTGTTGACGGAACTCCCCCTATTCTGGAAATAGGTTGAGATTATAAACCAGTTGAAATTAACTGAAGATTATGTAAGATAATGTAAATGCCAAGCTTACAAAATGATTGTAGTGATGCTAGCAATGCACTGATAAAATATAAATGATATAATGAGGCCATTTTCAGTTTTTCCCATCTGGCTCTTTATGAGCTCTATTGAACGTCATGTTTTCTATTCCAGTCAGCTCAGTGATGAAGAGAGTGATAGTGAAGAGGGGAATGAAGAGGAGTACAAAGGTCCCAGTTATTATGAGGAGCAGGATGAAATCAGGCAGAGGTAATTAACCTTCACTGATTATGTAGTTCTAGTAGTTACTGCCAGTTCAAGTAGATTTGTACAATCCAGATTTTCTGTATCATATCATTCCGCAACCACACAAATAAAATAGCATTTTTAGGCTAGTCATTACTAGGACTTGTCAATGAGTAATCCATTCTTTTGATTTGAATGGTACTCTAATCCCACAGAATCAAATAGTAAAACAGTTTTAATTAAATTATGTATTATATATACATAATAATACTAATAATTATTAATACTAATATAATACTAATAATTTTGATTTTGGTCCTGGTACACTGAAAGTTTTAAAACACCTACAGTGTTATTTCTCTCCTCTCTGTTGTAGTATCAAGGCTGCCATCAATGATTCAGATGAAGATTCTGACAGCGAGCTTCTGCACCATAGAAAGAAAACCAAAGAAGAAAAGGTACATAACTTTCCCAGGCTATGCAACAAATGTTCATCTCAATTCTATCTGTCCTGTATTTGCTACAGTTTAAATAAAAATAGGAATGTTATATGCTATAGACTCAAGTGGCATCATTAGGAAACAGTGCATGTCTTAGCATCTCTAGAGAGCCAAACTTTTCAGTCATTTCGTATTTAATGAGCAGGACTTATAATGGATGCAATATAAACTTTCTATGAAGTGAATAAGATTTCTTTTATAAAAATGGCTTTTTATACCATGACATTTTTTTATGGTCTTTAGATGGGATGAAAGCAGAATTACTCTTCATTAGAGATTAAATAACGTGGGTTAAACAAGTGTTATGTTATTTAACCTCTATGTAAAGAACTATTCTGTTTTATCAAGATAAATTGGGTAAAGCAGTGAAAAATGTTAGCTCATTATTTAAAATATGTAAAATTGTTGCAGTTAAAATATGTCCATTGTAAATTTGAATCTCATTTTAGGAGCAGGAAGAGGCAGACTATCTACAGTGGCTCAAAGGTCAAAAAGAAGAACCAGGAGACACTATTGATTCAGACCTGGTAGGTTTTTTAAGGCATAGGACAAAGTCATCTGCTTTGATCATGTTTATTTGCTAGTACAGTTCTGTAAGGATTATTGCTGTAAGTAAAATGTGTTTAAATGGGTTTAAATAAATTATGCAGTAGGATTTTTTTATCATTTAAAATTATATTTTTTCAGTCTTCATTGAAGAAGTACTGGAACAAGCCTGATTTAGATGAAGGAGAAAAATTCCTTCGAGATTACATCCTCAACAAGAAGTACATTGACAAAGATGATGAAGACAGGTACAGCATTTGTTTTTGTTTTTGTTTTTTTTTTAACAATATAGAACAATGCCATTAAAACTCAGATATGTGAGTGGTCTGGGTAAATAGTATGAGTGATAATGATTTAATGTTCATTTTGGTGCTTATAACCAATGCTTATGATATTCTTGGTGCCCAATACAAGAATATGACTACCTCCAAATCCAGAAGTAGGTAGATGCATTTCTTTTTCAAGTAATTTGAGTCAATCATTTGTGATGTGAAATAAATGCCATTGGATAATTAAGAACAACTAGATTTCTTCTTTGTCAGGATCCCAATGTACCATGAGATTGTGAATGAGGATGAAAACGATTTTGATGAGGAAGAAAAGGAATTGGAAAAGCAAGAGGAGTTTGAAAGGAAATACAATTTCAGATTTGAGGAACCTGATGCTGAACTAGTATGTTGTATTTGGTTTTGTCATATATATATATATATATATATATATATATATATATGCATATATATATATATATATATATATATATATATATATATATATATATATATGACTGTAGTATTAGTGTGTAACATGACTTTGTGTGACGTTGATATTTCAAATATATTTAATTCCTGTTTGTATTAATTGTATTAAGTCTAATTTTAGATCAAAAGCTATCCAAGAACCATTGAAGCATCCGTGAGGAGAAAAGATGAAAAGAGGACAAAGAAAAGAAAAGAACTAAAGGAAAGGAAAGAACAAGTAAGATATTTTTTACATCTTTGTCTGTTGTTCTTTTAAAACAGGAATGCATAATAATTGTCAGTAATTTTTGCTGAAATATGAAATCATATTTGAACTTGTCTTCTTAAGGAAAAAAATAGGAAAAAAGAAGAAATCAAGCAACTAAAAAACTTAAAGAAGCAAGAGATTTTGAACAAGCTGGAGAAACTGAAGGAGATCACAGGGAATCCCAGTGTTGGTTTCAGTAAAAAGGACATAGAGGCAGATTTTGACCCAGCAGAATATGATAAGATGATGCAGGTGAGATGCAGACGTGCACAGACACAAAACTTTCTTTACGGTTTTCATTTATTTGATGATGCTATAGCTGCAGGTTTAGTATTTGTTTGGTATTCTCAGTTTCCGTAATGATTAAAATCATATTTGTTTAAATTAATAAGTGTAAATCACATGCACAGAATAAATATTATATTTCTAAGCAGATGTAAACATTTTAAGAAATATGATTTTTATATTGGCAATCAAATATTAATTTTTATCTCTTTTTAAAGCAAGTTTTTGATGAAGATTATTATGGAGGGGAAGAAGAAGAGACGAAACCGGAGTTTTTATTTGAAGAAGATCTAGGAGTGGAAGGCAAGTAACCCACTTTTTCGTTTTAATACCCATTTAAAATTTAATTATTAAGAAATATCTTAAAAGCTTCAGTATGTGGGTTAGTTGATTGTATATGCCATTAAAATTATCATAACTGGATGCCTTTTTTTAATAGTTAATCCCCATCTTAATCCTCATTCTGTTTCTAAAGTCTGGGAACTGTGAATTCATAAGGTGGTTCTCTTGTAAATATATTGTATTCACATCAGGGGGTCTCCCATATGCTGCCTGGTGTATTTTTACAGGTGTTTCAGTCATTTTTCCCCCTAGACTTGAAGTTCTCGTCACACTAGGTTTGACATTTGCATAGTCTAGTATATTTACTATAATTATTATTGCTGTTTGTTGTGGCAGTGCCTACTGATTGGTACTTGTATCTGTTTACAAGTGCTGTGTGTACTTCTTTATGTACAGCTAATTGACAATACTGTATCTGCACTCATGCAAGTACTGTATCATACACAAAGATATTGGTATCATCTGAGTGTAATTTTGGTATTTCAGAGAGTTACGATGACTGGAGTGGATACCAGGAAGAGCCTGAAGGAGAAGATAGTTACACAGAACCACACTGTGAAGATGCAGACTTCATTGTAAGTAGTCAGAAGTGACGATAGTATGTTGCTGGTATTATATTGATAATCTGGTGCATCTACCTATAGCAGGTCATGTTGTATCAGTCACATGATTAGTGACACATGATAGGCGCAACATCAATTTTATGAGCATTTGCCTCCTATAGTTATCTTCCTCTGGAAAACCTGGATTTCTGAGCATATACATTAGATTTCAATGATGAATTGCCTCCTTTGTTATTACATTTCTTTAGTATTAGACAATTTTGGGATGCTTAAACCTTTTTGTACAATGTTTCACAAAGAATGAATTAGGTTGAGGCCAATATGTCTTCAAAACAACATATTTACCAATAGCAAAATGCCATAATTGTTTTTTACAAGATCTTAAATTCATGGATATAAGATCACAATCAACGCTGATTACATAATTTTTTACATAGTTATTATCTAATATTTTATATTCATAAGAAAAAAATTACATAAAATGCTTTTCTTTGTACAGATGGATGCAGATTATGACCCAAGTCAAGATCAAAAGGAGAAAAAGAAGAAAAAGAAATCCAAATTTGTTGAAGCAGTTCTTAAAAAGAAACCAGTGTTTGAACCAAGTAAGAAAGATACTGGCAACCTGGCAACCTCGCTTTGTTTTTATATCAGTACATTTAAAATCTATAAGTTAGGCACTGATAAATTTTCAGTATGTGAAAAGCTTTGTCACCTTGTCAAGTGTCACTAGCATCTCTAGAGGGTCCTGCTGAGTCAGTCAGTATCAGCAAGACTCATGATAGATGCAACATGAATTCTGGCTGCATTTGCCTCTGAGTTATCCTTTCATGGAAGACCTAGATTTCTTAGCAGCTAACATGAACAATTGAAAGGCTTAATCAGTTTGAAAAATAGTATTTTTATTAGACTATATGGATCATCCAAAGCATTTTATGTCTATGCATAATGCCCATTTTTTATTTTAGGTTAATCTGATTCTGAAACTTTTGTTAACATATTGCTCACGTTTTCAATAGGTGACAAGACTTTTGAGGAGTATTTTGATGAATATTACAAGCTGGATTATGAAGACATTATAGGAGACACACCTTGCAGGTTCAAATACAGACAGGTCATCCCAAACAGTTTTGGTCTTTCCACAGAAGAGGTATGAATATCACCCTATTGCTGCCATAGAATAAGCCATTGTTTGATGGGGTGAAAAAGACCTTAAAGAGATTGTTCTGACACTTTCCTACCTTAAGTCAGCTTGTATTTTAGAATATGATATGGCTATGTGATGCTTGACATCATATCATTGAAGTAAGTTACTGTCTCTCAGCAAAAGAGGCATTTTGGTATTATGTGCGCATTTCATGTGATGGCAAATCACATTTGCACGATTCAGTTTCAAAGACATTATTTAAACATTCAGTGGTTTTCTGTGTATATTTAGGTGCTAACAGCCAGGGATAAGGAGCTGAACAGATGGGTGTCACTGAAAAAAGCCTATCAGTACAGGTCAGTTGGTGCAGGAAGCTTTATTAGATTACTATGTAAACTCCTTTCAGTAGAATTATATGTTGGAATGTTTTAAGCAGACACTTCTCTCCCCATCATCTAGGCAGAAGTCATCTATAACTTTCCAGCTGTAACCTAGCTTCTGTTTTAAGGATTTGATCAGTTTTAGGGAATTATTTAAATTCATGTAATGAAACAGTTTAAGTGAGGTGCAGGTTTGCAATTTGTTTTGGTGAAACCATATTTCTTTGAATTCAGGACAGAAGAGGAAGAGAAATATGACGTGAAGGTGTATACCAAAAAGGGTGAAAATGTACAGAAGAAATTAAGCATTCTGACAAGTTTAACAGAAAAGTAAGTTGTGGTAATGTATAGTTGATTTTTTTTTGTTAAAACTAAAAGTAAGTTTCAACATTTATCTGTTAGTCTTTGATTTTACCTTCTGGTGTCAAAGTTAAAGCAAAACTAAAGTACAATTGCTAAGGGATAGATGTTATTTATATTTACCATGGAACATATTTCTAGGAATGAAGATTCCAAACCAGCAGCAACCCTATCCAGTAACAAAGGTTTTTCAAAGCCCAATGAGAAGAAACAAAAAAAGAAGAAAAACAGTTTTAAAGGTCAAGAAGTATTCCTAGAAAACAAAACTGAACTTGGGGAAAGGCCAAAAAAATGTCCTAAAGGGGAAGAAGACACTGTTAAGTTGTCACCACAAAACAATAGTTCAAAAAGAAGTGAGAAACGGGCAAAAAAGAAATGCAAACAAAATGTAGATAAAGAAATGGACAAAAATACAACAGTAGCTAAAATAAGTGCCAACACAGAACCAAAGGTTAAAAGGAAAATCGATGAGAAGGTTGACGTTAAAGAAGTATTACATCATAAAAGGCAAAAAATAGACCCTACGGGTGGTGGCAACTCTGAGGCTGTAGGTGTCACTACTAGCACGGAGTCCGAGTCCAAGCATAAACGAAAAAGAAAAAGGAAGAAACAGAATAGTTCTTCTGTTCCTGTTCCAGAACACGGAAAAAATGAGAAAAAGAAGAAAAGGGGTTCAAACTTTAAGAAAAATCAAATGTCAGAGGAAAGATTAAAAGCTTATGGAATAAATCCAAAGAAATTCAAGTACATGAACATTCATAAAGCAAAACAACCAAGTTGACATGCTTCATTTGAACAGTCTTTGAAAGAAATGATTAGCAACAAGACTACCAGTACTTGAATAGTTATGCAAATGCTCATTTTAAAGATCTATTATTTATTATCATATGAAAAATAAAATGTATAATTACAGTAGTTCTAAAATACTACTAACTGTTGTATGCAATCGACTTTGTTGCAGAATTGATTTTTAATTCCTTCTTTATGCCTAGCACTCAGTTCACTGCAAAACTAGCATGACTAGAAGATCCAATAAACATACAGGTTTAGCTATTTGGACCTTTAATAACTGAATAACAATTACAACCATAACTGTTACATTACATTTAAGTTACTTCATCTCTTTCTCCAAAGATTAAATGTGGGTTCTCCATAAACAATGAGGAATATAAAAATTTTTTTTTTTGCAATAAGTGAACAAATATTTCTTGTAATGTAATATGATATATTATGTGCGCATTTCATGTGATGGGAAATCACATTTGCACGATTCAGTTTCAAAGACATTATATCAACATGAAATATAAAAGTTGTTGAATAACAATAAATACATCAAGAACAAACATTTACATATATTTTGAAATATGCAAAATTTATAACATTGCAGCTATTAAATCCCTATAATAAAATATCATTAATAATAATGCCAATAAGTCCCTGATTGAATAAATAGCACACCAAATCTTTATGGACACTACAAATCATCTGAGATACATACATACGCGGCCTGCAGGTTACATGAGTAACCTGGATATTACTACAGGTAATCGATCTGTATACATTTTGAGTGAAATCCAAATGTCCAATGCAGACAGAGATGTTTAAAATTTATTGACTTATCTCAATGCTAAAACATTTAAGAGGAAATAATTATTTTCAATATTTCTGGACCTAACAACGTCATACATGGAAGTTTCTGGTCTAAGGTGGTAGAGAACTTTTCACCCTGATGTGGTAATTCTTGCCTACATAACCAAAATCTAAGAACTGTCATCAATCCTGATCCTTCTTGAACTCCTAAAAAGAGAAAATTAAAGCACAATGCACATAAAAGAAGTCTTCTGACCTGATTTACATTACTGTGTTAAAATGTGCCTTTTTTTCCAACAAAAAAGTGCATGCTACTGTACTACTAGCAACAACATTTGGTGACAAATGCATACATGAATGTTGGGATATGATAAACTATAGTTAAAATAAATAAGGTGATAAAAGTGATAATATGTAGAGCCTGAATGAGTTATGTATGATACTCTTACACCATGGTAAGTTTACACGTTTTTGTTTAGTGTCGTTTCTACCAAAAACGATGCCAAACAGAAAAGTCAACAATTATGCTAGACATTAAAATTATTCCTGCTTCACACTTCCAACAAAACCATTTCACAGAAATGAACTTACATGCTTTATATATGATAAAAATACATCCCATCCTAATGTTACAAAGTTTACATATATCACTCTCAGCTTAGGAGGTAGAAAATAAAAGTTGATGCACTGAGCAGCTGGCCATACTGTCCAATCAGCCTGGAATATAGAACCTTGCTTTAGACATTTCATAACTACATATCAATATATGTCTAGAACTTTATATCTTTATATATACATATTCCTGTATGTATAGAAAAAGTGAGCATAGAAAAAGTGTTTACTTTTTAAATTCCTAAAATGAAGAATTTACATACAATGCTCAGCAAGTGTATTACTTATTCACTTGTAAAACACACCATTTTATATATCAATTAAAAACACTTCATGTTTATTGAAAAAATCTTTTTTCACCAATCACAAATATTTTTCAAGTTACCTCTGTAGTGCAGTCAGTGCTCTAGCACAGTCAAATGTCATGAAAATATTTTCTATACAAATAATGAACTTCAAGGACAACTATTAAATCAATTTTCCTGCTGTAAGCATTGAGAATCTCACCATATAAACTGTCCAAAATTTGGACTTAAATTCCTGTACCCCCTTGTCCCATGACTGCCCTTCTAAAAGACCCATTCCTAGATAATAATAAAAATGAATATGAAAGGCAATGCTTTAACCATAATAAAAACTAAATTGCTATTAAACATTTCAAACATTTCAATTATAAACTTTGTGTTGTCAATATTGAAACTAGTAATTTCTTTTGTACAAAAATGTGCATTAAGAAAGAGTTTGGTTGTGTAGTATCTGATGAAGTCATTTTTCACAAATTTAACACCAGAAATAAAGATGCAAAAAATGTTGGTAACTACTTGTACTTGCTAAGGGTATAAACAAAACATAAACACAGACAGTGTTAAAAAAAGTTTTTGTCAAGGATATACATGTAAATTTTAGTGCACGTTTTAGCATCAAAAATAACACATACGGCTAAAACCTATAATAATAATAATAATAATAATAATAATAATAATAATAATAATAATAATTTGAAAATAATCAATATTGGGATAATTTGGACTAGTAACTTTTGAGGAAGTGAGGTTTATCAAAATTGATGCTAACATGTACCTTAACAGTTATGGTTTAGGAATTATAAAAGTCATAAGGAGTTAAGATTAAGAAAATGTCTGTTTAGATTAACTTAAACATAAAAGAAGTTATTTGTGATAACACTCAAGTGCTCTTTGGCTCTAAAGTAGTCTTTATGTAAAAACAAAAGAAATGATTAAATCTTTGTGCAAAACTGGTAATGGAAATCATCTGAAATAGCCTTAAATGAGGCTGTTAGAAATCCATGGCATATATGAGACTAAAAAATGGTGAGAATCAGGGTGAAATTGGGTTAATTTTTATGAAAATGTTGCAACTGTGTATGCAGCAGCAATGAAGTCTTAGAAAGCAACATATAAGTGCATACAAAACATGGTGAATTTGTATAAGCAGATAAATATCCATGAATAAGTTGTTAGCTTTAATTTGTTGCACCACCATACTAGCTAGTCTGCCACTATTTTTCACCCCTCTCTCCTCTTAATCTTGCAACATTTTGATCGATTTTTTGCTAAATTGCAAGACTTTATGCTATTTTGGATGATCCCCATGAAGTGGTTATCTCAAAACATTTCTAGTTAAAACCATTTCATGTTCACAATAAAAACAAACATTTCAATGCATATTTTGATATAAATAACCCTTTAACACCTATTCAGATTTTTTTTCTGATACCTCTTTCAGCTTACCCATAAGAAAGCCAAAAGCAAAAAAAGGTGAGGCAAATATTTGGTCCAGAAGTATTTTCTTTGCAATGGTTTTAAATTGTGTCCCTCTCAGAATTCTGTCTAGGAAGCTATACCAAGCATGACTGGCTGGGCCTTGCAGGACTAGCCCAATCGTAACCATACGACCTGAAATGCAGTGGCAAATAATCTAGAGCCCTCAATCAATTCTTTTTTCAATGATCCTAAAAGGTTCCTTTTGGACAGTCATATAGAATTTTGCAGCACACTTCCAAAAACACTGGACAAACAGCTGCCATACCTGTAAAAAATATAAAGCTGCAAGAAAATGAAGAGGAGGGGATACAAAAGCATAGGAAATAAATATTTTAGTTTGAGGAATTTGATCTCACCGCCAAAGAAAATTACTAGTGACATCGGTGACATTATTAGTTGCTCCACCATAATCTTCTTTGCAATAGTCTTAAAGTCTCTGCCTGGAAGCCACCAATCTAGGTATTTATAATACTTATGGGCCATGGGTCCAAAGAAGAATCCAACCACTGTCATTCGACCTGAGACAGGACAAATTCAAAACATGCAATTAATAAAAGCGCATTTGCATTTCAATACAAGACGGTTTTGTAACTATATGTACCATCACACTTCAGCTAACTCCAAATTTAATTATGTCTCTTAATAAAAGGGCCACAGTCGGAGAATAGCTGTAAAGCTAATGTTTCCATTCAATTTATAACCGACATGAAATAAAATTTATTGTATTGTATTGTAAATGTTCACTGAGTCCTTCAATAGGAACAAGATAAATTGTCTTAAACATCGACCATTCCCCAAAAATATGAAAAGGGACATGTCAGAAAATGTGACTGCACTTATTCAAATTCAGAGCTCGGTGCATGTGGCATATCAGAACTAATACTGGTAGGACTTCTGTACTAATATATATAACACCTGTACTTCATAATTCTAGTCCTGCTGATACAAATGTAGTCTACCAAACACTGGCCACAAGTTGTGAGGCATGTTTATTCAGGTCCAGCAGTTGTATAAGGAAACTTTAGGACCAAACACAAACCTGTTCTTTTCCAGTCTCTTGCCCATTCCCCACCTTTCTTTTTTATCCGTCTACCTTCAAAAGTCTGAACAATGGAATCTCCAGCTCCTAACAACACGCCGGCACTTATTGTGTTTGTTAAAAATAAATGCCTCCCAAACATAAGATTGTAAATTGACCTTACTCCATTCATTGTGATGTCCCTATACTTTTAAAAAAGGTGGCGGACATTAAATAAAAGTTCTTAAAATACGGATCTACCATCATCTATATTGCACTGGGATTGTGTCATCAGCTGGCGGAAGTTGATAGCTGCACAGGCGTCAACGTCAAAGTTTTTAAAACACGCTAGCGTTCAAATGTGAGTTTGAACGTCAAAATGCAAATCGAAATGTTCATTAATGTCAAAAATAAGTATACAAGAACGTGATTAAACTATTATATACGAGCTTGACGACTGTAAAATAGAACAAGAATATACGTTACACATAACGGCAAAAACGTGGGTCTAACTTCAGACTGGCTTGTCTTGTAAGAAGCTCGGCAATGTGCGCCGTCTTTCGGAACAAGTGCTCCACGCGTGATTTCACGCGAACAAACAAAGTTTGTGTCAAATTGTGTGTGAAGTGACGGAACATGTATGGTGGAATGTGATGAATATTTACCCGGGGTATTTCCCCTGATCTTCCCTAGTGTTTTGGTGCTACAACGAATGAAGATGTGTTCAGCGAGGATGATTTTATCAGCAATCATTTTGTTCCTTATCTCGTTGCTGGATGTCTCTTGTGCAGGTGAGTTTGGTATATATTGCATTCAACGTTGAATGGAAATATTCTAATCGAGTTCAGACTACGAGTACGACTTCGAGTTATAACTTCACGTGAAGTGGGCGGATAAATATTTAAAAAAAGGACATGAACAGTGAATGCAAGGCTGCCAGTAACGGAGGAAGTGTCCAAAATGGATTTTTGCGTTTATATGAATTAGTACATATGACTTTGACTAATTCTGTCATATAAAGTTATTATGTGAATATAACCACTCATTCTCAATATATAGGTCCGTTTGAAAAAACAGAAAAGTGAAAAATGAAGTTAAAGATTTATTTGCGTATGCTACTTTTATAAATCTTTTGTAGTGTAAATCTATTTATCTAAGCAGTGTGTCTAGCTTTTTGTGTAAACCATGGAATTTTGTTTAATTCATGCCTTGCTTGCATGGGGAAATTTTCTGATTAAGTAACGAAGGTTGCAGCTGTTTTAGTAATGAAAGTTTTAAAAATAGCAACCCTTCAGGATAATATTTGTAAGTAATATTCGCAAAAATTAAACTGCAGTAAGAGGTTATTACGAGATGCATGTTTATTTTACTGACACATATGTCCTGACCAACAGGTATATTTTTTCTCAGTGCCTGATAACAAAGGTTTTGTAAATTACTTTCTATTAGAATGCAGTTCGGGAAAAACATTTAACTGTGGCCTGTCAGCACACCGTCAAGCTAATCATGTATGCATCTGAAGTGAAGATTTTATTAATGGCTAGAACATTACAAAAACATGAAACAACTAAAAACAATGACCTGTGCAAAAGAAATAATGAAGTTTTGTANAACGTGGGTCTAACTTCAGACTGGCTTGTCTTGTAAGAAGCTCGGCAATGTGCGCCGTCTTTCGGAACAAGTGCTCCACGCGTGATTTCACGCGAACAAACAAAGTTTGTGTCAAATTGTGTGTGAAGTGACGGAACATGTATGGTGGAATGTGATGAATATTTACCCGGGGTATTTCCCCTGATCTTCCCTAGTGTTTTGGTGCTACAACGAATGAAGATGTGTTCAGCGAGGATGATTTTATCAGCAATCATTTTGTTCCTTATCTCGTTGCTGGATGTCTCTTGTGCAGGTGAGTTTGGTATATATTGCATTCAACGTTGAATGGAAATATTCTAATCGAGTTCAGACTACGAGTACGACTTCGAGTTATAACTTCACGTGAAGTGGGCGGATAAATATTTAAAAAAAGGACATGAACAGTGAATGCAAGGCTGCCAGTAACGGAGGAAGTGCCCAAAATGAATTTTTGCGTTTATATGAATTAGTTCATATGAATTTGACTAATTCTGTCTTATAAAGTTATTATGTCAATATAGCCATTCATTCTCAATATGTAGGTCCGCTTGAAAAAACAGAAAAGTGAAAAATGAAGTTAAAGATTTAATTGCATATGCTACTTTTATAAATCTCTTAGTGTAAATCTATTTATCTAAGCTGTGTGTCTAGCTTTTTGTGTAAACCATGGAATTTTTTTTTAATTTATGCCTTGCTTGCATGGGGAAATTTTCTAATTTAGTAACAAAGGTTGCAGCTGTTTTAGTAATGAAAGTTTTAAAAATAGCAACCCTTCAGGATAATATTTGTAAGTCATATTCGCAAAAATTAAACTGCAGTAAGAGGTTATTACGAGATGCATATTTATTTTACTGTATGTCCTGACCAACAGGTATATTTTTTCACAGTGCCTGATAACAAAGGTTTTGTAAATTACTTTCTATTAGAATGCAGTTCGGGGAAAAACATTTAACTGTGGCCTGTCAGCACACCGTCAAGCTAATCATGTATGCATCTGAATTGAAGATTTTATTAATAGCTAGAACATTACAAAAACATGAAACAACTAAAAACAATGACCTGTGCCAAAGAAATAATGAAGTTTTTTTTTCAATTTCTTAAAACCTAGTGACACTGCAAAAGTAGACAAAACCTTTTTAATGAATTAACATTCTAAATGTTTCCTGAGATGTTAGACATTATTCACTTCCTAACAAATGGCAGATGTTCTACTTTAAATAGTAAAATAAACCAGATCAATTGGAGAATGTGAAATGGTGTTGAGAAGGTTTTAAATTGAGTCCCTCTATGATTTTTGTGTGAAAACAGATAGTAATTATTATTTTTATATGCTAGACTGATATAATTAAAAATCAACTTAAAAAAAGAAGCTATCATAGTGAGGAAAGAAAGTTGAACCAACAAGACGTTAGTTTTTTTTCCTTGTAGCAATTTTTAGGTCTTTGTCTTAGAGGTTTTTTTCCTTGTAGCTTTTTTAGATCTTGTTTAAAAAAAGCTTATTGTTGCATTTCAGTTCATGAAAGAAAGTGGGAGAACATCAATACTTTTATTTTTATACTTATTCCTTTTATCCTACCATGTATAGTACTTTAGATATATTTACTTCTTGAAAATAACAAATATCTTGGTAGACCGCAGATTGAATAAGTTATCCACACTTTCTAATATCTGGTCTTACTGTTCATCATAAAGGGCAACTTGTATTTATTTGACATTTAGTTGAAGGTTTATAGGTTTCCCCAGCTTGAAAGCAACAAGAAATTGGAAGCTTGCAGAATTTTACTGTGAACCCTTTCAGTTATTTGACAGTTCAGACAAAACAAACCTGTGCATGTGTACTTGCTGAATGGGCTAGACTACTTTAATTAGCTGTCACATTTTCTTTGGGGAACAATTGTGTTTAAGAGTGCATTCCCAGAGATTTAGATCAATCCAACTAGATCGACCTAACTCCTTGGGGGTTCATGCTAAATTGCTGTCAGCCACTGTGCATGGAAGTTAATTACCCCCTTACAGCCTTATGGAAAATTTCTGCTTTCTTTCTGTGCTAGATATAACTCTCTGTCTTTTTCGGCAGGTCACTTGAATAAGTATGCACCCACAGCTACAGCCATATGCAATGCATGCGCAGTACTTTGTTATTTAACAGACTTTTACAAACTGGAGAGACGGATAAATATGCTAAATTATGACCAGAAATTTGGTGAAGGTGCTGTTTTAATTAAAACTTTTTATGACTGACAGAGTGATTAATTATCCATTGGCATTTCCATCTTCATTAATTAGGAACTAGTAGAAGTGGTTTATATAGCCATTTTGGTTACCTTGCAAAACTGAGCTTGCTTTGCTGTGAATCGAGAGCAACTGATGTGCTTGTTTATAATGAATGGCAGCCAAGGATTGAAGTTTTGTTACTTTTTATTACAGCGTAAAGGTGGCTTGGTTTAAAGTCCCAATTTAATAGAAAAACTTTTGACACAGATTGGAAAAAATGTGAAATATAGCTATTTTCCTCAAAATCTAGAAAATCAATTTCATTTAACCTTTTCCTAAACAAGATGCATTCAGTAAAACATTGATTCAGTGGAGGATTTTCCATCGAATGCAGGTTTGATTTGAGGGCAAGCTTACTTTTTATGGACATGCATTTATGTACTAGTATGGAAGCTTTTCTTTAACATTATAACCAATAAAGACACATGGGAGTCATTTCAGTTACCAGGAAAGAATGATGGAACAAAATTCATTTAAATCATCACACAGCAAGAAAGGGCAAAACAGGATATATTCCCATAAAAATGTATTTAACATTTTGCATGTGAACAAATTGATTTCCATGGCACTTGTGGAGCAAATAGCATGACACGATATAGATTTTCCCTCAGGATATATTAGTTTTGTTTGGCTGACTTGCACTTGACCCTGCTTTTTATAACAGATGGTATGCTACATTTAAAGGAAATTAGAGAGCTCTTATTAAAACTTTCATCTTTTAATGACGCTGATTAACTGGAGCAATGTATGGTTTTAACCATAGACCAGTGAGCTACATCAGGTAATAAACAAAATGCCAGTATAGTAGATCATGTAAGAAGGAGAAGGAGAAAGGGATAAGATGACTACTGTATCTATGTCGTATGATTGTATGTACATACATGGAATAGGCAATGACTCCTGAGGCCAGAGGCAGAGACCCCACAAGTAAAAATCTACTGCTGTAATAGGCCCCCCTCACAGCCATTCCCTGTTTAATGTTATGTGTCACATTGCATAATTCCTTATTAATGTTACAGTAAATAAGCTAGTGTGAACACAGGAAGTAATTTATCAAAAAAAGGCTCTAAAATTCCTGTCTGATTATTTCTGTATCTTGGGCAGGTGAGTGAATTGAAAGTCACATTTGATTTCTGAAGACCAACCTGGGCATTTTCTTTGAGAGATAAGAATGTTCCTATATCTTTTAAACGGTACTCCTAATTATCTCCGTCTTCTTTCTATTAGTATTAGAATTTCTGTTGATAAGTTCAGTGTTACTTTAGGAATAACAAACTTCCCAGAAATGTGGCAACATTTTCTGGGTAAAACTTTTGCACCCTTATATTCACTTTTAAATTAATGAATGCAAATAGGCAAAAAATTATTTTACATTTTTTCCTACTCATTATAAAATAAGAATAATGGGTTCCTTACAGGTTTGATTATGAAAGTTCTGTAAAATTATATTGCTAGGAATCATATTATTAAATCGTAGCAGGTATTTTGGTGATTTCACATAGACACATGGTGTTTTTTGCTATAGATAAGGAATTGTAGAAACTGCATACATTATGGAATGTAGATTTTAAATAAACATTGAACATTTTAATTGATTGAATGATAAATTGATTAGAAATTTAACAGTGTCTCTTCTTTGCTTTCAGTTTCTTTATACGGAAATGATTTCCTCCATGTTCCGTTCCGCGATGCTGGAAGCACCACTAATGTCCGCCTTGAGTTCCGCACCAGTGTTGCCAATGGTGTCCTGTTTGTGGCAGCAGGGAGCACAGATTACTGCATCATTGAACTGAAGTCAGGAACCATCCAGGTCCGCATAGAGTTGGGATCTGGAGAAACTGTTCTGGAATCCCCTCCAGGACTATATCTGAATGATCTGGCGTGGCATGTGGTCAACTTAAAAAGAAAGGGGGGTAACGTGCAACTCACTGTAGATTACATCTATGAGACAACAAAGAGAATTCCAGGGAGGTTTTATGAACTTAACATTGATGATGGTGTATATGTTGGAGGTGTCAGGGATACTGGTGGCTTATACTACACTCACAATCTTCTTGGATACAGGGGATGCCTAAAACATATTCATTTCAACACCTACAGTATTCTAGATATTGTAAGACATAGCAAGGGGAACAAGAAAATCACCAAGGATGTACAGTCCCACTGCAGCAGAGAATTTAACTCTGAACCTAAACAAGCAATCAGTTTTACAGACAAGACCTCATATGTTGGATTTTTTGTGCAGAGTTCTCAAAATGAAATGACATTTGCATGCAATCTAAGGACTAGATCCAAAACTGGAATAGTACTCTTTATCTTAGGAAGAAAGCTCAAGTCAAATTTCATTTTATTAGTACTGAACAATGGATTACTGACATTGTCTACAAAAAGAAATGGCAAAGTGAAAAGTGTTTCTACTAAAATTATTTTGAGTGATGGAAATAAACACTACATCAGTCTCAAAATTTCTGCACTTCACATGGAGTTGGAAACTGAAACAGAACACAAGCAGCATTATTTTACCTCTGAAGAACAGAGCTCTTTAGATCTTTCTTCCATGTGGTTCATTGGTGGGCTGAGTTCCAAGATGACCACAATTGCTGCCAACCTGGGCATTGACTCATTAAAGAACTTACCAAAAAACATTGCTGGAATTTCCTTACAGGGTTGCATGAAAGATGTAAAAATTGATGGCAAAGCCATGGGACTTCTTTCAGCGCAGATCACACATCTCATAACCCCAGGCTGTGCTTGGACTTTTCCTTGCTCTGCATCTCCTTGTGATGAAGGGTCAGTGTGCGTAGAGCATAGTTACACGCAGTTTGAATGTATCATAAAAGACTTGAAAACCACAACAGACTACATGCTGCCTGCGGATGCCACTGTGTTACCTACTGTAGACCTGGTGCGCTTACACCCACTTGTTGTAAGGGAGGGAGGGTCAGAGGTGATCACAGAAAACAATGTGGATTTTGTGTTCAACTACAGGGCATACGGAATGAGGGATTCTGCAATATTTTTCCATGTTGTTGAGCCACCTAAATATGGAGAGTTGGACGTAAGAGTGAGAAGCCGGTCAGAGAACAGCTTATTTACTCTACTAGATCTGACTATTGGAAAGGTGCTTTATATAAATGATGGATCGGAAGAAAATTCAGACCAAGTGACATTTGCTGTTGAACTTTTAGGGGGAGCAGACAGTGACCTCCCTGAGATACTCAAAAAACCGTATCGTTTCACACTAACGATTCAGGTTCAGCCTGTTAATGATCCGCCTATTTTAAAACTCCCACCAGGGGGGACTGTCGGTGTTCTTAAACATGCCAAGACACCCCTGAGTCAAGAGTCATTAAATGTGGTTGACCCAGACAGCAATCCAGACCAGATTACTTACAATGTGGCCTTTGAGGGTACTGAACATGTGGTTGCCAGTCACTTTGAATTGGTTCAGAAACCAGGTGAAAGTGTCACAGCCTTCACTCAAAAGGAAGTCGCTGACAGAAAAGTGTTTTTTGTTAATCAGGGAGAACAAAAGACCAGAGTTAATGTTCAGGTTAATGATGGAAAGGACAGTAGTGTTAGGAAGATGATAACTTTTGTTACCATCCCTATTGAACTGTCAGTGACCCACAATACTGGTGTGAAAGTATTCCCCACCAGTTATTCTTTAATTCTTCCTGAGAATCTCACCACTGCCACAAATATTCAGCGCCAAGACATTGATGTCAGATATGAAATTACCAAGTCTCCAAAATATGGTGAAATTCAGAAGCAAAAATCTAGCACAAAAGAATGGTTTCCTGCCAGCATTTTTTCTCAGAAGCATATTGACAGGGGCAGGCTGAGGTATTTCCACACAGGCAGAGCTTTACATGTTATTCCTGACATGTTTGTCTTCACTGCTTCAACCCAAGGTGCTAGCATTCAATCCAGACAGTTTCACATTACCTTTGATCAGGTGCAGCTGCAGCTGAACAAAAACACAAAGCTTCAATTAGAAGGTGTGATGGAAATGGAGCTTAACAAATCTCACCTGAGTGCTTCAACGAACAATCCTAATACCCTCCCTGATGCTGTAATGTACAAGCTTATAACCACACCAAGACAAGGGCACCTGCTCAAATTAAAGAACAGCAACAGTAATGAGTATCAGCAAAGACTAGGGCAGAGCTCAAATTTTACCCAAAAAGATATCAATGATGGCCTCATCTTATATAAGCTGCACAGGACATTGGATAATGTTGTTAATGACAACTTTCAGTTTAGGCTGCAGTTCAAGGATGCAGGCAGCATACAGTCTACTGCTTTTACATTTGAGATTGAATTTATACCTGTTGAAAGTGATATTTTGTTTACTAACAGACTGCTAAAAGATGTTTTAGAAGGCGGAAGAAAAGTGATTACTAGAGACTATTTTTACCTGGAAACTGATCAGATTTCAGAGTTTAAATTTACTCTGCTTACATTTCCCAATCATGGCATTTTGCAGCTTATTAACTCAGAAAGTGACACCATCATCAGCAACAATATTTCCCAGTTCAGTAACGCAGACATAAGAGAAGGCAATGTAGTGTACAAACATGATGACTCGGAGTATGAATTTGACAGTTTTGACTTCATGGCCACACCCATTATTGGGCCATCACCAGAAGACAAACTGGAAATGGAGATTGTGGAATACACAGACACATTTCATATAAAAATTCTCCTTCGCAATGACAACCCACCAGTAAGGGTAGTGGACAAAGTATTCAATATTGTACGAAATGGGATGAGGCCATTTACAGATGAGGACATAAAATATACAGATCCAGATATTAATTTTGACAGTAGCAACTTGCAGTACACAAGGCGTGGAATTTCAAATGGAGAGATAGTGAATTCTACTCATCCCACTCTCAAAGTTTATCATTTCACTCAAAAAGACCTGGAAACTGGTCAGTTGATGTTTGTCCACAAAGGAAAAGAATATGCTCGGATATCCATTAAGGTAACAGATGGCCAGTTTCATGATATTGGACTTATGACAATTCATGCATCTGACCCATACATCAAACTAATAAACAACACAGGGCTGGCTGTTTTCAAAGGTAAAAGTGTTGCCCTGCGGTCTGATAACCTTAGCATTGAAACCAATATTAATGCTGCAGATAATGAGATTCGTATCATCATTATATCTGCTCCAAGGTATGGTAAAATTTTAAGAAGAGAACATATCTCCTCGGAATTCAATATGCAAGATGTAAAAAGAGGGCATGTTAAGTATGAACATGGTAACAGTGGACATGTGAAAGACTCCTTCAAGTTTGCTATACACGTCAAAGATGTGAGCATTCAGGGCACCTGCAACATTACAGTGTTTTTGGAGGACCATCATCATCCACCAAAGTTTCAGCATAACAAGATGCTGGTTGTGGAGGAGGGACACACTGGGGTCATAAGTGACAACATTCTACTTGTCACACATTCCATTACGCCACCAGAGGGCATTTCGTTCACCATCCAAGATGGGCCCAAGTTTGGTCATCTGGATCTGGATTCACAGTTAAATGTTCACAATTTCACTCAGGGAGATATAGACTCTGGAAAGTTGACATATGTTCACACTGAGCCTGGTGTAGTTGAAGATGTTATAACATTTGATGTGTCTAATGGGGTGCTTACATTACAGGGTTTGGAGTTTGTCATTGACATCATTCCAGAGGTACTCCCTGTCAGTGTTACCAATATAACACTGAAAGAGGGAGGGACAAAAGCCTTGACGAAGCAGTACATACAGGTGACAAACAAACATTTCAAAGATGACAATTTTGAGTACGAGATTACACAGCAGCCCAACTACGGTTGGATAGAGAGAACTCAGGCACAAGGCGTTCGATTAGACCAATTTAGCTCCCAGGATATTCATAACGAGTTCATATATTATACACACAATGGAGAGGAATTCTACACTGATGAGTTCACCGTCCTGGCTAGAGCCATGGGGTCTGGCAAGCAAAGCAAACCCCATACCATATATATCACCCTGATACCAGTAAACGACCAAGTGCCACAGATAGTGACCAATAAAGATCTGCATGTGTGGAAAGGGTCTATTACATTGCTGACCAGTGCCCATCTTAGTGCCACTGACCAAGACACCCTGCCTGGAGACCTTCGTTATAAAATCACCAGTCCAGATTGTGGGTATGTGGCCTTAAAGGAAAAGACTGGAGATGAGATTGTACAGTTTACACAAGCTATGCTGGACAGCAATCAGCTTGTGTTTGTTCACAGTGGTGAGTTTTGTTTGAGAATTGAGAATAAGTTTTAATTAGAGATGCGGTTGTTAAAGAAGTACGTGCGAAGTACTATCTGTGCCAAAATGTGTAGTCAGGTACAGGCCAAAAAAGTGTGTTGTTGCATTTAGCTGAGCTTGTTTGTGACAAGTTAAGATTTGTTACATTTAGCATTAATGCAGACCTATCAGGTTGAAAGAGTCCTTGAATTTCAGTAGTGATTGTAACCCTCTTACCTGTAAAATAAGCTCTGAAAGACTTGAAAAGACAAACACTAATCAACATATTATTGCTTAACATATTATTTGTCCAAGTATCCTTATAGGATAGTGCCTGTTACTACTACTCTGTAAATCAGGTATTGTAATTTTCACCCAAACTAAAAAAAAAAAAAAAAAAAGACATGCATGCAGGAAGATTTTTTGCATGATGTTATTATGAGGTTAATAATCAAAAGTTAAGACTCGGGCAGTGGCGTAGACATCATGGAGATGCAGTTTTCTTTGTTTTATTATTTTTTTTCATGGGTTTATTAGAAATGAATCTTACATGCAACAATAATTGCTAGTAATGCATTTTGAATTTAAAAAAAGACTTTCATAACTTTAGGGGTGTGGCTGTTTCAGACAAATTGCCACTGCCTCATATGCAAATTCTAGCACCTCTTTTGTACCACTGTCTCCTGAAATATTAAAGGGATAATAACTCTTCGTATGAGATCTATATTTCACAATAAAAACATTGTGAATAACTCATAGAAATATAACATATTCTGTTTTAGCACAAAAACGGCAGTTATAGCTATTATTCTGATATCTGAGCTTGTCTTTAGACCACGTGACCTCCATTGATGGCTATACTCTGTTAAAATCTCTTAAGAGATTTTAACAAAAAACCAAGCTTTTTAGAAAAAAACCAGGGACTAACTTTGAATGTAAAAGTGGATTCATTAACCATTGGTAAGTATGGGAAAATTGTTGTCTACTCCAGGAAAATTCATTTTTTGGCCAAAGCGAAGAGTTATTATCCCTTTAAGTCAAGAAAATTGAAACTTGAGGGATTGATAAATCTATCACAAGAGCTGTGCCTGCTGTACATGACATTGTTGTGAAATCTGGGGACATTGTTGTGGAGTGTGGGGATATATGATTGCTACCCATCAAAACAGTTATTGTAAAATTAGTGCTGATCCAATATTGTAAAGGAGGAGAGGGGGTTGCCTTATTTTTCCTGAACTTATCTGTTCACATCCCTGTTCAGCAATATTCTGGGCAAGAGTATCATCAGCTTTTGTGTGTAAATATAATGGAAAATTATGGGGTCATCCCACTGGGAATTTAACACTTCAGTCACATCGGTTATGCAAACATTTTGTGTTACATTAGTATACCCATTGTTTGCTGTTTTACATATACTACAGCACCTTCCAGTAGGGACGAAATGGACATCATTTAATAAGTGATATTAAACAAGTATGCAAGTTCTACATGCAATGTGTGCATTACAGACATGACCAAAATGTTCACATTTTTTGTGGAATGAATCTGTGATAGATAACATGGATTTGAGTGACAACTGGAACAGCTGTAGGCTTTTAACACAGATAACGGCATTATATTATTGATATTTTTGAGCTGCGTCACTTAAAGTGAATGATTATCTTTCAGGTGATGCTTCAGGGAGCTTCCATTTCCAGGTGAATGATGGCATCAACTACTCAGACAGAGAGATTTTCCGCATTACTGCAAGCCCACTGGTACTTCATCATAACACTGATGCAAAGCTAGATGTTTACCCAGGCACTCTGCACCCAGTCACAGTGGCAGTGCTCAATGCCAGTACAAATGACGCCAACCAGACACGCCCCCTGGTGTACACTTTGAAAACTAGGCCTAGGTATGGGAAATTGGTGACTACTGTGAATGGTAGCAATTTAGAAGTGTCGTCCTTTACTCAGGCTGAGGTGAATGCTGGTGAGATAGCATATCAACACATGCAGGCTTTAAGTCAGTGGTCAATAGATGATACCTTCACATACGAATTGAGCACTCTGTATGCTGCATCAGTCACTGAGAGACTGGAAATTTCAATCTCTTATGACAATATCAATGCCAAGAATCAGGACCAACTTGTTAAAATGTCAGAAGTTAAAGTTCTTGAGGGCGGGCAAATTACATTTAATGAAAATCATTTAGATGTGTCTAGATTAACTGAAAAGATAAAGTCAATCAGCCGAAGTGCAGTTTTGAAATTTTTCATCACAAAATTTCCCAGCCATGGATACTTGTTGATTAATGATCTGAATGCTACTGCAGGTGCATATTTCCTGGAGAAGGAAATCAAAAATAACCGCTTTAAATATTTGAATGATCACTCAGATGCATACTGGGACAGCTTTGAATTCAGCCTTAAGGTCACAGGTCTAGGGTCCAAGATGACTTCACCAAAGTTCAATGCCACTGTTAACATCACAATCATACCAGTGAATGATCAGCCATTTCGGATTGTAACAAAACATCCAACAATAGAGGTGATTCAAGGATTTACAATTAACATTACTCCACAGCATCTGAAGACTACAGATCTTGACTCTCCTCCAGAGAACCTTACATACACTATACTCACAGGGCCAACTAATGGAATTGTGGCCTTTGCTAATGCCCCTAAACTTGCTATCAGTTCTTTTACACAGAAGGATATCAATCAACTCAGACTGATATTTGTACAGGATGGGACCAGAGCTTCAGGCACTTTTAATTTTAAAGTATCAGATGGTCAGTTTGACCCTTTTTATAAAGTGTTCACAATCAATGTGATCCCTCTCACATTAGACGTTGTCAGCAGTTCTGGACTGCAGTTGTTGCAGAGTCAGTCTGCTGTGCATTTAAACCAGTCACATTTGAATATCTCCACTAACGGGCTGCAGGAGGACATCACGTTTTTCATATCTGAACCACCACAATTTGGAAAACTGTTCATAGAAGATAAAACAGTCGAGCAGTTTTCACATCACAGTCTAATAGAGTCCCAGGTTGTGTACATCCAGACCGACATGACTGCGGGTCATGACTCATTTGTTCTGAATGCAACAATTGCTGATCACTATATCACGGTTCCAATGAGTGTATCTGTTCAGCCATTTGTCAAGCAGGGCAACGTCAGCATTCCGTCAGGTTCAAGGGTGCCGATTTCACTGTCAGAACTGAATGCAACAGCATTAGCAATAGCTACTAACAGCAATCCAGTATATTATGTGATAAAACGACCAGTGTTTGGTATATTGAAGAAGACTATTATTAAAAGGTCAACACAGTCTGTGGATGGTAGTTTTACCTTCACTCATGATGACATTATAAAAAATAGTGTGTATTATGAAGCAGATTTAGTGCATGTCCCAACCAATGGCCTAATCCATGATAAATTTGGATACAGATTGACAGCTCCCAATGTTCAGCCTGCTGAAGGGGAGGTTATCATAAAGCTTCAGCCACCATTACTAACAACTGGGGCCATAACACAAATTCCAGGTTTGGAGAAAGAAAAGGGTGCAGATCAAAGCACTATGTTTGATCAAATAGACAATGGAGATGCTGAAAGAAAAAATAATAGCAATTCTGACAGTGTGTCGATAGACAAAGCAGTCAGGGAGTCGGATATTAGTGGACTTCCCCCAACTGCATGGGTCATAACACTCGTCTTAGCTGTAGTGGTTACATTAGTGTTATTAATGATAGGGATTGCTGTTTGCAAGTATAAGTATGACCAAAGAAAGAGGGGGACCTTTCAGCCACAAAGAGAGGACTCGCAGACCCCCCTGTCCCAGTCACATGTGACAATTGAACCGCAACGTTGGTCACAAAGTCAAAGCATGGATGAACTACCACAAAGTCATTTAATGGCCAGCTGCAGCCACAGGTCACCTCCAAGGTCACCCGATCCTTCAAGGACAGAGGTCAGTAGGGCAGTTCCAGAGGTCAAGGTCACACCTTTGATTAATTTGGAAGAACAGGTCAAGCTTAAGACACCAGAGGGCAGCATTGCGTCCCTAACAACTGATAGTCAGAGTCATATGACTTTTGATTGGGATATGGTAGACCCTGAAATACTGAAACAGTGCAGAATTACAAATCCAGTACTGAAAGATAACCAATATTGGGTGTAAATTGAAGCATTGCATTTTTTTGGAACTGGGCAGCGATGTAAAATGTAATGGTTTTCATGTAAGGGTTGCTTTATCAGATTTTGGCTAATCAGTTGCAATTATATTTGCTCAGTTGGGCAATGTCAAATAAAGATTTTGTACCTAACGGTATGTTGAAGACTTCCGAACAGTTAGTTGAAGTTGAAAGTATTACCAATTTTAGTCTATTACCATATCTAATATAAATGCCAAGAATCGAATCCTATTATTGTCATCTTGAAGAAACAAGAATTTAGACCACCAGATACTTTTCTTTCTTTTTACATTTTGTACTTTTTTACGATATCATCATTTCTTCTAGCTACATCTATTATTCAAAATGATATTACAAGTTTACTTATATTATTGGTATTAGTGTTGTATACAGATCTGGTGTGTGCATTTTTTCTAGAGATTACATCTCTTACAATGTTAAACACGTTATAACAAACATATCTGAAGACTAGCTGTACCTGTGACAGTTCTGTTACAGCAGTTGATGTTACTGCAAAAAATAATAATAATTATGACGTTAGTCAGTGTGTTCAGTATGCAATAAAGTCTTTTCATATCTTGCACAAAAATTTCATGTCAAGTTTTTTGGTTATGTTAAATAACTTTGAAGCAGACAGTGTTTCCAAAACTGTACAATCTAGTGTTCTTCGGTACTAGTTTTTGGGGGATAAAAGATACCACATGGAAATTGATTTGACAGATATTTGCTGATATTTCTGAACTGGGGATATGCATTTTGTGCTTTCCCACTTGAATTAATCATCAATCTAATGCTCTTTCAATATTATTGATTACTAAAATTCTGAAGCTGTAGCAACCACGACTGCTCAGACTTGGCAATTATTGTATTCTATTCAATAAACAGAGTGCATGTCGTAGGTAATGAATTGAGATCAAATGTGAAAAGATGTACAACTTTCACATTTAAGGAGTACTTGCACAAATCTTAAATTCAAATGACTTGTTTCTAGTAGTGGAATATGGTGGAAATATGCATTATTTTATTGGTGTTCTATGTTTCTCTTCAAAGCCATGTGTGATGATACAGATGTCAGTGAAGGACCCCAGCATTCTTCACTTCACAATATAAATGCTTTTTATCAGCAACTACTTCAAGATGCAATGATGAGTACTTATGCTAAATCATTGCCACTTATAACCAGGTTAAGTGCATAGTGTATCAAAAAGCAAAACATCGAAATCCCAATATTAATTGCAATTTTCCAAAAATACTAAATGCACTGTACTAAATGGGTGGAAAACGTATGTCAAATTTAGGGCCAGAAATTAAGAGGAAGGTTTGTTTTTAAGTCACTTTTCTGCTGCCTGAGATTAATGTTGGTTTTGAGGCATTTGTATTTTATTCATGTTGTTTAAAAAACTGGTAGAAATAATGTTACTCATGTTACAAGGTATTTACTCTTGCAACTTTATCTTTGAACCTCGAAAATCACACAACTTCACTTGGGACTCTTCCGAGCAGTTTTCATGAATTTTTCGCGAGGTGTCGGTGTTTTTAACCTTGGTATCATTTCAATCACTGTATCCATTCACTTTTTTTTCAGACATTTAGAAAACAAACTGCAAAATTATATGTTCCTCACATTCACTTGTTTATTTTTTCTTTTTTTAAAGTATGATACTTTGTACAAAATGTCCAGAGTTTATTGACGTGGCTGCCTGTAGCCAGTGGCTGCTGAAATGGGCTGCATAACTTGCAGGTTGGGGATGTTTCCAAAGTCCTGGAAGTAAACATTTAAATTTTAAAACATAATTTGTTTCTAAATATATTCAAATATAATTGAACAAAATAGATAAATTAGATAAAAAAAAAAAAGTAACTAGCACATGATCACACTTAGTGAATTTTTTATAGCTACTGTAATTGACAGTGTAGTACTATGGTATTCTTCTTATCAATGAATTATCCAACCCCAATAAACCTGACATTATTTAGATGAAGATACAGTGAAAACTGCTCTTAAAAAAACTGAATAGTATGCTACAACACACGAGAATCAGGTTATCAAATGGTTAACACCTTCAGTACAGATTTCCATTAAAAATGACAATCAGACACCTACCAACATCTTCAACATTTCTTTAGTGTCTGGGTCAACCTCAAGAGGATCTTGCTCAATTGCTGAAATCTGGAAACCAGAGAAAGTGGTGCCATTATAACTAACAGTATAGTTCAGTGTGCAATACTAGGATTGAGAATTAAGAATTGGTTCCTCTTAAGTGTACTTTCTTTTGGGATACTAACTTTTAGCCAGTTTTAGAAATGAGTTATGTAATAATGCTTGCCATTTTTACTTTCACATTTGAAATGAAGATCTTGTGTCCCTATTGCTAAGTCATTACCAAACAAATTTAATGAAATTTATGAAATAGTACAATTTGACTCTATGTTTCAAGGGTACTTAAAAATGATACATAAACCATTGAACAAAACTGCAAAGCAAGTAATTCTTTCTAACAAACAGAGCATAATTTTGTCAATATGATTTCCAATGCAACAGTTAATGAGAAATAGAATGTTTAGTTATGTAATGAATAAGAGAACATTAATCCACATAAATGTGGTTCATATGATTTATCAATTATCTGGTAAACATTTTGCTTCACTCTCTTAACAAAAATGACCGTGATGTGTCATCAGGGCTTTTCCCAGAACTGGGGGGTGCAGGCCACCCAAAATTACCACCTGTAATTTCCTACACAATTTTGGGGAGTCCAAGTATGCCTAAAGCCATCGTATTTCAAAAATCAAAA